>VZTZ01020161.1:0-131085 GCA_013400955.1 Drymodes brunneopygia | reverse complement strand
AAAAAAACCAGTTAATTTGTCTTTCGGCCGGGCGATGGTCACATGACCTCCGCCCGCATTGTTCAAGTGTAGTATGTTCAGCATTTGAGCTGAGGGAGAGGAGTTCGTCTGCGCCGTTCTCCATTCAAGCCGCGCCTGAACTGCAGTGGGCTGGCAGGGCCATGTCCAAGCTGCAGGAGGCCACTCAAGCCCTCTCCCGTGCTGGGCCGTGCCACAGAGCTGGCCCAGCAGGGCCGCCTCTGAGCTGCAAGGGGCCGGCCTGAGCCCTCTTCCGTGCTGGGCTGTGCAGAGCTGGCCCAGACCGGGACAGGCAGGGCAAAGTTGGCAAGGCTGAGTCACGCCTAGGGCAGCAGAATGAAGTCCCTCTCAGCTCGGCCGGAGCCGAGCGAAGCCAATCTGGCTCCCTCTTGCATGGAGCCGCCGTGAGGACTAGGCGGCCAGCCTGGGTTCCCCCTCCCCTCCCCCTCCGCACCATCTCAGCCCGGTAGCCCAGGCCATGTGGCCTGGGCGGACCTCACCAGACCGCGCGGAGGGGAGGGAGAGAGAATGACGTCTTTTCTCATTCAGACAGAAGTCTAAAAGAGAGCTTCTTTAGGTTCTCTCTTGGTATTATGAGTTCTGGAGGCGGAAACTGTAATAGCTCCTTTTGAGTACATCATTTCCAGGTCGACCTTCTCCCTTCTGTACCGGAAATTCCAACTAAGGTTACCCCACGACAAGAACAAAAGAAGGTGGCCAAGCTCAGGGGAGGAGAGTCTCTGGTTGCACTTCTCTTATCTGAGAGTTTCTCTCAGAGGGCAGAGATGCTGCGAGAATTGGGCTGGTAAAAGCCAGGGCTGGGGCAGTTGCTAGCCCTCTCTCTCTCAGAGTAGGATGGTCAGAACTGCTGCCTGGGGAGGGAAATTCGCTGCCACCACCAGAGCCCAGCCCAGAGCTGCTTCCTTCTACTATGAGTGCTCAAGATCCTCTCTCACTGCCCTGCCAGGAGCTGAGCTGCCGCTGGTCCGTCCCTCCCTGTTTCTTCAGCACTACTCTGAGTTTTTGCTACGCTGCAGCCTTGCACCCCCTGCCTGCCAAGACATCCTGCTGTCCCAGCTTGATGTTTCCGAGAATCCTGCTGGGACACCAACATTGACTGCCCTTGGGGTTTGTGAAGCAATGCCTCTCCTCCATCCCTCCCTGCCCCGGGCACAGCTGCCATTACCCCGTGTGACCNGGTGAGGCCACGCCTCTCCTCCACCCCCCCCTGCCCCGGGCACAGCTGCCATTACCCCGTGTGACCTGGGCTCACGCCGGAGTGCCCCCTGCAGCAGCAGGGGAACCATTGCACCTGCTGTGCCCACAGGGAGCCACCACTGCCCCTGCTGGCTGTGACCATTGCTACACCAAAGGGGAAAAGTGCCTGAGGCCAAGAAGAGTCTTCTTGAGTTTCCAGTTCTGTTTGTGGTTAATGCCACAGTTGTTGTTTATTTGCTTTATTACATACACTGGTAAAGAACTGTAATTCCCATTCTCATATCTTTGCCTGAGAGCTCCTTGACTTCAAAATTACAATAATTTGAGGGGAAACGGTTTACATTTTCCATCCCAAGGGAATGGAAATGCCTACTCCTGCCTTCCTTAGAAGACACCTATCTTTCAAACCAAGACACAATACCTTCAGTATTATCAAAGGACACATAAAGTTATTTCTTAAATAACTTTAAAAAAAATATTTTCAACATTCTGACCAGTTTCTGCAGCCCTCAAGTTTGGCCTACGTGAAGCAGCCTTACTTGATCTTTAAGGACTTTCTGAACTCCAGAAACAACTGTGTTCTTATTATTCTTATTATTCCTCCTCCCTCCGAAGAATTACCTCCCTCAAATCTTCTGCAAGGATTCTGATGAGTGGGGTGCAAAGGCCAAAGTACATGCAATTCCTAGATCAAAGAGCTTCCTTAATATGCTGTAAAAGAAAACCCAAAATTTAACACAGATCAGAGTTTCACCCCGGTCTCATTGCTCTGGAGATGGCAGTAGCTGAATAGTTGTCATGGGGTAATCTCAGTCAAAACTCCTGGCACAGAAGGAAGGAGGTGGAGCCAGAAATAAGGTATCCAGAAGGAGGCATTACAGTTTCTGCCTCCAGAACTCATAAAACCAGGAGGAAACCTGGAGAAGCTCTCTTTTAGACTTCCGGCAGATTGAGAGGAGACGCTGCTTTCTTCCCCTCCGTGTTGTCTGGTGAGGTCCCCTCAGACCATGTGGCCTGGGGGCGCCGGCTGGAATGGTGCAGAGGGGGAGGGGAGGGTGGAACAAGCTGCGGACAAGGAAAGTCAGCTCAAACGTAGCCTGGCGGGGAGAGGGAAAGTCAGCTCGAATGCGGCGCAGCAGGGAGAGGACTTTGGCCAGCCCCATAGAGCTTGGATGTGGCCCCACCAGTTGGCCCTGCAGTGCAGCTCGTCAAGAGAGATAGAGCTCAGGTGGCCCCCTACAGTTCGGATACAGCCACANTTGCCACTGTAATAGAAATGTTCAAAAGAGTACCTCAATGACCATCATATGTCCATTTGTAGTAGCCCTGGGAAAGCTACTGAAGTGGGAAGGGCTCCAGAAAAAGCAAATCTTTTCCTTCTGGGCGGCTGCTAGCTGTGAGGCTGACAACCATAGGAACTACATTTCCTATGGAGAATCAACATGATAAAACAAGAGAAAACTTCTCTCTCCCTACATGAACTGAAAAAAAAAACTGTTCCAGAGGTGGTAATTTAACTACAGGTCAAAGTGTCGCCTTTTGTATGGTCAGTGGGAAAGAAATGGAGAGGTGGGGGAGGGGGGAAAAGGGTGTTCTAAAGGTTTTGTTCTGATTCCTAATCATTATTATTCCTGTTTTAAGTCTGTTAATAAATTCTCCTTATATTCCTTAAAGTGTAAACCTACTTTGCCTACTATTCTAATCCTTATCTCACAACAAAAATCAAATAATTTTGGCTACAAAACTCGTGTTTCTGTCTAGTTTTGATTCCCCAAAACTCTAACCCGCAACAATATTATACATGTTACACACGTATATTATATTTGATTGCCAAAGGTAATCATTATTCCCTTTCAGAAAAAGAAGATAATCAAGACCTCCAAATTTTGTATTAACCTGTTACTAAGCGAATCTGAAAATTCATACATCTTGTTAGCAAAGTGCATCACAGTATATGCGTATTTGTAGTATGTTAACACTTAAAAGCTTCTATAATTGCACATGAGCAGTTTTGCTATGTTATATACCAGCACAGCAAGACAGAGGGAAGAGGATGAGACTACAGAATTTGTCTAAGAAAAAAGCTATTTCCCCATCTACTTCAAGTAGCTGGAAGATGTCAGCTATCATCTAAAGGTTTAGTTTCAACTCTTACTTAAAAAGAACTCATTCCCCAGAGTAAAATAAATAAATAAATTTGGTTATTAGTCCAATGTGGTGAATGTCAGGAAAAAAGTTGTGAATAATTCAGTAATTTTCTTATTTACAAAATATTTATTTATAAAAAACTTTCTGTAATTTGCAACATAATCTTTTATGTCTCATCCCTACTGTGATAAGGGAATAGGAAAAACTGAAGAGCTAAAATTTCAGGGGTTTCTCTCTGCAATTAAAAAGGCCACAGAATCTAGGAGAGCAGAACAGCACTTTCAGAAAGCAATAGTACAGAAATCAAATACAAGGTCTTTTCTGGTTTGCTTTTCATTTTGATGAGCAATCTAAGCATGTTGGTGTATGTATCAGGAGTTGTAAAATACAAGTTTAGATTCAAACTAGCTTATGCAGCCTCCAAAATTTAGTCTTAAATACCAGAAAGGAAAAAAATACAGATATATCTGAACCACTACCATCTTTGCATGGCAACACCTATTTAGAAGTACTTCTAATTAAGTATATGAATACAGGAAAGACGCAGGAATAACAAAGGTACTGAAGGAATATTATTTCGGCTTTACTTGTTGTGCTTTACTAATAGCCAATGCTAGAGAAACATTTCAAGTAATTTAATAACACAGTCATTACATACCACTGAAGTGAGACTGAAAGTACCTTGGCTAAGTATCTTTAGGTCTAAGAGCTATATATATTGTGCTCTGCTGTCACTTCCATAACACTCACTAGGATGTCAGTGACATTTGGATCTGCATGACTGGTAGGTCATCCACAGCAATCTATCAGCTGCTTGCTGTCAGCTGATAGAGAACTAGCACTAGCTTTGTTATCTTCTGCAGTTGGGCCTTGTATACTTGAAAACAAGTGTATTGTAGAACAAAATGAACATTTTTAATTCCCAGGAACTACAGTGAATACGATAGATGTATTTCATCTCAAACTCTGTTCAAAAGTCAATGTGGTAACAGTTTGAAAACTGAACACTATTCTTCCCTAGAAAAGACTGGACTAAGTAAGCATATTTTAATAGTCTAGGGCTGTTTCAAACAGCAGCATATCAACTCAGAAAGCATTCAACATTCAAATTGTCCAATGAGGTTCTGTGGAAGTAGTTTTACCTCACTATGTGGTTGTATTTTATGAGCTACTTGCAAAAAGAGAATACAAAACTAGTCAGATGTCTGCTTTTTCCTATACATGAAAAAATTTTGAGGTTTTCTGTAACACTGCTATTGGAGATTCATATATCCAATAAAATACAAGCTGAAGAGGAAAGCTGGCATGAAAAAGAAACTTAGCTGGTACTCCATAACTGGAGCAGGTTTATTTTAAACAGACAACATCTTGGAATTTTGAAATATTAAAATATTTTTTAAATCTTATAATTGTAGAGTATAAAGCAAGAATGTTGGCACTATGTTTTATTACAATTCTTTGATCAGACTAATAATGTAATTTACAACTGTAATTAATTTTGAAATTGTTTTTATTATAAAAATATTCTGAGAATAAACCAAAGATTTCATGTGTAATACTTGCAACTTTGATACCACAGAAGTAAAAACACAAAAACATGATCTATTTAAAGACATACTAAAACATAGCTCACAGAGGAGGGCACAAAACATACAAAATGAGAAAACACTAATTTTGCAGAGCTTTCAGTACTGAAAGGGTTAGCAATTATTCATGTACCGCAAAAATGTTTCAGCATACAATACTCTTCAACCAAATATTTTCAGCGTATTAAATGTTGTCCAACAGTTCACTGTAATGCCACTGCCATTGACACCTGCACATAAAAACAACCACCTGAACAAATGAGAACACTGCAAAAAAATGCCCTCCAAAAGACACAATGCGTCCATATAATCAGTGCATGTATTTTCAGTGACAATATACAACATCTTAATCTTACTTAAGCATAGTTTACTTCTGCTGAACTGAATTTTATGAAAATCTAACACAACAGATTTCAAAGATGATTAGCTTTTAATCATACTGCCAACATTTATGAGAAATTTTTGGAGAAATTAAATGTCTTGTTTTAATAATTTAAACTTGATTTTTCGTATAATTTTCCATTTGATGTAAAACCAGTCCTTACAAAAAAAATAGGAGGTTTTTATCCCCTTAGGACTTCACTACTTCCTGAATTTCTAATTAAAGGAAGTGTTTCATAAGTAAAACTGTTATGGCAGCTCCCCTAAGACCAAGGATACTGTAAATCTGAGGGTACTTTAGTACTTCTGTTTCCACTCTTGATCTTAGTTCTCTTTCTGCCTCTCTAGTCATTCCAGTCTAACCAATCTATTTAATGTTCTTCCAGTGTAAGTTGGCACGTGCTATGGGGAATCCTTTGCTTCTCTTGTTTGTCTGGAACAGCACTCTGAAAATGGAGTTTGCTGGGGACAACACATATCTAATGAAGTAAATGTAGTTCTCAACAGAAATTATGAACACTATAGAAAGCATTGATACATACAGCTGAAATGTCTGTAGCACCCAACAAAATTTCAAAATATATTTATCTTTTAAATATGTTATCCAAATTGTGAAAACAACTATTATTTTTTTTACTACATAAACTGATTAAATTGAAAAAGAAGATAAGCCTTCAAGCTCACATACCTTTTTCAGATTTGCAATAAACGCAAACATCTTCAAAAATTAAGAAAAAGTATTCTGCCTTTCAATCAACCAGTAAGTATTTGAGCAGAGAAAAAGATGGCATTAGTACAATAAAAGGGTGAGGAGTGTTACCAGTTATTCTTTTCCTTTATTTCTCTCATTGAAAAAGGAAGGAAGATTTCTTCCATTTGCAGAGGCAGCACCAAGTTGATGACAGATAAAAAACAGTGATTCAGTTGCACAGAGGAACATCATTCATGGCTTCAATACTTCATATTCTCCTAAGCTTTTGCTGCTTATAAAGTCAGAAAACCTTGGCCAAATCAGTTCTTTTGCACATTATACGATAAATTTTAAAAAGTACCAACTCACTCCTTCTAGGCCACAGCAGTAGTTCTCATGTGGCAATATGCTACTTCTGTACCCTGCATTAGGAACAGAAAACTCTCCCTGCTGAAAAACTTGGTAATTTATCCTGGGTATCCTTTCTGGAGCACCAGATAACAGAAAATCTTTCTCCAAGGAGAGAGGGAATTCATTACAGACACATACACATATATAGATACATATCATAGTACAGAAAATAAGCATTTATTAGAAAATACCAAAATACAAAACAAAATCATGAGGTGCTTTCCGTTTAATTTCTATTATTGCAGGAAGCAAACTGCCAAGCTGAAATCATTGATAGCATTCACAATGAAATCTATTACAAATTTCATGTATAGCTGATTATCTCCTAAAGAAAACATGGTGTTAAAAATTAAAGTGGATTGTTCCACTGCAAGGAAACACATCATTGTTTGTGGCACCACAAAACAACTGAATTTTCTGACTAGGACACATTTCCTCTGAAAAAGTTCACAGAATCACAGAAGCATCCTGCTTTATGCTACCAGCCTATGTCCATGCTCACTAAGTCAGGGAAATGTTTTGTTTGTTTGTATTTGTTGCCTTTTTTTAATCAAACCACTTCAAAAGAGCTGTAGTACTTAATATGAAACAAGGTAAGTACAGATTATCTTGTTTGCTTTATTATGCAAGTCAAGGTTATCCATCATCCTGATAATTATTTTAATGATATTTTATGACTGATAATTTAGACTCAGTTTGGTTTGTTGTTTAGGGTTTTTTGGGGGGACGGGTGAGGGGCCTGGGTTGTTTTTAAGTCTGGGAGCAGGAGAGAGAGGAAGTGGGGGGGGGGAAATACCTTTGGGTTGGATACTTATTACTGGCATGGTTAGAAACAATCACAAATGCACTGTATAAACGTCTTGGAACATCCACCTCAAATTACCTGGATTCACCTAGCTTTTTAACCAAAAGTGGGACCAAAACAAAGTTAGTCTCTCTGCATGCTATCTTCTGTCCCACTGCCTCACTGAGTTCAGAAGTAAGATTTTTAAGACCTGAAGACTTAAAACATTTCCTAATCTGGGGTTTAATCACTACAGCCTAAAGATGTGTTTTATTACCCTTAAACACTTCAGCATTTAACCTAAAAAGTAGACTATTCTTATCTATAAATACACAGAAAAAAGTGAGATTGAGAAATAAAAAAAAATATAATGAAAGACAAAGTCAGATTTTTTTTTTAAGAAGAAAAGCAGACAAAAACAGTTCTCAACTGACCTCTTTGTCTGGTGTTAAAGTCCCTTCATCATTCTGATCTGTAAATGAAGTTGTCCTGATTCTGTTGCCAGTTGATGGAGGGGATTTGGAAGGGACCTACAGGGAGATCATGTATATCAACAAGTAATGCTATTAACTCCAGAACTAATTATTCTGTATCATAATTTACTTCAACAATTACTAACTGTATCATCTCAGTAAAGTCTAGTCCAGATCTTTTTAAAGAAAACAACTATGTGTGGTAAGTTCTACCTTACTACAAAGTCTCCAGAGCAGAACATGTCATGAATCAGCCACAAGAACAAGCAACAAAATGGGTTATTTTGATTATTTCTGACTATGGTCCTCTTAGACCATATCTGAAAAACAAGTCTCCTAATATTTTAGGAATATATTACAGTTGTTTAAGGTTTAAAAGTGATTTGACAGGGAGTCAAGCATTTACAAGTGGAACAGAATCTGATCGAGAACTTAAAAAAATAACAACAAAAAATGACACCAAGAAAATTTATAAACATTAAATTCATAACATTTATAAAATTGATTCTAAATAATGAAAAAGGGCAGAAGAAATTCCTGTATTTTCTGATGTCAATATGTACTTGTTCCTATCAGAACTAAACATCTACTCACAGAAATTTTACAACTTCATGCAAATTGAGGTTCTAAAAAGTCACACCAACTCAAACAAACTGCCTTGTCAGCCTCATAATTCAAACTTCAAAAGTAAAATTTCAGTATAAATGTAATGAGTACTAAAGTATCAACAAGCACATTTATACAAAAGAAAGTAATTAGCAAGATTTCTCATTAGGTATTGCAAGAGGCTGGAAGGATTGTGGGCTCAAAATATTGCAGGCATGTGGCGGGAGGAAGGGGAAGGTCAGGCCTTGCTCTGATGAGGTGATGCCCTGCTGTACACTCCCCATCCCTCTGTACCCCAGTCCCACAGTGGCTGCCAATACCTGGCACACCAGAAGAAATGTGCCACACTCTGCTCCTGGAGCCCCAGTCCAGGCTCAGAGTGGTCAGATGACCAGAGGTTCCACCTGGGGGAAGGGTCCAAGGGTAGCTAACCCAGGATATAAAGAAAACACATGTATGTCTTGACCCTACCTCCTCTTGAAATTTCTATCAGCTGAACATCACTGGAACCAGGAGTGGTAGCTATATTTGTTCTTTTCTATATCAGAATTATTCTAAAATCAGTCATAGTTACAGGTCTGATGAGGTAGACCGATGACCCAATCTGAAAATACTACTCAAAAGTCAAACAGCTTACCTAGTACCAAATAGCTATTCATCATGAAAGCATTATGTACTGCTGAAAACAATCATACCAAAGTACTCATAGAGTTTGTAAAAAAACCAATCTATTCATGCTAACAGCCTACTCTCCTTTTATTTCTACCCTCACTCTAATGCCAGGGTTTTAAAGAAGATGATTTGGATATCAATTTCCTTCTGTTTGATGAGGGCCAGAAACATTCAGGGACACTTTGTCACTGCTTAGAAGCAGTATGAACATATCTTTTCACTCTGCTCTTAATGGTTCTACAGTTCTCACTGCTGCATTCAGACTTCTTGTCAATTTACAGTCATTTCAGTGGCACTAAGCTTTGCAGCACAAATATTCATTGATCTTATTCAAAAACAGAAAGAGCTGAAACCGGATAGTACAAGTAAATTGGAAGGGATCAACTGCCTGACCAGCTCAGGGCTGACTAAAAGTTAAAGCAAGGCTTTAAGGGTACTGTCCAAATGCCTCTTCAGCACTGACCTGCATGGGTAGGGAAGGCATTGACCACCTCTCCAGAAAGCCTATTCCAGGTTTTGATCACCCTCTGGGTAAAGAAGTGTTTCCTCATGTCAAGTCCAAATGAAGTCTTCCATGACAGACATAGTTTGAGTTATTCTTGCATGTTCTGGCACTGTGCACCAGGTAGAAGAGCTCAGCACCTCCCTCTCTACTTCTCCTCAGGAAGTTGTAGGGAACAGTGAGGTCACCCCTCAGCCTCCTCCTCTCCAAACCAGACAAACCCAGTGCCCTCAGCTTCTCCCCAGAGCACGTTCCTGCCAGCCCCTTCCCCTGCTTTGGTGCCCTTCTCAGGACACATTCAAGTACCTTCACATCCTTTTTAAATGGTGGGCCCAGAACTGCACACAGTACTCGAGGTGAGGCTGCACCAGTGCTGAATTCAGCAGGATAATCACCCCTCTTGGCTGGTTGGTGATACCTTGTTTGATGCACCTCAGGATGAGATTTGCTCTCCTGGCTGCCAGGGCACTCACACTGCTGATCCCACTGAGCTTCCTGCCAACCAGCATTCCCAAACCTCTTTCTGCAGGGCTGCTGTCCAGCCACTCCTCTCCCAGTTCATGTCTGGGATTCCTCCATCCCAGGTGCAGAATCTAGCATTTGGTTGGTCTTGCTCAGCTTCATGTCACTGGTGATTGCTCAATGCTCCAGTCAATCCAGATCCCTCTGCAAGGCAAAGCCTCCTGTCCCATGGGAGAGTCAGCAGCACTTCCCAGTTTGGTATCATCACCTAACTGTGCATTCAACTGTAGCCTCCAGATCACTGATAAAGAGTCTGAACAGAGCTGCCTGTAGAACTGAGCCCTGAGGAACACCACTGGTAACTGGTCACCAGCCAGATGTCCTGTTTGCTGCAACAATTTGAGCCCTGATCTTCAACCAGTTCTTCACCCTGTGCACTGCATACCTGCTCATCCCACTGTTGGAAGATTTGTCTGAAAGGAGGCTTGGAGGGACAGTATCAAAAATCTTTCTAAACCGCAGAAAAACTATATCCACTGTCTTCACTTCATCCAAGCAGGTGACCCTATTGTAGGAGATTATTAAATTAAACAGGATTTTGCCTTTGTGAACCCATGTTGACTCTGTCTGATGATAGCACTGTTCTTTCAACAGCATCCAGTATGATCTTCTTAACAATTTTTCCAGATCTTGAGGTTAACTCTGTAGTTTCCTGCATATTCCCTCATGCCCCTCCTGTAACCTGGAATAATGTTGGCTAGCTCCCAGTCAGTAGGAACCTCCCCAGATTCCAAGGATGATTGAGAGGGGTCCTATGGTAACATCAGCTAGCTCCTTTAGTACCCTGGGTTGAATCCCATAGGCCCCATGAACTTATGAACATTCATTCAACTGACACAACTCATCCCTTAAAATTTCAGTGCTCACAAATGCAAAGTCAATGTTCCTGCAGTCATGGTCCTCTGACTCGAGACCAGGCAGCCCAAGCAGTACTATTAAAGACTGAGGCACAGAAAATACTGACTGTCTCCATTTTTTCTTCATGCGTATTTGTCAGGTGACAATCTTGGACAAGTATCAGTTCAAGACACATGTAACTGCAATAGTACTTTTTTCCTCCCTGTCAGCAGTCAGAAGGAGATGTGTTCCTCAGACTGTGAGGGGCAGGTATTCTCAACCTGACAGATGACATCAGTTAGTTAACCATTCATATGAAAGAGGAAGGCCTATAAACACCTCCTCAGAAAAAAAGTGTTATACTTGAGAAATTTTACCTCCAGATTTACACCAGTCTTAAGTTAGTAAATTTAGTCTTGGACACTACAAACCAAAGTACAACTGTGAAGTTCTAGGTCTCAAAGTAGGGAATATGAGAAGAGCAGAGAGGGTATAGAGCATAGTGAATGAAGCCTCTCTACAGTAGGCTGTAGGAAAGAAAAGAGCAAAAATTAATGTAAACATGAGTTTCATAAACTAAGAAATAGTAAGAGTTAGGAAAATTTGGTCTGAAAATGTTTTGACAGGAAGTAATGCATTTTAAGGATCTGAATTACTAAAAGCAAAGAAAAAAGCATATCTCACACTTTTTGCAAGACTACAGTATATTTCATAAGTCTCAAAACCTCACTTCTTCCTCCTTCACAGAATCTGTTTTCAAATGAGATACAAGTGAGAAGACAAACCTATTTTACTTCTCAGATCAAATATAACTATTTCCCCCTAGTGTTACTTGAGAGCAACCGAGGAGTAGGAAAAATTGCAAGACAACTATTTTACATGAAAACAAAAATATGTTGTAACTTTTTGCTTCTGCCTTTCCATTTATGTCAATCCTTGAGTTACATGATCTGCTCTGTTCACAGTACAGCAGACTAGGTCTATAGACTAGGTAAAATTTATCATAAGCTCTTGTGTCAGGTTTCAGTGGATTTGTCAATGTTAATTTTCCAAGAGCCAGATAAAGACTGAAGTATATGACACTGCTGGGTGCATTTATGCACGTAAGCCCCTATTAATTCAGTAGGATGATTTCCAGCAAGTACCAACTCTTGAACACATGCATGGAGTATCCTGAACTGAGTGGATTACAATACTCTGTGAAAGGTATCATAATTTAGCTGCTGCATATTGAAAACACTAAATTCTGCAGCTCAATCTGTTTTACACTGCACTGAAAATTCACCACAGATGACAATTAAGACAGCACTCTAAACTGCAACTAACAAACATATACTTCACTAACTAGAGAAGGCACAGAATTAATAACTATAGAAGGCCTTAAAGTAAGACTCAACAAGCTACATAAAACTTCACAGTAGATCCATTTCCAAAAATCTTACCTCTATTTCACAAATTAGTGATCCAAAGAATACAACATAACTGTCAGCAGTTTTGAAACCATGGTCTCATACTGAGACTATGCAGCGCCAAATCTCTCAGTGGTTCAAATTACACTCAGATTGAGCCCAGGTAACTAATCACCTATTTGTCAAATTAACTAAATTACCTGTCTGTAGCTTAACGTACACAGGATTCAGAGTTTATAACATTATACTTTTAGATTCCAAGACACACAGGATACTTAACCTAGCCATGAGACACAGGCAGACATTATCAGCAGACTTTGCCAATAGGAACTTAACTTGTTGAAGTGTTTCTACTCGAAATTTGCTAAGAAAGAATTTATTCTGCTTGGACACATGCATGAAGTCATCACAACATTTTTTGGGCCACTGTCACTTAGACAGATACTCTGCACACATCTCATACCTAGTGTGTATTATTATCACTTTAAAACAGTCTTTTCTAGAATACATTTATAATAACTTAGCAAAAGTACACGCAAGAGAAAGATGGCCAATTAAATTATGAGTCAAACAAATAAATAAACACCTTGTCCTCAGATTTATACTGTATTCTCAATTACTCTACAGTTCAAAAAAATGTAAGAATAAGGTTGAGGTAAGCAAACCAGCCCTCTAAAAGATGTTAACAGAAAGGACGTACAGAACTGAAAGAAAAAACATTAAGATGAGAGAAAAGGATAACTAGGGAATTCAATGCTGCATTGTTATTCAGTGCACGTCAAAGTATCATTACTTTAAATGCTAAGGAAAAAAACCGTTTTTGTTTCATTCTGTTTGATGTTCAAGCAAGAGATGGTTCTTACATTCCTGCACAAGACAGCTTTTGTAAAGTGGCCCAAAATGAACCTCGGTCTCTGGCAGAAGGCGGATCGGTAACAACAAACTTAGATGTCGAAGTTCTAGCAAAGCCGCCCTGCGCTTACAGCGACCCAGGGAGCGATTCCCGCTAGCCGACAGACCGCGGAGCCTTCGGTCGGCCAGGCCTGCGCGGCGCGGTGCGACCCTCCCGCGGCTGCGGCAGCGGGGCCGGTCCGAACGACCCGCGGGACGCCAAGGCCTCCCCGGGCGAGGCGCGGCCCTGCCCCGCCGGGTGAAAGGCCGTCACAAGTGCCCACAACGATCCGGCGGACACGTCCCCCAGCGGCCCCTCCCCGCCGTACCTGCGGTGAGACGGAGCCCGCACGTCCCCCCACTCCGCGCGGCAGCACCTGCTCCTCGCTGATCTTCTGCTTCAGCTTCTTGAACATGGTGGCGGGAGGGTGAAGGGGATGAGGGTATAGCTTCCGGGCTGCCGGTCAGGCGGCGAGGGGCGCCCAGGGGGCGGCGGAACCGATCTCCACTTGCCCCGGCCTGCAGAGCCACCGCCGCTCCGCCCTCAGACCCCCCCTCCGCGGGGCACAGACAGCCGCGACCGCTGCGCCTGCGCAGCCAACGTGGAGGTGAGCGCTTCGGCCGGCACGGTGTGCGACGAGGCACAAACTTCCTAACGCAGTGCCCAGCGATAGTCTTCCCGCAACGCAGGCGGAAGTGCAGACTAGCGACCCTGGGCATGAGGACTGCGGCAGGGCGGAGCGGAGCGGCTCTGCCTGGCCCCGCTTGCCCCATCTCTCCCGTCAGGTGGGGAAGGCGGTGCCGTCCTGGGAATGGAGCGGACGGAGGAGCGGCCGCTTCTGTCCGGAGGGAGGAAAGACAGAGCGGTAAAAGCTGCCACCTCGCTGAGCCTTTCCGCTGCCGTAGCCGTGTGATTCTATACCTAAAACTCCACCACCGAGACGCTTGATTTGGTAGAATGCTGATCCTGAAGGTCTGTAAGCCCTCGCGCGGGAGTCCTCCTGAGTCGGTGAGCGATAGTGTCGAGGACAAGCTTTCACAAGCCGAAGAATCGGGCAGCAAGGTAACAAAAAGGTGGTCGGTTCTTGGCCTTGTGAAAGCTTCCGACTAAAAATGGCCAAAAGTTGCTTTTTGAAACTGCCTGGAAACCTATATGATAATAAGAAAGTCGTGGCTTTTTCGTTTAGTACACCTGAAACCTTTTGAGTAGTCTTCTGTTTGTAAACCTGAGATACACTGTTACAACTAAAGTACCACTGAAGGTGGAAAGGCAGCGTTTGCTACTATTATTGCTGCTACTGTCTCCACGAAACTAGGGCGGAAATGTTCTTGGCCGTTTTAGGTTAAAACCTCTGGCTTTAGATCCCTTGTTGGATGACATTTGTGTATGTGTGTTCAGTGCTGCGAGTGCAGATGCAGAGGGTTGTCAGCAGTAGCCAGTATTCATTCTCCTACAATGGGACTATTTTGAAACTTACTGTGTTGACAGTGCTATTGTATGAAGGCTAAGAAATACATGGTGCTATTTGCAAGAAATTATGAACCACGTCGTCTTCTGTAAAGCTTCCTACTAAGGAGGCTGTATGCAGTAATCACAAATGCCTAGAAATGTTTTCACTGAAATACACTCCTGAAATCTCTGAGTAATTTGAGGGAGGGAAAGTGGATAAGAAATGATTTTCCCATTTGCTGTTACACTGACTAATAAAATAATCAAGATATATCTACAACAAAAATAAACTGCTGGTTTTCCTAGTTTTTTTGCTAGATGTTTAAACAATTTTTTTTAACTCTCTGTTTAGTAAATAAACTGTGACTGGTAGTGACCCTTTTGTTTGTGTGTTCCTGTTAAGACTGCTATGCATACTTCAGATGATGGCAGTGACTTGCACGCTCTATTGATTATTGGTGAGAACAACTTGAGATTTCAAACACCTTCAAAAAAGTTAATCTGAACCTACAAGCTGTAATAGCCAGGTAAGTATCTTGAAAATTTGTGGGGTATCTTTTCTGTAGGTTGAGACAGAGGTATAGGAAAAAATCGCCAGGACTAAAAGGGCAAAACCATTTGAATAGCAGTCCATGAGGAAATGAGATAAAATGGGCAATTAAGTTTATCGCAAACATTTTCTGCTTCAGTGAGGCAGAAAGTTTCCTCTAAATATGCAGCAGCATGGTGGTAAAATTCAGAGTTTATCAAGTGAGAGGAGCATTGCCTGATGAATGCTTTGGGAAACCCTTTAACAATCTTCAAGAACATAATAAATCCATGACCCTCTCACAGCTATGTTCTCTATTAAAAATGCTAGCTCATATTCTCTTTTTCTGTTCAGATTACTCTTCTGATTTAAATAGAAGTCACTAAATGAAGTCACTAAATGCAGTATGTGAATTCAATGGACAGATGCATAATTGAAAGGACACAAGCTCCTGTAGCTATCAAATAGAAAAGCACAGCTTTTTAAATTCATTCATAAAACACATACAACACAAAAGAGAGTTCTGTATTATTTGCTTGGAAAATTTAAAGCTTGAAATTTATGTTCTGAGTGTTTCTCATGTACAGATGTTTTTGTAGGACTAAAGGCTATGTGGAAGAGAACTAATTTGAGACTAGAAACTATGACAAAATAAGTAATATTTTCCTACAGTAAATTCTTAGTTACTTCAGAAAATGGTGAGGTAAATTAATTGAAACACTGATAATGGGTTGCAATAATACTAATCTGGCAATCATATGATAATTGGATATTTTCTAGGGGACTCTTTTTACTACAGCAAGGTCCTTTGTTGTGTAAATTTCAAGGTACTTAATCACCTCCTGTTCTTCACAGGAAATGCCTAACCTGAGTTTTAGAAAGAGATTAAATAATATTTGTATTTATCATTTAATCATATATAGATTGGTAGCATTTTAAAAAATCAGTGTGAATTTCTGTGGTTTTGAATTAGTATCTTTTGTGATACATGGCTATGTGTCTAGTATTGCTCCAATAATACGAAGTGGTATTAAGCAGTAGTATCCAAATTCTGAAGATATATATGATAACTTGGCAAAACTCTATCATAAGCCTTCTAAATGGGATTTAAATGTTTTAGCATCTGAGCAAGTTTGATTAAAACATATTGCAACACACAAAGCGTTTACTCTAAATCCCACAGAAGTCCTTGGGAAAATGTCTCAAACTACATTCTTATGCACAGAACATCAAAATCCCATACTTAACTGAATGATACTTTATTTCTAGAGAGTTGGTCTGATCCTAGCAGATTTATTTGTAAAGTAGAAAGAAGTAGTTGAAAGTGAAGTTATGTCCCTCCTTTTTTGTATTCCTTAAGTACACCAGTTAACATAGATTTTAAAAAGAGAAATATGACACTATGGTGCTGTCTGCAAAAGATAAATGTATACTTGCAAAAGGCACTGGTTATGGTGGATAATTATGAATAAAAGTCTGTTCTAAATTCAATCAATAGCAGTCACTAAGCAATTTCTTTGGGAAAAGGTATAGAGCATAAATGTAAAAGACTCATACCAGTCTAGATTTCTCTAATTGTCAGCAACACTGGCCCACACATGCCTGCCATCTCATTTCTTGCCTTTTGCTAGCTTCAGTGCTTGTCAGACCATCTCCTTAGTCATTTCTGCATGTTTTGTCTACAGAAAACTAACCTGGCAAAAGAGCAAGTAATTTCTGCTGACTTACTGTGCTGAGTCTCCCCTGCAAACCAGAGCTGCTGGTTTGCAGGGGAAACAGTTGAGACAGAGGCAGACAGGAGCTGTACAGTTTTATGTTGCAAGTTATTTCAGATTGCTGAAAAATATACATTCTTCGGTGAGCAATTTGCCTAACTTGTAACTCAAGTAATCTCACTGAGTGCATCTTCAAGTTCAGCTAACAAGCAATTCTGTTACTGGAAGTATTGATACTATCTCAACTATCTTAGTTCCTACTGATGGCTGAAGTATTCATGCATATAGTCTTTAGCCAATCTAATCTAATTTTAAAAATGCTGTCTAAGATTGTAGCTTTCTGGAAGTCACAAAAAAACCATGGGCATAAATTATGAATATGGCTTTCAATACAGTTTTCCACACATTCAACTCCAAATACTTTAGGAAAGACATATGAATTTGCTAGCAGCTAGTTCTTTCAATCCAGTTATCTAACACAAATATTAAAAGTGTAACATAACATGTAATATTTCTGATAACTTTTTAATGTTGGTTCATATTTTTTTGGAAAGGAGGTTTTCCATGTTTGAATTTTTCTTTACTTCATCATCATGCTATTAAAACAAAGTTGAATATTCCTATTATTCCATCTGGATAATAATAAAGGGAGTTACTTTAAAGATAAATTAACAAGAACTAGTAATAGAGTAAAAATAGCTAAGAAGAAATAAGCACTGATCATGTAACAGGGGTTACTGTCCAGAGCTTATGTACAAATCACTGTTCTTTACATGCTGTTTACAGAATGTTGCATTTGGTAATATTTGCAGTTTCTACTCCTGCTTATAAAATTTAAAATACTATTGTTCATGTTACAGTATGTTGTGGCTTAGAGGTTTGGGGAATCGAAACCAGGCAGGAACATCAATTGTAGCAGTTTTTGGCTAAACACCAGCACACTTACCAAAATCATTGATTTTTGTTGTGAGATAAGGATTAATAGTAGGCAAGGCAGGTTTATACTTTAAAGAATATAAAAAGAATTTATTAACGGACTTAAAACAAACAATAACAATAATAATCAGGAATCAGAACAAAACCTTTAGAACACTCTTCCCTCCCCCCCGCCACCTTTTTCATCTCTTTCCCGCTGACCATACAAAAGGCAACACTTTGACCTGTAGCCAAAAAACCCACCTCTGGAACAGGTTCCCTCCCAACCCATGCAAGGGTGAGAAGCCTTCTCTTGCTCTATCATGTTGGTTCTCCATAGGAAATGCAGTTCCTGTGGTATTAGCTTCCCAGTAAGCAACCGCCCGGAGAAAGATTTGCTTGTCTGAGAAAAACCCTTCCCATTTCAGTAGCTTTCCCAGGGCGACCACAAATGGACATATGATGGTTGCTGAGGTACTTTGTAAAAGATGAACATTTCTATTACAGTGACAACGAAATCCCCTTTCTTCATCTGCAACACTTTTCTTCATTATCAGCAACACAAGTTTTCTGCTATTATTCCTGGGGCAAGGAATATTAATATAATACTCAGCTCACTGCTTATTCCTAGAATATCACATCTTTCTTTTTTCCCATTTTAGACCAGTGTTCATATATTACAGGGTATATTATAGCCAAGTTTATCAACATGTTCGTTTGCAACGCCTTCCATCCACGTCGTGGCTTAGCTGCCAGGACTGGCGTGGCTGTGTCCGGGCTGCACGGAACTGTCCGAGCCCTCTGTCGTGCCAAGCCGCACCGCAGGGCCCACCAGCGGGGGGTGCATCAAAGTTCCATGAGGCCGGCCCCAAGCCGTCCCCCTGCCGTGCTGTGGGGGACCCGGCCCCGGCCTGGGCCAGACAAGATGAAATCGGCCAGGATCCCTCGCTGAGCAGCAAAATAAAGTCTCTATCAGTTCAGAGCGGAGCTGACCAAAACTGTTACAGTTACCTCCCTCATTGAGTTGCTGGGAGGAACTGGAAGATGGGCCCAGGCTCCTCCTCCCCTCTTCCCCCCGGCCCCACCTCCACACCAGCATGGTGCAGAGGGGGAGAAAAGCCACATCCTCTGAGTCCACCCAAAGCCGAAAAAAGCCTTTCTCCAGGTGTTCTCCTGGTTTTTATGGGTTTTTGGAGGCGGAAGCTGCAATACCTCCTTTTGGATACTTCATTTCCGGCTCCACCTCCTCTTTCTGTGCTGGGATAGTTTTGATTTAAGCTATCCCACAACACAGTAGTCAGAAAGTGTTGCACAGGTTCAGTTCGGAAGTGTTTTGATCTTTACTTCAACACAAATGTTACAAAACACAGCACATTACCTGACAGTGAAAATTGTGGCTACTCATTATACCTGCAACCTACAGAATGAGAAGTAGTTGTGAAAAGTGAATTCTTTATAGTGCTGTGGTTAGAACCTTAAAAGCTTTAATATAAATAAAAGGGATAATCAGAGCTTTTTTTCTAGCCTGACCTGATTGCTAATATTACTTTTAAATTTCAGTGTTGTGACTTACAACCACCACCAGATGACACTGTTCTAGGATATGCCTCTGCAGAGTCATTGTCGGTATTACAAATGCAAAACTATACCAACAATGAGATGAGAGTTTAACACCATTTGGGTCAGGGAACAAACAAAACCCGAAGTTACTATGTCAGCTGTATAATCCTTCTGTGTACAAAGTATAGGCTGCTCTAAATAAAATACTGGATAACAAATACTAAATTTCTTTACCACGTTACTGAGTTCATAGCAGTCTATGCTGTTTATTTGTGCATTCATATATTCACCTTGTCTTAGGTTACAATAGTGTGTATTCTATCACCATCTCCATGGGCTATTTGGGGCCAGGTGGGGCAGTGCTCCTCGGCCATCCTTGATGGCCCTAGAGCGGGACTTCCAATGGGCCAGCTGGTGGAGCAGGACCAAGTGAAGTGCCTGAAATCTTTTCTGTTGATGGGCCATTAGCAGGGAGGATTTCAGGAGTCCTCTCTGTTAATGGGCCATTAAGCTCCACTGATGGATTGCACTATTCCCATTGTGAGATGCCCCGCCCAGGGGGGGAACCAAGCAAACCCATCTAAATACAATCTAGACCCTGAAACAGCAGAGAGCAGCTTTTCCACCAGACCTTCAGAGAACTGCTTCAACAGAGCCACATCTATCACTGGACTGCTACCAACACCCTGACCAACAGGGTGTCAGGTTGTATCCTGACTCTGTCAGTGTTTTTGTACCATTGCATGTATTTTAATTTTCCTATTAAATTGTAGTTCTGACTTTGAGCGTCTCACTAATTTGCTTTCAAACAACAACACACCTGTAGTGCCTAGATATTGATCTGAACTCAGTGCAAGTAAAACCAAGGAAAGAGGTTCATTAATGAATTGAATAAAGATGGTGAGTGATGTGAGGGAGAAGACAGATTTGTGTCTTCAAAATGCACAAGGCTATGAAAAGAACAAGAGTACAGTCTGAAAAAGCTGAAAGGTAACCCTAAAGGCTGAAATTGTTCACACTGAGAAGACAAGAGGAATTGAGTCACTTCAGAGAGAAGAAAAGATGATAGGCATTGCTGCTCTGCACCTTGGAAGGGAACAGAACCTCTCTGTTTTAATGGGAAAGTTGAGATCACATTTCATGCCATAAACCTGTCTTTTCAAAAGTACAAAGTGCAAGCTCAGCCACTGAAGAAAAACTATTAAGAACCACTGCAGTAAACTGGCTCACTTGAGACATCTTTTTTTTATGAATGGGGATGTAAGAGATCAAGAGATCTAAAATTGAGTGGCAGGACTTGATCTTGCAAGAGTCTGACTTTCCTAAAACAAAAATCTTAATTTTATCACTACCTTGTTAAGTGATGTTCCCTGTCGCTTGGTCAGACACGAAACAATCAGGCAACTCAGGAGGTCAGCCACCAAGGCTGGGCAGAGAGCAAAAAGAGACCCAGTGTCTCTTTATTCTTATATTTATACCTTTTTACAGACAGTTATGGATTGGACAAAGAGGTTACCACCTCTGAAATTCCATAGGTGAGAAACACAGTCCATCACATTCTCCACCCCAGAAAGAAGAATGAAAAACAACATCCAAAGTACAAAACAATCCTTGGCCGGTTATAGAAACATGGATTGTTTACACAAAATCTATGAGAACCTTTGCTACCAACTATAAACACAGCACTCTAGAAAAATCAGGGCGACAGTTCCCTTTCTGCTTTCTCTAGAGTGTCAGAAGAATTTTCTTAAATTCTATTTTACTTTAATTGTGTCTTAAAAACTCTGAACATCACAAAAAGGGAACTAATGATGCTATAAACCAGCAACCATTTTTATCAACAGTAATGCTAGTAATGAGTTTGATTTTTAATTAGTTGGCAGCGGGTGCTCAGTTGAGTACTTTCACTCTTATTTCTGTAATCCACCCACTTCCAAACTCCGCTACTTCCCACTCCAAACACCACTCCTCCCCTCCAAACCAAATCCATATGGGCAGGGACCTTGATCAAAAAAGAGAAAATAACTTGTTCCTGAAGACAGAGCTGCTTCACAGCAGAGGAATGGGCTGGTTTTGAAGGAGACCTAGGCTCTATTCCTAGATCTTCCAGTGTCCTGGTCACCTGCAGTGGAAAAGCTATTTTGTATCTCAGTGCTTCTATTGGTATTTTAATGAAGAACAATGATCTTATCCGATTTCCTGCAAACACATGATTAGTTTTCCTCTTATCTTGCCCAACTGCTGGTAGAAAGGTCTGTGTTGGTTTAAAAGACAGGTGTCTGCTAAGAAAGGCAGGAGCCTCCCCTGGAATAGAAAATATGACCCCCTACCCTCTCAATTACTATAGCTTTGAAATTAAGGGGCTTTCAGGCAAAGATATGAGAAAAGGAATAACAGTTCTTTACTAATATATATATGTGTATAACAAGGCAAACAAACAACAACAGTGGGAGCGACAACAAACAGAACCCGAAACTCAGTAACAGCCTTCTCTCGACTGCATGCAATTTCCCTTTTGGTGTAGTTACAGTCGCAGCCAGCAGGGGAGCTGTTTGCTCCCGGCCAGGCAGGTGGGTGCGATGATTCCCCCGAGGCTGCAGGGGGCGCAAGTTTCGGCCATCTCTCTCCACACCGTGATGGCGGACGCAGCCGGCAGAAAGGGGTGGAGAAGGGGCTTCCTTTATAAACCCCCAGGGGCAGCCGGTCCTGGTGTCCTCTCTGGATGGCAAAAGGAACTGTAGGAGGGACCTCGGAGTAGCAAGCTGGGAATGCATGGATGAGCAAAGTCCCAGAGTGGTAGATGAGATGTATCAGAAACTCCACAGCTGTAGCTGGAACTTTGGGGTGACCCTGCAGGGTGTGAGTTGCAAAGAAACCTTACAGCAGTGGCAGAGAAAATGGCAGGGGCTGAGCAGTGGCTGCCTGGCTTCTGAACACGGCTGAGAGAGAGAGGCTCCCTTGGAGGGGGAGGGGGCTTGGGGATCCCGGGGTTTCCCTTGAGGCACCTGAGCAGATGGTGAAAGTCCTTTGCTTGGTGAGGTCAGGTGTTAATAAGGTTCCAGTGCAATGGCCGCTGTTACAAGCAGAGCTCCACTCACGGTAGAAGGCTGCAGAAGACAGAACCCCGCAGTGGTGATGAATTCTTCCCGTAGTGACTGCAGCCTCGCTGGCACCTGCCCCAGCCTCTTTTTTCCAGTCGAATTCTTGAGATATCTCTGCCCCTACGAGAGAAACCCGCAGATAAAGGGAGTGAAGCCAAGTGCCCTCCTCCCCTGAGCTTGGCAACTTCTTTTGTCTCTCTTAAATACCCGGTCATTATTGTCTCTTAGAAACACATATGAGAGAAAATTCCCTGAGAAAAAGACACAAAAGGAAGAATCCTAAACCCCAACAAGGTCAAAGGAATGACTGCTTATTTGGTTGCTTTTTAGGAATACTGAGATACACATTCATAAAACACAACTAGGACTGCTGGAATTTTTCTTTTTCTTATTTCTATGATAATATTTTCCCCTAAACACTAAGAAACAGAAAATGATTTTGCTTAATAATTTCTAGTCAGCAGGGGTAAGAATTCACGCAAAGATCTTGAGACACTGAGTTGGGAAGAGCTAAAAAAAAACCCCCTCATATGTATGATTCCTTTAGCTAAAATACAGAACATCTAAAACCACATCACTGAAGATGCTGCACCCAGCAGAACATGGCTGAGAAAAGTCACTAAGACATAGCATAACAGATTCTTAAACAAATGTACTGAGTAACATTTGCCACCATCATAATAAGCAGATATTTTCACGAGAATCAGAAAGGACCATCTTCCCCTCACCATCTACTCGATGATGAAAACCCGGGATCTCAACCCCTTCCCCTCCCCCTCCAAGGGAGCGGGTGCCCAGCTGCTGCCCAGCCCCACTATTTTCTGCTGCTGCTTCGGCTTTTTCGCTACACTTTAACTTAAGACCTTTTGTCTGCCCAACCCCCCCCCCACTCCTGCTATGGCTGCAGAGTTTCTGCTACATTTTGTTTGCCACCCCGGGGTCTGCTCGCCTCTGGTGTTCCAGCCTGCTGCTCCGAGGTTCCTGCTGTTATAGACGACTTGAGCCGAAATGAAAAACTTAACAAGATTTATTAACAACAACAAAAAAATTAATAACAATTTAGGAATTTAGAATACCAACCAAGAAACCTTCAGAAAAATCAAGGATATACCCACAAACCATAAAACCGCAATTCTATAAAATCAGCAATCCCTGTGCGGGATTGGGTCCCTCTACCATCCGTAATTCAGAGAAAACCCCCCTGCAGGGCGGGCTCAGTCTATTTTACCCAGTCCATCCCTCATTGTCATTGGCCGGTCCAGCTCTGGTATCCGCCTCCCTCTGTTACTCATTGGTGACTTCGATGCCACGTCTATTCTGTGACATTCTTCTGGAACTTTCGTCCCTCTTCGGTCTCTGATTGGCAGTTTCATACTCCTTGATGTAATGTTCCCCCCCACCCCGAAAAGCCTTTTACAACGACTGGGTTAATTCTTAGAACTATTCAATTTACATATCAAATACCAGGTAACCTTAATTAACATTTCTTTTAATTATCAGCACATTTCTCCCCAACAACAACTAACCCCCGAACTTTATTAACTAGTAACCTTATAACACTTAACCGTAACTCATCTATAACACCTGCTACAGCCCATTTCGTCATCCAGAAGGACATCGGGACCAGCTACCCACCGTTAGTTTGTAAAGGAATCCCCTTTTCCAACTCTTCTGCCTACTCGCCTGCCATTAACCAGTGGAGAGGCAGCTGAGGTCACACCACAGCGCCTCCTGCAGCCGCGGGGGAATCATTGCACCTGCTCTGCCTNATATATATATATATACACACACTAGTAAAGAACTGTTATTCCTTTTCCCATATCTTTGCCTGACAGCCCTGTTAATGTCAAACTTACAATAATTTGGAGGGAAGGGGGTCACATTTTCCATTCCAAGGGAGGTTCCCGCCTTCCTTGGCAGACATCTGTCTCTCAAAACAACACACTATGGATACTGATCCATAGCAATTTAAAAAAAAATCTTCCTATAAATGCTTTCTAAACATAAATCACATTATTCTAGTGCTTAACTTTTATCTGAAAGACCTAAAAAAACCCCCAAACACAGAAAGAAACCAACACACAAAAAATATTACCAAAAAAGTGAAAATCTAGAACATCAAGAGCATTCTATTCTCAATTGTTTGGTCAATTAACTAATCCGTGTTAAAACAGAAGTTTTCTAAAAAAGATTGCATCTACTTTGTTGTCTAGATTTTTTGGGAAAACATTGGAATACAAATTTTTTAGTTAGCTCTATACACAGCTATTCAACAGGCACTCTTTTCCTGCTGAGGATGCAATGGATTGGAACCAAATGGAAACTCATGCAGTTCTACTGCTAGAGAGCACCAATCCCCATCAAAATGCATATATATGTGCATAATTCCAGATTTTTCCTGTGCTAAAGTAAATGATGAAAAGAGAAAAACTGAATCTCACTCATTCTGCCGTACCTAGTACTACCACAAATTTTGTAGTCTATAAGAACAGCCATGGAATGTGCATACATCCACAAAAAACAGCCAGGAATTTTGAATGATTGGTTTCTCTGCACTGCTTGGTGAATGTTATATGTACACAAAAACCCTACATGGAAAGTCTGATAATAGTCCCTCAGTACTCCAATGAATTCTATGAAATATTTAATAGATTTTGTAGATATATTCTAATAATTTCTGAGTTAAAAAACTGTTGGAGAGAAGATCACATACAAAAGGTCATCCACAAAAAGACATCTTTTTCCTTCTTTTCCTCTTGAAATTTTAAAAACCATATAAATGCTGAAATTGAAAACACTTATCTAGTATGTATTTGTAGCTGTATCTGATGACAGAAATGTATCTTTAATAGAAATTAAATTCTTAACAAAAGGTGGCAGAGGACAAGACTGAAAGGGCCTGGCAGAATCTCCTGTACACACATCCAATAATTGTTGAAAAGCAAAACAAATAAAAAAACAAGGCTTGTTCCCTATATTACAAAAACGGTTTACACTTATTTTGCAGTGTAGACACAAAAAGTTGATTTTTCACCTTTCACAAGGGAGTATTATAACACCATTTTTGTGGCGAGGAGGGAAGAAGCAATTACTAACAGTACTAGGAATCTCCAAAAGAGGATCTACTACAGCTGGGGGGGAGAAAAAAATGTATGTTCAATTGTGTGGAATGAATTGCTGAGTGATGGTATCTGAACTGAGGAGATGGATACCACTAGAAAGGAAGGATACAAATTGGAAAGGACAGAAATAATTTGATGAGATTGTCAGAACTTCGTAAAATGCTCTTAAACCAACGAGTCTTCATCAGTAAACCAATCTACCAGTTAAATTAATACCTGGAAGTTATTCTTTCCACAAAGGGAGGGTGGCAGGGATGAGATGGAGAGAGAGCAAAGAATAAGGAGGACACAGAAGGTAAAATATAGGAATGACATCAGTGATTAAATTACACTATAATCCTACATGTGCACCAACACTATTACATTCTTAATCAGAAAGTGCAATAACCATGAAACAAAAGATTTATGGGAAGATTAGAAACACTAAAGTGTGGGACAAAAACCCCCCAGATATTCAGAACTGCACAAATAGAAAACATTGCAGAGGTAAACACATTCTTTCTCTCATAGTAGTTGTTACAGTGACAAAATTTCTTTAAAAGTGTACACATATTATTGTAGGAAGTTGACATTGTTCAAAATATTCCATTTAATTTATTTACAGATTCATCCTAGAAATAATCTCTTAGGTGACAATCACTCTGAGAAGAACTAAGAGTCCACCCATGGAATGCCTTAATTGAGCAAAATAGTTTTAGAGAGAAATTTCCAGAGAAAATGGAGAGAGCAAATCAGCAAGTTCAATTACATATGGTAAGGGATCTATACTAATCTACTGTATAAAAAGATAACAGTGAAGAGAAAAAAATATTAAAAGGTAGATCCAGTTATACTTCATTCATATACTTCATTTACTTATTTTTAGCCGAAACTCATTATTAACAGAGCAAGCTTTATACTAGCTTCAGTAATAATTTAATCAAGGCATATTCATAAATAATTGTTCATTTTGTAACTGCAGTAATTTCATAGCAAAAGTTCAAACATAACTTTTACTTTCTGGCTTCTAATTGAAGATTTATAATGAAACTGTATATAACCTGACTGTTCAGCTATTCATTAATGATGCTGAACTCAGAATTGCTACTGTGCCATCCTGTACCACTGCCTGTTTTAACTGCATTGTACACTGCTTTTCAGTCAAATAAACAATTGCTCTTTCAAGTGACAAAAATGCATGCCTGCTCTCAAGGACACATGCATTTTACTGCATCATTAAAGAAAAATGTGCAGTCTATGATATCAAAAGAAAGCAGTATGAAAATATCAACACTTAATCATAGAAAAATGTACAAATTATCCAAAAAATTCCTTTTAAACAGCAATACATTAATAGAGAATCATCCCATACAGACCTGGTACATGCCACATTTCAGAAAGTTCTACACAAACCCTCTGCTCAAGATTGATTAAGACTCCTCCCACTAGCTAGGGCAAACCAAAACAGCCCAAGATGTTTTTAATGATGAGTCTCTACAAGGCCCAGAAAATCAGCAGGCAAGTCCTTCTGCAAGAATAAATGTCAGATCAAAATGAAGGTTTTAAGCCTTCATTCGTTTTTTGGTCTTTTCTATAGATGGTCCATGAGAAACTTTCTACTTTGCCTCCCTCCAGTGAGATCATCTTCTATTACTACATAAATTAATATGATGCTAAAAATAAACATGGTGAGGCTATACTGTATAATCAGCTGAGAAAAGAGACTGAGAGAGTGTAGGGTTTTTCATACAGAAAATCATAAAAAACTAATGAAACACAAGAAATATGTTATACATCTACTTTAATAAATGTAAACCACTTGCATATCCCTTTCTCTTTATGCACATTCACTTGAGCTTATTCTAGTAAAACAATGGAACTCTGTCTGGTGCAGGTTTTTGAATCTTACCACTATGCTTATCATTTTAACAGTGCTTTTTCATTTCCATGTGATTTCCAACATACAAAATGCCATCTCCTCTAATCATCTCTACACTCTTAGAGACACCCTGCACTTAACGACAGAGGCGTTGGAAAGCAAATTACTGCCGGTTTGATCCCGTCTCTCAGAGCAGAATCCCATCAAGTTTCATGATTGTGTATAAACCGCAATATATGTATTGGTATAGTAATTTCTTTTTTTCCTGTATTTTATCCTGAGGGATTATGACGGCAGCTTGTATTTATATTTTTATACTACAGAAGTCTGGTCGTGTTTAGGCCAGTCTAAGCTAAGGTGCAGATGTCTGCAAATTATTCGCACCATTAACTTTGGCTGGCACCTATTCACGCAAATCTTCCGAAACGCTCTTGTACCATGTGGAAGCAGTGGGAGCTGGGCACACAAATGAGCACGGCGGCTCCCACGGGCCCGGCCGTGGCTGATGTAGACGAGTCGTGCTGCTGTTCTTCAGCGGCGGCCGCGGTCTCCCGGAGCTCTCGTACGGCCGATCTCGGGGGAAGGACGATCAATAAAAACAAGCCGTAACTAAACCCAGGAATGAAGCGCAAAGCAGGCGGTGTCAGACCTACCTCTCCCCACCACTGAGTCAGCCGGCCTGCCCGATGATAATGGGGATCGAGGCGGACAGCGTGCACTGCAGTACGACACACTATAGAGAATCACCCCCCCCCTTCGCTGCCTGATGAGGAAAGGAGAAGAGGGGCGAGAGGAGGGCGCTGCTCCTTCGGATCACCTCCTCGCCTTACTTGGTCTGAAAGGCCACCACAGCGCGCAGTCACCCAAACCGGCTAGTAGCTCCACCAGCCCATGAGCCGCCGAGGAGCCGGCAAAGACCCTCGCAGCGGAGCGCAGCGGAGCGCAGCGGAGCCGAGCGGAGCGGGGTGCGGCACCTCCCACCACCGCTCACCACGGTTCTAGCTGCCGCGCCCGCTCTGCGCACGCGGGTGTACCGCCCTCATCTCCCCGGCGCCTGCGCACTTCGCCCCCTGACCGGTGTGCGGGCCCGGGCAGTGTGATAGCTGTTGGTGCCAGCGTGGGTTGCGGTTTCTTCTGCGCTTCGGCTGTAGGGCTGTCGCTCTCCCTCCCTCTGCTCAGCGCCGGCCCCTTCTTCCTTCCGCAGGGCCCTGAAGGCAGTTTTAAATTTACCGCAGTCTCTCACTCGAATTCTCGATGTGGCCGTAAGCGCCCGGCGCTGGAGGGGAGGAGGCAAGAGCGCGGGGCGGGGAAGAGGAGGGCGGCCTGGAACGGAGCGGCTTGTCTGCCTACAGCTCTGGTTCCCCCAACCCCTCACGGGAAAGGGGTGGGAGGGGACGGTGGAGAAGGTTAAGTGAGGTAGCAGTTCCCTTGCCGCGGCCCGTGGACTATCCGTGTTTGGCGGACCCTGTGGTTGCCCTGCGGCGGCTTTTGCCATTGTTCCCATATCTCTGGGCGTAGGGAGTGAGGGCAGGAAGGAGCCTGAAGTGACTCCGNATGACTTGGGCACAAAACTCGGGCGACAAAGCGGGGCGGGAACCCGGTTCTTCAGGTTAGGAGGAGCGGCTCAGCCGGAACTCCCTGGTCAGGTTGATGAACAGAAGGGGAAGCTTGGGGCGGCGGTGTGCGAGCCCTTCCGTATGGCCGCGGTCAGACTTGGTGCGGGCGGGCCAAGGGAAGCCGCGCCCGGCTTGGCCTGAGCCCTTCCGGCGGGCTGCTGCCGCTCGCCGGGCGCGATCCTTCATCCTGACCTGCGGGAAGCTGCCGTGCTCCCCGCGGGGGCTGAGTGGAAACGGCGAAATGAGGGGAAAAGGAAGATGTACTGAAATCACAGCTGTGTGTATTTCGGTGCCTTTCTCTCTGCTACTTCCTCGGGGCACGTTACCACGGCTTCGCTGTTCCCGGAGCAGTAGGGCGTTCCCCCTCCCCCGCAGCGAGCTGAGTTGGGAGTCGGTCATGCTGATGCTTAGTCGTTTGGGTTTTTTATTTATTTTGGAGCACGCTGTTTTATTTTTAGTATACCCTGTTGCTATAATTGTAAACAGATTGTTGAGGATCATAAGAGAGACGAGCACATTCATGAGTTTGGAAGGAGCCCGAAAATAGCTCTGCACTGTGATCTGCTCCATGTGTTTTAAGTGATTTCCAGTGTGAATCCTAGCATGACTCTTTGAAGAGCAGTGTTTTGTATTTCACTGGTAATAAAAATATTTTGTAGATGAAATAGTACTGTGTTGACTTTATATGATATTTTAGAAAGAACTACAGGCATTTTTTGCTTGAAGTGAGGAAAGTCCAGGATCAGTTTTCTCCCTTTTAAGTGTCATTGTTAGGGTGAAACGTCTTTGGAGATATGGGATGGGAGGTTCGTTACAAAATGTGATATTAAATCAGTGTTTGTCTGAGCTCTTTAAACGTTCATTGTGTCTTGATTGTGAAGTGATGTAATGAAATGTATTGCGGCCCAGAAAGAATTACCTTCTTAATATATATCTGCTTCCTTGGTTAATGTAATTACTTAGTGATGATGTAAGAATAGATAAAAGGTGCTTTAGCAGTCCTAAATAGTTTGACGTACATGACATCATTTTTCTACTGTTTCCTGTTACTTGGGTTTTGAGGTGTTTAGCTTACTGTGAAGTCAGTCCTACCTGAACTAAATTCATGGCTGTAACTGGAAACTTGTAAATAGAAGATGATTGTGTGAAATGTGTCAGGTGTAGCTCGTTGACCTATCACCAGTATTTCTTGTGAATTGACTCCAGAGAAGCTTTTTTAAAAGTCTTATTCTCACAGAAGATGGCATAGTACTTTAATCCATCTGAACTTTCAGGAAGTGCTGTTCAGACTGTATAGTGGGGAATCTGTACAGCTTATTAAGGTTGAGACTTTCACATAGCACACAAGTTGGCATGTGTGTATAAAAAACCTAGACCAGTTTTATATGTTATTGAATAACTCTGGTATATAATGTAAGCAGATGATTAGTAATAAAGAATAGATTTGATATTGTGTTGTTGTTTGCAAGATCCTAATGTGAAGATTTGTGGTGATAGTAATGAGTTAGTGCAGTCAAGTAGCATTACAAAAAATGATTAGAACTGCTTTCTGAGAAAGTAATTTCATTTTATTATCTTAATTATTATCAGTAAACTAGGTAACATGTAATTGTAGGTAAGGGACAGTTTGTGTTTACACATTACATGCCCTGCAAAATAGTTTATGTAAGTAACACTGTTTGTGAAGGTGATGTTAAAGTTCACAATTCCTTGAGCTAAGCTAGCACAGTTAGATCTGCTTTAAGGGAAGAGGTGAAGGGGTACTTATCAGAGAAAAGGCAGGTGATCATAAGTGTTTCTAAGCCTACCAACTGTGCTACCACAGTGGAGAACTAGTCGGCAGGAATGATGTCAGTTTCCTCCAACTGCTGTTTCTTCTAAGGGATACTAGGACAATTTCTTTCCCTTGCTGCAGTAGCTTTTCTTCATTGTACTGTAACTGTAGCATGAGTAGGAAAGAGTGTAGGAGTGTATTAAATTGATGAGGGAAAAATATTTTAAATAGTTGCAGCTTGTTACAGAATGTGGGTTGCTACCATGGCTCTCTATTTCATTAAAAGAAGTGGAGCCTCAATATAGTAGCAGTGTTTTATTTTTTGATTAGCAATGAATCATTCTTTTGCAAAATGACAGAAGAGATACTAATTTTGGAAAAGTTGACAGTGTAAAAATGATAGTTGTTTCATTTTAGAATAAATGCTTCTGGAAGATCTTTGTAGGTTTTTCTTTTATTAAGCATTTTCATAATTTTCTATAGAGCTCATTTTAGTCCTGTCATTCCCTTAAGTTTTAAAGTTCTATTTGAATTCTTAGTTTATTCCTGGATCTTCAGAATTTGTAGTACCACTGATTCTAGAAAAGCCAATCTGTGTTACGCTGCTTCTCTGAAAGCAATAAATGCTTTATATTGTGCCCTGAGAGATCCTCAGGTGAGTCACCATTATAAGAGCTTTCCAGATGTTGCATGTCACTGATGATAATATTGTGTTTGTAATGTACTTTGTGCAGTAATGGTATCTCCAGCTGCAGCTGTTGGCAACTGACTGTTGGAGAACTCATACTTCATAAAACAAGTTGCCACCACTTGAAACTGTAAGATGTCTGTTTTGGAAGTCTGGTAATTTGTGAAGACTGGTGAAGGTCACTAAAGATATCTTGGTAGGTCTGGAGGTGTCTCGTAATTCTACAGGGCTGTAGGATGCCTCAGTACATTTAGTCTTGCAATGCTTTATGTTTGCCGGTGCTAGCCAGGCACTGTTACACTTCCTGGATTCATCAGGCACTTGCAGACTCTTACAAGTTGCATAATGGATTTTTGATTGTCTTAACTGAGGACTTTCTGTTGACCTCTAACTTTGTAACACCAACAAACTGAGGGAATTCAACTCCCTCTAAGGAATTGCTAAATAACGTGAACTCATAAGAAATTGTATTTCTCAGATTTTAAAACGTTAAACATTGTGCAGTTGTCTTCAACATGACCAGTTTTGGGTCTGTAGCCTGTCAGACAATTTTGCTTATTTGATTCACACACACAAAAGATTCCCATCTTCACATTTGTTATTATTCAGACCATTCTGCCAAGGGTGGGGCTTGGCAAGCACCCACCACTGTCACCTGTGTCACTAAACAGTGGCCCTGCAGTTTTCTTAGTCTTTCTTGTGTTCCCAATGTCCTTAGAGTAGCCTTTCTCTTTGTCCTTATCAGCCTTTTTTGACTTTCTTAATTCCTCCTTGTAGGCAAAGGCAGCATCTCTATACCTTCTGGGTTATCTGTCCTGCTCCCACTTGTGTTTGGGCTCAGTCAGAGTTCTGTACTCATTCTAGGTGAGAAGCCTGGCAGATGGCTTGCAATGAGGCCACATTTGCCTCCCTCCACAGTGACAGACAAAGTATGTTTTCCTCATTTAAAGCATCAGCAAATAATTTTTATGAAATTACTACTCTGTAAATTAGTACTTCCTGTAAACTGAACATAGCTATATGAAAATTAGCTATATTTTAACTATAACCCATTACATTCCCTAAATCAATCTGCCAGCTAAGAGCATTTCACTGAGTTAATAAACCAAAGTTTATTGTCTATTAGAAATGACACATTGTTTAAAGGATGTCAACAAATGCAGTTCAAGTCTATGGTATGTGCAGTTATTCTGCAGTTTTTACTTACATGGTAAATACTTTTTAAAGAAATATGGCCTTTAATATGTCAATTAAAATAATTTCCTGTTTAGTGACTTTTAGTAGAGAGGTTGGATTTCTGTTCTTACATGAACCCATTTATTGTAATAAACATTCCATGATTTTTCTTGCGGCTAGTGTAAAATGTTAAAGCCTAGTGTAGTAGGGGGAGCATTATTTTATGTTCATTTAACTTCTAGTTTGGGCCCTGTCTGCTTTTAATATTTGAAGTCGGCCAATAAGAATTACTGAAAAAAGATGCAGATCTTTTGAGACATTCAGAATGTGGGCACCAACCTGTAGCTCTGAGCTTAAACCTTTGCCACGGAGATCTCCAAACTCTTTGTGCATGTATTTATCTAAATTTGCCTAAATAGAAGATGTAAGTTTATTTGCTTTTTTTAAGACTAAAAATACAGACTGTTACCAAAGGGATTAGCAGTGACAATACTGAAGAGTAGTAAAATGCCTGTAAAATTTGAAGCAGAGTTAAAAATCTTCTTGCTTGCAAGGAAAAGAAAGGTGTAGTGGTACAAAGTTACTAAGGGAAGGGGGATGATAAGGTGTAGAAGCTAAAATATAAGAGAAAAAGAAAAAGTCCTGTGATGCTACTTGGTGTCTTTGAGTGCCAGAAAATACCCAAATGTATTTTGGCTTTGTGTTTGCTGCGTAAAAGTAATAAAGTAAAATTACTTTATCTCTGCTTGTACAAAAATACCCCTGTCAGTTTGGGGTTTTTTCCTCCTTCCCCTTTGAGTAAACTATAATCAATTACTGAATCTTTGCTAGTTAGAGCCAGTAAGAAAGGGAGTTTTTGTACCAGTTCAGTTTCAAAAGGATAGCCAATACTAGTTATCTTTTAGATCTCTTCCTGCAAAAAGAAGTTTTTATTCTAAGGTATTTTCTCAGACCCTGTGTAGGATACTTACCTTGTCAAATAGCTGGACCAAATTCTAAGTCAGACATTTGGGAGGACCTGGATATCTGAAAGTAGGATACATCTTTATAATATTTCTTTATGATATTTATGATATTTTAAAAAACTAATATGGTTGTGTTTTTGAGGTTTTTTTTATGGAACATTTTTCTGATTGTGGCTATATGGGCTGTGTTTTGTTGGTCATTTTTATATGCTTGAAATTCATAAGCAGTGTCTGGAGGAAAAGGAAGGGGGTATCTTATGTATTCTGGGTATATGATGGTAGTGTGTTTCTCTCTTCATTTCCCAATTTGAGAATCTTGTTAGGCAAAAGAGTGGAATTTTTTTGTGTGAAGATGTCTATTTCTGCCATAGTAAAACTTCTGCTTTAGGAGACAGCAGTTCAGTTGCAACTGCATGAGAACAGCTGTGTTAAAATGTAAATAAGCTGCATCTACCTACTTGGATGCTAAGTAAAGTTCGTCTGCTGAGTCTTTTCTGTTTTGGGGAGAGCTCTAATGGTCACGTAAATTTAATTCTTGAACATTTTGTTGTCTAGAGGGGTTTTTTTCACATCCATGACTTTAAAAGATACAGGAGATTAGGAGTTACATAAATTGACAGACTACAGAGGTATCCTTTTTGAGCCAGGAGCTATTTACAGTTGTGCCTGACTTTGAAGCTGCAGATAAATTGATGGGTTCTGTTCAGTGGAAAAATGCTGTATGTGCACCCTGAAGGATGCAGTGGTGTTCTGTAAAGCTACCACAAGCTTTTGTGATAAAGTTTTACCATTACATGCCAATTGCATGTAGGTTTCTTGAGTATTATGTAGCTAATGATTGGAAAAGGTAGGACATTTTGGAGTGTAGGTTGGCTGATTGTTTTTAATTCCAGATCTTAATTAAAACTGAGCTTTGTCCTGTCTGTGTTTTCAAATACAGATTCAGAGAATAAAAATGGGAACTCCTGGATCAGGACGGAAGAGAACTCCAGTGAAAGACAGGTTTTCTGCAGAAGATGAAGCTCTGAGCAACATTGCCAGAGAGGTTTGCTGATTTTAAAGTGTCTTAAATTCAGAAATAGAGTTGAAAGCAATCTCATTATCCAGGAAGAGTTAATTTTTTAAAGATGTACATAAAAAAGTGTAATTAGCCAAAAATATGACAATTAATATAAGCTGAGGGAATTGCTGATCAAAAAATCACATTAACTGAAATGTTGACATAATGAGATGTTAACTGTATGACTAGTGTAACTTCAGAGATTTACACTTAAGCCTAGCAGCTATTTCTACAGATACTTATATGCTTAAAGATAAATGAAAAATCCAGGTGCTATCCCAAGTGTAAAACTAAAAAAACATACACATTTATCCTATTACAGTGTGTAATATTCTTAAGATGGTAAGTATAGTGTATTAGTGTTGAATGTGTAGTAGTGGTTATTAAAATGTATTTGTAATAGAATCTATTTCAAATGTGAGAAGTCACATTTCTTTCCAAGTTAGCCTAATATGTACACTATACCAGGGATTTCACCACCCAAAAAAGAGACGGCTGGAGATAACCAGTGAAAAGTGTAATTAACAAGAAGTTGATACAAAGGGGAATTTTGTCCCACTGGATATAGGAAAAAGGCAGTTGGAATTTAATGTCTTAGAGATGTCTGTTTGGATCAGAGTTTTTCTAGGTGGAAATACTGGGACTGAGGAGCAAGTGGATCCACGTCTTTTGGGGCTACGTTATCTACAAAGCTGCTTGCCATAGTTGACATAAATGAGTGCAAAATGCAGATTCTAACTGGCTTTGTAATGTTAATAGTTTTCTGTATATGTGTATGTAAGACAAAATAGGTAGGTGATAGGTCTCTGATGAGAAAGCTTCTTTAGGCATTTTCAAGTGTATCTATCATAGACTGTAGGCAAAAGATATGCTTTGTCAGTAAAAAAAAATAAAAATCAGTTGGTAACTTTTCAGAAAGTCACGGTCACAGTCATGTTCTAGTTCTAATGGAAGGTGTCACCCCATCAGCTGCATACTGTGTGGGACTCTGGATCATGTATGATCTCACTCATCAAGTTCCATCTCTCAGTTTTTGGGGAAAACAGTGAATAAAAAAGAAAGAATATGGCCTTAAATTTCTTTGAGTATATACATGCTTCCATAGCATCAACTTGTTGTTTAACCTAGAGAAGGATCTTAACAGTAAGATGTAATACATATTACCTTACTTAAAATTACTGTTGGATTTTGTTCTTTTGCATCACATCTTTTTAGAAGACTTTATTTACTAGAATTTAATTGAGTCCTGTAATCCACATGTCTTCTGTGGAAAGTCTTCCTAAGGGTATTCTAGATATTAAGAGATGGTAAACAGAATATGCGGAAACAAAAGGCTGCACTCAGGATGATCTGTTTGGTGAAAGTGCATAAAAGTGCTCTGGGACTCAGAGCAGTCACAGAATGGCATTAGGAAGTATCGGAATTTGTAATACAAAGAACTCTATTAAAGTGACTCTAATGTAGTGCATGACATTTCAGGGTGGTTATTCTCTAAAAGTTTAAATTTCGGAGAGTGCTGTTCTTATTCTTTGTTACCAGTTTTAATTTGACAAAATTGTGATTTCCTTGTTCTTTGGCATGTGTCAAAAAAAAAGTATCTTCCTATTAGTACCAACAAACATTGCTTTGTAGGAAATTTAGTTTAAAGAATTATTTAGTACTAATCCACTAAGTTAATTTCCATATATGTGGAGGGCTGTGAGCTCTTGGCTCAAGAGACTTCTGCACTCCCTTGGAGAAAAGCCTGAGGGCAAAAAGACTGAGAGATAAGAAACCTACCTCTGGGTCATGGTGACCAGGTGTACCACCCCCAGCATGCCTTGCTCCTCTATGGTAATAACATATGGTAATACCATTGGCTAACTGGTTCTTACCCTACCCCCTACCTTCCACATAAAAAGACCCCTGTCCCAGCCTCAGTCAGGCAGCAGCTGTCGCCCCTCCTCCAGGAAGGCTGCAACATACTGGGTCACCCCTGGTACCTAGAAAGCGACACATATAGACATTTTTCTGCACTGGTTGAATCTGATGTCATTTTATATGAAAATATTTAATGGGAGACAAGGGTGCTATTGTAGGATCTGAGGTATCTGGTCAGACTGCTTCCTCTTTGATATTTCTTCTGTTTTTTTCTGTCTTTCCTCTGCATCAGAAAACCTTTTTCTTCTGTTGGCTGTCCCCTCCGCTTTATTTCTTGTTAACTTCTGTTATGGAGAGAGCTTTTCCACATCTTTTCCTTGGTATGGGGCTATGCATTGAGACAAGCATTTTTACAATGCCTCTGTGTCACACACAAATATGCTAAAACAACACTGGAGTGAATTTCTGCCTTATTCCAAGAACTTTAGAGTTACTAAAACTCTTTCTTCAGGACCTACTTTTTATACTATGGTATATTATTTTTCCTGGCATTGAATTTCCTTGCTCACTGGAACTGAGGAAGCGTAAAGGTGATGTACATATCCAGGGACAGGGATCTAGCTGTGCATCCTTTCCTGGAAGCAATGCACTCTCCCTATTACACAGTGAGGTGAGATTACTCGCAGTTGATCAGTTTGGCAGTCTTACCTTGGTACAACAGTTCATCATGCTTTTTTCAAAAGCTGCAGAAGCAGGTGTAGACATATTGTCCATATGTCCGCTGCAAGGAAATCAAGAAACTGTGGGTGTAAAAGCATCCAACTCCATAAAATGGAGTACTGGTAAGTGTATTCTAATTATAGCAAGGTTAATTTGAAGTCGTCTTATCTCTTAAAAGAAAAAAAAAAGCCTGTCTCCTGAAAATACAGAGTTCCTTTATATGACCTTTTTTTTCTTTCTTTAGCTGTTGTAATGGATTCTGAAACTGTTAGCTTTCTCAGATTGATAAAGAGTAACTCACCTGGTGTAGAAGACAGTTTCATATGTCTTGTGGAAAGTTCGAGCTTTCCAAAATACAGATGATGATTGTCTGGTGTAACTTTGGGCTCCTGGCAACATTTTATTCTCATTTGCTAAACAAAAAGGATTCCCAGATAACTAGATAAATGAAAATTGAGATTCATATTCTCGAGGTTATGTTCACAGTCTACATTGAATACAGCTGATACGATCTCAAGATGTTTTCCCTGTGTGTTTGTTGTGGGAATTCTCTGCTTATTAAATTCTTTTGCAGACAGAATATCTTTGGCTGAGTTGTGCATTACTGCTTCACTTGTCTTGTTAGTTTGCAGACAAATTGTGTTCATTTTAAGTATTTAGCAGTAACCTGTCATCACCAGGCACCTTTTAGGATTACGTGAGACCTCTTTCTCCAAAACTAGTCTGATTATATGAGAACAGAGTTTTCAGTCACTTCTCTGTTCTTGCATTGCCTGTGGTTCATGCTCAGATACAATGAATATCATGGCAGAGAGTGAGAAGAGTCTGACATGTCATCTCACCATCCTCAGCCTGCTAAACAGGAGTTTGAAGGCACAGTCAGGTTTTTTTATTCATAGTCTTTTTTTGAGCAACACTTCCATTCTTCAGGGCTGTGTAACTAGATGACAGAGAACTAGAGCTTGTGGACAATGATTGCAACAGTATTCAGATTTCTGACTTGTAGAATCTTGTCTCTGTGCTTTGTTTTGTTTTTTTGGTTTTTTTTTTCCAGGAACTGTTCTCATTACTATTTTCACTATTACAGCAAGAGCATGGAAAACTCTTAAGGTGTTTTGTCATGGGAGAGAATAAAGATTCATTTTGTTTTAAAATTCACTTTGTAGTTGCTCAACTTTGAGTAGAATGCAGTTCTTACTTTGATAAAGATGTAATGTTACTGAATTGCCATGGTAGAAAAAACTAAGACCTGAATGTTTTTAAATGTTTGAGGGCTACATCATGAGTTTAGAAACAGTTAACAACATAGTCTTTGTCATATGAATCTATTTAAAGTTTAGTACATGTTCTTCTCTTCATGTAGGTTCAGCTTCTGTTAAAACAAGCAAAGCCCCAAAGAATTCCATCCTCATGGATATTATCTTCGTAGATGCTAGGTGATTTTTTAATTTGTTTTAGTAAGAGATCACTAAATATTTTCCAATTGGCTATTTCTACCTTAGCATTAATTCAAAGTCTTGTTTGATTTTGTTTTTAATAGTGGTTAAGGGTATTTTATAGGATATAAGATACTCTAGAGATTTTATAATATATACATATGAATCTGTACAATAAATAGAAAAAGAATGAGACATCAGAAATAAACCTTTAGGTCATGTTAAAACTTAAGATTTTGTTATTTATAGTCTTTGTTTTGTAGGCAACTGGGAGAGAGACATCAGAACTAAGTGGCAAAGGGATTTCTGAGGAGCCATAAGAAATACTTTTGGCACATAAGTGATGGTGTTGCCTTGATTTCATGAGACAGTATGGAGATAAGGGCAAAAAGCATGGAAATGAGAATACAGAAGAATTGAGCAGCCGAAGGAATCATAGAATGGTTTGGATTGGAAAGGATCTTTCACATCATCTAATTCCAACCGCCCTGCCATGGGCACACAATCCTTTGTTTGCTTAATGAGAAAAGATGAAATAAAGTTTAAGTTGCTGTATGTAGTTATCTATTAAGAATTACGGTGTACATTTTTAAAATGCTCACCCTGATGCATAGCCAGAGCTGGCAGGGTGTCCTAGTGCCATGCCATGGACACGTGGCAGACAGGGAGCAGCGGGTCCTGCCTCAGGGACAGTCGGTGCCCTCACCGCTGCCATCTGGTGGAAGAAGTAAAATGCTCCTTAACCAGGCCTCCTGCATTGGAAACTGCAGGACTGCATATCCCTTGGCAGACAGAGAAACACGTTCTATTTTGTATGTATACATCAGCCCATGAAGACAAAATAATTCTAATTTTTTCAGAGGTGAATAACATTTTAGGATAGCCTATACTTTAACCTTATGAAGCTTTTATGCTGAATCTGAGCTAATTAATGAATCACCTTCTCCAGAGTATAAAAATTAAAAATAAAATACTGTTGCTTTCTAGTGAATTCCTTCTTGCAGGCAAGGGAAAGAAAAAGATGCCTGTCTACACTATGGAGATAGATATTATGCTTCTCCTTGCTCAACATGGAGGGAAACTTCTACCATATCAATTCTGTGTTAATATCATACTGCTTACCTGGGAAAAGATATGGTCATTGCTATGAAGATACTAAGAAAAATACATCAGAAAGAAGATACTCCAGACTCAATATTTACAAAGGCATTCAAGTTAAAGTCTCATCTTCTTTCTTTTTTTCTTTCTTTTTTTTGCCAAAAATATCTTTGATTTAACTGAAGAACTATATGTTATCCTTGAAAGTTGAGATAAAAGTTTTCAAAAGATTGTGGTAAATATGTATTTTAAAACAAAAATGAAAAAATTGAAGAAGTAGAGATGGCTTTGTAAATGACTGTAAATGGCTTACAATAATTGGTTTTTAGGTGAAAATCAGGAAACCGACTGTGTCACCTCCTGGAAGGAGAACATTGTCTTGCTGCCTCTATTTTTACTAAATGTATGCAATAAAATCAACCAATCAAAGTGAATAGTGCTATAAGGTACTGCTTAACTGCTTGAAAACAGCTATGATAATCATCTTCTAGAATGAAATGCTTTCTATGCAGGTGCGAGGAAACACTGCTCATTTTTTTTGTTCATGTAATGGTTTTTGATACCTGTATTGAAATGAGGAATTCCAGAACTCAATGTTGAACAGATTGCTTTGTTTTGTTACTTAGATTGGCGCTAATACCCAAAGAAATACAAGAATGGCTTAAAAATACATATTTGTCCTAGAGTAGAAGGTAAATATGAACAGTATGAGTGTGTTTATATAAAAAAAATTTGGAGATTTAGTTATACATTAATAATTTATTAATTAGTCCTTTTTTCTTATCCAAGCAAAGTCTTGAGGGATTTTTCCTTGTTCTCCTACCCAATTTCTTTTGTTACAAAGGTCTCCTCAGTAGTCTTCTATGTCCTTTTTTTATCAGTTCTCTGAATAAATTCCATGCTGAATTATTGTATCTTTACCTAATTGCTATTTGCCTTCCAGATTTTATAACATTCTTTCCATTTAAGCCACCAACATAAGTGTACCAGGTTTAAATACCTCATATCCTATTTGCAGTTAAAGTCTTCAAGAAAATTTAGCTTCCCATTTCTTTCGATCAGTTGAAAATTCCCTTAGGAAGCTTCTGAAATAGTGTCAGAGTTGCTAGATCTTGGACAATATACAGTTAAATTTTTGCTTCAGAAAAATAGAAACTTGGTATATTATATCACTTTTTAATAAGCTGTACTTCAGTTAGATAATATTACAATGGATATTTATCATAATATATTTTATTAATGTGTGTCTGGTCTAAAGACTGTATAGAGAATAATGACTAGTGAAACTGAAATCAAGACTGTAGTGGCCAGTCTGCTTTTCTAAGACTGGACTTTGTTTAATGCAGGCTGTAGTATTGACTCCCAAGCTACTATGAGCAAGGAATAGTGATGTATTTGGTGTGCTCTCTCAAATCAAATACTAGTTGAATTGAAAAGTGTGATAACATGACTGCCTGTACTTTTACTGGTTTATTAAAAAAAATAAAAACAAGTAGTCTAGTGTTTTTGTGCTGCTTCTATAGTCCAAACAGTTCTTTATCCAAAGCTATTGTGGCTCTGCATTTTTCTTAGCAGATATTTAAAGACTTTATTTCAGTGTAGCTGATGAAATTTTTTGTGAAGGATTGTTGCTGGTAATTTGTTTCACAACTTTTATGGGCTTTTTCAGTAAAGCAACTGAGTGAATAGCATCACCCAGAAAGAAAACTATGTTCTTTTGAATTATGGTTGTTTGTCTGTTATTGTTAATTTTGAATTTCAGTAACTTAGCCATGAAGACTTGTGTGCGTGTTACATCAATTGCATGAGGCCTGTGCTCTAATAGATCAGCTGAGAATGAAGAATTACTGGGTATTATAGCCTTTCAAATGGTGCTGTAATTTGTCTCTTGTTCTGAGGTATGGTGAAGGAAGGCTGAGAACTGTCCTTTTAGTTAAATTGCCAAGTTTTTTGTCTTTTTTGAGATTGTGTGCTTTTTAAAAGAATCTAGTTGCTCAGGTTAAAAATTAATGTAGTATTAAGCTATTTCTTTCCAAAAAAAGTCCCTAAAAAGATAAGATTTTCTTTTTCTTCAATTTCAGGCACTCAATTTACAACAAATATTTGTATTTGATAAATCACTTGTTTTTTATCAAAGGTTTAGTAAATTGGATGAAATAGAGCATCCCTTTTACTGTAGGATTTTAAAGTTAGGTCTCTAGGTGTAGGACTAGGAGAGAGTGATAAAATGTGAATTGGTTTATAGCATGAATCAATAAACCAATTAACTTTGTGTCTTTAACAGTAAAGCCTTACCAGAGCCTAAAGTCCAAATGCATATATCTGCTATTTTATAGACAAAACTAAACCCAAACATATCAGCTCTTTGAGTCCTTTTTCTTTCTGTGCTACATACGTGTCTATGTGACAGTTTATGTGTGACAGAGCGATAATGGGCTACAAACGGAAGTACTTCCTGTTGCATGGCAATTTCCTTGCTTGTGTGCTGTCATCAGGTGGAAAGAAGAGTAGCTTTATGCTGCTCTGAAAAAAAGATTACATTATGGTGGTCAAGAGTGCCTTGGAATTCAGTCAATTCCAGCCTTGGAATTGTTTTATTTGTGTATGCAAAATACAGAAAAAATAGTCTTCATGAGTCATTTGGACAAACTATTTTGAATAATAAAGCTATAGTGAGTCTGCTTTTTGTCTTGTCATTATTTGATATTTTTGTGCCTGTAGTTAATCATAATTTGAAGTTAAACTCCCAAGTTATATACCTGTTTTTTTTTTCCTGAAGCACAATAAAATAGTTTTATGTGTTTCCAATGTTTTACATAAACCTTTGCTGTGATAGTGGCAAAAGCAGGGAAAACCGTATCCTTAATCAAAAGCTAAAATCCATTGGATTTTACATTTTAAAATTGTTAGATTGGTTATTAGGAGTTCTGAATTTTTAGCTGGTACTGATTCTCAAAAGCTTTTAACATTACACAGACAGCTGGAATCTTTGGTGGAAAACATGTCTTCAGTGGTTTAATATTTGAAGAATTTGAGAGAATTTTTGTCAACTCATTATTCAAACATGAAAAAACTGAGCTTGTGCTTTCCTCAAACATTGGCTTTATGGCAAAATTTATTCCCTCATGTAATTAACTGGTTAAATTTGAGGTAGCATTTAGAGTCTAAAAGACACTGTTTCTCTTTTTGTTGAGGCTGGATAGAAGGTGGAGAATATTCAGTTGTATCCACCAATAACCAAGTTTCACAAGCAGTGCAGAAGTAAGCTTTTTGCCACTAAAAGGGGGAAGGTCTTGCTACTGTTTGTCCTGCTTACACCTATTGCTTGATCTGTTCTTAAGGTCCTTGTACAAGCCAATTCATTTCTGTAGCACACAGAGAACTCTAAACTACTTTTTTTTGCTGCTCTAAGCTTTCTGCTGCAGTAGTTAGTTAAATGGGCTTACAGCAGGTCCCATGGTGCTGGAGCTGTGTGCAAGGAAAGTGTTGGGAGTCCAAGGGCTTGAATGGAAAGGTAGGGAATGATAGTCAGTTGGGATGATAGTCAGTGTTGAAAGTAGTTTTGAGGAGTGATAATATTAATTATTTTTCGCTGTGTTTTGTTCAATAATCAGTTTGATTTTGATTGCTATTTGAAGTATTCTCAATGAGTGATGTTTGCCTTTTGAAATAATTCCAGATTGCTGCAAAGCTTTAAATATGGCATGAACAGTAGTGGTTTAGTGTCTCTGATTCTTTCTTTTTGGTGTTACTGTCTTTTTGTAGCCAAAGATTCTCAGTTGCTTACATGTCTGTTCAAATACTATGCATAGGCAAAGTCCTTTGCAAGTCCACAAGACAAGTGATAGTAGTATTTCTGCGCTCAGTTCAGACATGCATCTCATGGTCCTGAGGGAGTTGGTTGATCTTGCCAAGCCACCTCTCCATTATATTTCAAAAGTCATGTTGGTTGAACAGTCATCAGTGACTAGAAAAAGGGAAACATCACTCCTATATTTAAAGAAGACCCAGAGAACTACAGACTGGTGAGCCTCTTTGCCTGGGAGGATTATGGAGCAGATTGTGACAGAAACAATATTGAGGCACATGCAAGACACATCTGAGACATCTAGCACATCTTCACCAAGAGCAGATCATTACTGAACAATCCAGTGGCCTTGTATGATGGAGTGACAGCAGCAGTTTGCAAGGGAAGACAGATGTCATCTATCTACACTTCTGTAGGGCTTTTGACAAAGTCCTTCACAGCATCCTTATGTCCAAATTGATTGAAACATGGATTTTATGGATGGACTATTCACTGGATAAGGAATTGCCTGAATGGATGCAGCCGGAGTTGTGATCAGTGCTCTTATGTCCAGGTGGAGGCTGGTGATGAGTTGTGTCCCTCCATCTTGGTACCAGGACTCTTTAACACCTTTATCAATGACACTGTCAGCGGGATTAAGTGCTCTCCAGCAAGTTTGCAGATCCATGAAGCAGCATAGTGCAGTTGGCACAACAGAAGGATAGGATGCCATCCAGGGCCTCCTGGACAAACTTGGGCTCATGAGAACCTCTTGAAATTCAACAAGTCCAAGTACAATGTACTGCATGTCATTCAGGGCAATCTCAGATGTGAGTCCAGACTGGGAGAAGAACTTGTTGATGGCCACAAAGATGCTCAGAGGACTGGAGCACCTCACCTATGAAGACAGGCTGAGAGAGCTGGGGTTGTTCAGCCTGGAGAAGAGATGGCTTTGAGGAGACTTCACTGCGAACTTCCAGTACCTGAAGAGGGCTTATGAAAAACAGGGAAGAGTGCCTTTTTTTACACAGGCGCATAGTGTTAGTACATAGGGGACTGTATGGTTTTAAACTAAAAGAGAGTAGGTTTAGATTAGATGTTAGGAGGAAATTCTTACTAGGGGAGTGCTGAAGCACTGGAACAGGTTGGCCAGAGAAGTTGTGGATGTCCCATCCCGAGAACTGTTCAAGGCCAGATTGGATGAGGCACTGAGTGACCTGGTTTAGTTGATGGCACCTGATCTGGGTGTTGGAACTAGATGGTCTTTAAGGTCCGTTCACACACCAGCCATTCTATGACTTTTTAAATGAAGATACAATTCTTTTGACTAGCAGTGCTATCTTTAGAGTTCGGTACATATTCTTTTTGAAATTTCATTGTGAGAACTGATTTCTTTATTACTTCTGTATTACAATGTTAAAATCCTGTTAAAATCGTGTACTTGTGAAGGATTGAGTACTCAAACCATTATTCAAAAAACTTCTTTTTAACTAATTATTTCCCATCTGCTTGTAGGCAGAAGCCAGACTTGCAGCAAAACGGGCAGCTCGAGCAGAAGCAAGAGATATACGTATGAGAGAGCTGGAGCGGCAGCAAAAAGAGGTAGTGTAACTCATCAGGAATTATTGCAAACCTTTACAAAAATTCATAATGTATTTTATTTCTGCATTTCCATAAGATTTTGTCTTTTAGTGTAAGTCAGTTTTGTGTGAATGTTTTCAGCATTAGAATTGGATTATACTGAAAATATTTTACAGTAAATACCTGTTGTCAAGATCTTTCTTTTTAAAAATGATTAAAATGGGGTAATACTTACAGTTGTGTGTTGCTCCACCTGTTTCTCCTAAATAAAGTTCACATTTCTTGAGAAAAAAAATTGTAGAAACTAGGTTTTCAGCAGTCTGGTTATTGCATGGTTGTTGCATTTAATTCAGGTTTTGATGTTACATGTAAAATATTGAGAATTTATTATTTGTCATGATTACACTCCATGTAATCACCATGTAATGCTGATACTTGGTTGTTGTGGGTTTTTTTCTGTGGTTATTAGCGAAATAATGCAAAACATTTTTTGCCTCAATTTTATATGGTTCTGGTTGTGCCACAGTTTCAGTTTCTGAACTGCTGTAGATATCTACTATTATTCTGAATATTACACGGTAATTAATGTAGATTTTTCTGAGTTTTCAATTTAGGAATCCAGTCTTGTTTGGTGACTGTAATTTATATTGTAAATGTTTTTTTTGGTTTTCTTTTTACATTCTGTAGTTTCCTCAGCATTCATATGATAGAAAATGGGCTCATATCCAGAAATGGATGGTAGGCTAAAATCACCTGTTGTGCATGCTTTTGCACTCAGAGAACTAACATAGGATTTTGCAGGTAGTAATTTACTAATGGTTTGCTGTGTGTCATTTCAAATTGTTTAATTATGTATAAATGACATATATCTATACATATACATTCATATATAAACCATATATATATGTGGTTCAATTATATATGTATATAGTTTAACCCTCCCCTGACTCACTGTTCCCTTGGGTCTTGTCACTGATCACCACAGAAGAGATCAGTCCCTGCTTCTCCACTTCCCCTTGCGAGGATGTTCAATACCATAGTGAGGGCTCCCCTCAGTCTTCTCCAGGCTGAACAGACAGGGTGACCTCAGCCGCTCCTCGTTTAGCTTCCCCTCCAGCCCCTTCACCATCTTGGTTGCCCTTCTTTGGGCATTCTCTAATAGCTTTGTGTCTTTCTTATATTGTGGCACCCATAACTGCCCCCGCCACCTGAGGTGAGGCTGCAGCAGTGCAGAACAGAGCAGGACAATCCCCTCCCTTGCCCAGCTGTCGATGCTGTGCCTGATGTACCCAGGACATGGTTGGCCATCCTGGCTGCACGGGCACTGGTGACTCACATTCAACTTGCCATCAACCTGGACCCCGAGGTTCCTTTCCACAGTGCTGCTCTCCAGTGTCTTGTTCCCCAATCTGTCTGTACATCCAGCACTTGCCCTTGTTAAACTTCATGTGTGTTGGAGGTTAGGATTTGTTCTATTTTTTTCTTTCTTCGGGAATTTCTCTCCCATTTGTTGCCCAAGAGACTGGAACAATGGATACTTAAGAGAGACAAAGGATGTGGCCAAGATGAGGGGAAGGGGTGCAGCTGGCTGCAGTCTCTGAGCTGGGGGGCTTTCTCTTTGGAAGTGCAGAGATACCATGAGATTTTGGCTGGGGGTGAGGGGCTGGGCTCATCCCTCGCTCTCTCTCACTCTTGGCATCGGATGGGAGATAGGCTGCTGCTGCGGGGAGAATTCGCACTGATTCTTCTTACCATGGGTGAGCCTTTGCTTGTCAGAGTGGCTGTTGAAACTTTTCAACACCCAGTCTCACTGGAAGGGACCCTCACCATCTACTCAGGTGCTGCAGGGGAAAACCTGGGACCCTGACCCCCCCTTCCCCCTCTGGAGGGAGCATCTCTGGGGTGCTTGTGGAAGTTGCTTGCAGGGGCCTGTCTGCTGCTGCCCAGTGCTTCTGTTTTCTGCTGCTGCTTCAGGCTTTTTGCTACACTTTAACCAAACATCTTGTTCCCACCCAAATAACCCACAGCTTCTGGCAGGGCTCTGGAGTTTTTGCTACACTTTTTACCACCCCAGGTGTGCCTGCCTCTGGTGTTCCAGCCTGCTGCTCCAAGGTTCCTGCTGCGACCCATTTCATCATCTAGAAGGGCACCGGGACTGGCTGCCCCCTTTGAGTTTGTAAAGGAAGCCCCTTTCTATCTCTCCCGCTGGCTGTGCCGCTATTACCCATGTGGAGAGAGGCAGCTGAGCTCACACCGCAGCGCCCCCCTGTGACTGTGGGGGAATCACTGCACCTGCTCTGCCTGGCTAGGAGCCAACAGTGCCCCTGCCGGCCCTGGCCATAACTACACCAAAGGGGAAAGTGCTAGACAGATGAGAGGAGGCTGTTACTGGGTTTCTGGTTTTGTTTGTTGTTGCTGCCATTGTTGTTGTTTGCTTGCCTTGTTATATATGTATTTATATATACATATACACTAGTAAAGAACTGTTATTCCTTTTCCCATATCTTTGCCTGACAGCCCTGTTAATGTCAAAGTTATAATAATTTGGAGGGAAAGGGATCACGTTTTCCATTCCAAGGGAGGTTCCCACTTTCCTTGGCATGCATCTGTCTTTCAAACCAAGACACTATGTCTGGTGCTTGCCCATCTTTCTAATTTGCCACGGTCTTGCTGTGGGACCTCTCTGCCCTCGAGCTCCTCCCATTTGGTATCATCAGCAAACTTACTATTCCTTAGACTACTTCATCCAAATCATTTATGAGGAGACCTGGGCCTAAGATGAACCTGTGGAACCCCACCAGTGACCTGATGCCAGTTTGATGTCACCCCATTCACTACAACCCTTTGTCCCTGACCTGTGAGCCAGTTGCTCATTCATCACATAGCATGGTTATCCAGCTGTGTGCAGACCACTTAGTCCAGAAGGATCCTGTTAGAGACAGTATCAAAAGCTTTGCTGAAGTCAGAAAGATACAATCTACTGACTTTCTTAGGTCACCTAGGTAGATTACCCTGTTGTATAACAAAATCAGGTTTAACAAGCAGGAGTTTCCCCTCATGAAGCCATACTGGCTGTGACCAATGACTGAGTTGTCCCCCAGGTGTTTTTCAATACCTCCCAGAATAGGCTTTGCCGTGATTTTACCAGGCACTGGAGTGAGACTGACTTGATAGCAATGTTTCTTTAGAGGGCTCCTTTCACAAACTTCATGTGCTTCTTGAAAGAGTATGTGGGAGATATGAGGGGTTTTTCTGGCTTTTAGGAAAGTGTTCACTGTGGGAATGTTTTGAATCACCAAGATTTAAGTAATACATGCTGAGACTAGCCATTTCAAATAGTTAAAACTATAATGACAGTTAATCTCTGTTGAGAAATCCTAGGACTGTCATTAGAGTTTTATTTGCAAAGTTGTATTGACTCTTTATTGTCTCTTTGCCTAGCTGATATTTGTGTATGCATTAGTTCAGATGTTCTCAAGATCAACATAGTTCCTGTATTTCTTGTAGGAAAAAACAGCCCTCAGAGTTTTTTTTGCTTGAGATCAAGGGTTTCCAAAATGTGGAGCACATAGACTGTATTTCCGAGGAATCTCACTCAAAATAATGTCACTCAGCTGAATGCCACCTTCCTTTTGCAGTCCTGAGAGGCACATCTGCTGCAGGAGATTTCTGAACAGATGTGCACTCCTTTCCTGGACTGGGAGATGTAAGCTCTGTATTGGATAACACACATAATTCAAATTTGATCTTTTAGAAATCAAGCTTGATAGATACCAGCAGCAGCTATCTGTTTGCAATATGTACTGTAGTACATAATGCTTTGACCTGAATATGCTGGACACTTAACCCTGGCTTTCTATTGGAATGTCATGAAGAGACTTGTTATCCACCAATTAAGAGGAATCTTATATAAGTAGCAAACTCTCTTCTTGCCTGCTGCAGATGTTACTAAGACATACTTATTCATTTAGACCAGAGAAACAAAGAATATTTAAAATTGGCAACGATCTAACTGTATTGTGTGAAAAGTTAAATAACATGGACATTCATTTTAAACCTCAAAACAGATAGTATAGAGAGGAAGACTAAAGTGTCATTATGAAATGAACCTACCCTCCCCCCATGACAGTTCTCTGGCAGAGTTTTAAATAGGCCCTATTGAATATTGAATAGTCATAAAATAGTTTTAAACAAATTAATGTATCCAGTGAAAATGTAGATGATAACTATATGACCATAAGCAATATGAAAGCTAGTTTTAGTCTTCAGATACCCGTCTGTGATCTGGAGGCAAAGCCTTTAATTCTACAAATAACTGGCTTACAATCTTTGGAATAGTTCAACATAATGAAAACTATAGGAAATAAGGAAGTTAAGGAAGAATTCCTTCTTTTAGAGCTGTATTGTAGCCTCCAAATGGGAGAGTTTTAAAATTAAGGTTATTCTTAACATGTTTTCATACTGTTACAATTTGAGATGCTTATGATGTGTGAAATATGTTTTAATCTTGAATTAGTTGTCATTTTTGTCTTGCTGATTCTCACATATTCTTTTGTGTGAACCAAAATGAACATTCTTTCATCTTTCAAGAGAATAAAAGGTATTAAGGTGCCTTAGCTAGTTGTCATCACTCAGATTTTATGAGATGGGTTTATTATTTTCACTGTCACTGTAGAGCAAAACTAGCAGTAGAACTTAAAACTGATTAGTTTGCTTAAGAAGCTTTATTCCTCTGATAGAGAAGAAAATGCTAAATATGTATGAGGAAACTGAGAATAATAATTTCTATTAGGGCTAAAATAACTTTGTAAATTACTTAAAATCTGAATGTAGTAATTATGTGGTACATTTCTTACTAGTGTACTTGTAATTTTGTAAAGCTGTCTATTTTTCCTTTAATTTCTTAATTTAAACGTTTTTGTGCTTTTTTTTTCTGCATTAATATATTAATCATAAAGACAGACTGACTACTGAACACTAATAATTAATTATATTAACCTACCTCATTTACATCCCCTAATGTAGTATCTTGGCATAATTACCCAAATCAGGTGGAATGAGCTCTTCTGACTTGAATGAGTTTACTTGCCTCCATGGATTATTCAAAATGATACATAGCATTAGAAGTGCTAATTTCTTAGATACATAGCTAATTAGAAGTGCATGTTGCTCACTTCGACTTCCTGGTATTGTGTCAGGTTTTTTTTCCTTCCTTATGAAATAACTCTGCATTTCTTCTTTCTCAGGAAGATGCAGAGAGGGCCAGATACTCTCACCAATTCATTCGACATTCACATTTGGTTCGTGTTCAAACTGTATTCTTTTTCTTTTTGATCATGGCCTTCAGAAACCAAACCAAAGGAAGAAAAAGATTTGGATTCTGGTTTCTTTTTCTAATGGAAAGGATGAAGCTTCAAGTCCCCTAAGCATTTGCAGTTTTAGTCATTATTTTAAGTCGCATATAATGTTTAAGTTCATCTGGTATTTTATTTCTGTCAATGTTAAAAAGGTAGTTTATTTTTATATGTTTCAGTCTTCCAGTCTTTTCTTGCAGTTTGAGTATTATTGTGTTTCTGTAGTATTTGTGGAAAAAAATATATCAGTACCTTAAAATACAATTCGAAGAAGAATTTGGTATGATACAAGATTCTCTTTCTTTGAGAAGGTGGAAATATTATTCATTAATGGCAAAAATTTAGCTGAATGATGTAAGGTATCCCAAATGCTGCTAACGGAAATATTTATTGTATAGGCTCTTTTATTTCATCTTTAGGCCATATAAATTGCTGAAGAATGGTTTTATTGAGGTTATGTTAACATTCCTGGTCTTCGATCTGCGTAGAAATCAGCTCGTCATTGATCTAGATATATGGGCCAGGAAAGGGACAAATTACTAAAATAAAAGGCTTGGTTTTATGTGTTTTGGAAGTTGGAATGAGCTGTTTCTGTGTGTGACTTTAAAAAATGCGATTGTCACTTGCTAAGAGATCTTGGCAATTAAATTAAATTGATTCACTGAATTTTGTGCAATGTTATGCAAGTCCTACTATTAAGTGTTTCTGCAATTTGCCACACAGGTATTTTTACCAAATAATTTTGAACAGTAAATGCTTTATCAAGAAAACATGCAAAATACACTGTGTGCAACACTTAAAAACTTGTGAGCTGATATAGATTTGCACAGATCTGCTCTTGTCTTGGCTGACATAGCAAATATGCTAAGATGGAGATTAAGTAATTGGCTGTTGTCTAAACAAGAGGGTTTGAATTGAGCAGATAACTCAGCTCATTTTTGGGGGGCTTACTTAGAATTTCTTTGACTGCCTTGGTTATTTTCTGTCATTCAGTGAATATTAATGGAATTAAATTTAAAAATTTATTTCATATCTTGATATATTTTTATAATTTCATTCTCAAGAGTTCCTCAGATGTCAGTGCATCTCACAGGTGCAGAGCAAGTATCAACAAAAGGAGAGCTCTTGTGGTGTGTAACCTGGAATGAGCATGCTTTTTATTTAGAATGTGATGTGTTTATGTAGTAACATTTTCAGTGTCTACTTTCCAAAGCAGTAGTTTGGTGAAAGCATGCTTGTAGAAAATAGTATTAATAGGACTGCTGCAATGATTGATGTAATCAAGTACTTTGTGATAGCAAATGTGAGACCTGAAAGAAAGTGCTAAGTGAAGTTACCTTCAAGACAGAGCACTTATAAGTGTGAAGGGAATTAATCTCTTTGGTCACTCTCTCCCAATGACCCTAATAGAGAAGTAAAATAAAATGGAAAAAAGGTTGTCCATCAGCCTTGATAGGTACAAACATATTGTTGAAAGTTGTGACAGGAAACATTTTTCTCTTTTATGTTGCGATTTTAGAACAACAGACAAGGCTGAAATACAGAAATGTTGCTTTTTCAGTAATGGGTATTTCTGTATATTTGTGGTATTCCTAGTTTAGGCAACTTAAAGATTTTTTTTAGTAGACTGTTAAATTGTTGATAGTTATTGTCACGAATGAATGTGGGAGGTTAGATTAGTCCTTGACTTTTGCCCAGGCCTCTGGCAGCAGGCAGTAACCTAATATTGAGGTGGCCAGCACCCCAAAACTCACTCTGATTTGTAAGTTCTTTTAATGATGACTGATTCTGTCTATTATAGAATGAATCATCTATTAATAGACAAGAAACCTAACAGACATAAGACTTAAAGTAAACCAATACTATACAGGATTAAAACAAAAAGAAAGACTACTAGTGGATTAACATACAGTGCACAGCAAGGTACCTATTTCAATTACAGCTAGCGAAGAAATTGTGTAAGTTTAGGATTCAATGTATCTTACCATCCAATTTGTTGGTGCAGCACATCGAGATCATTTCCCTCAATTCCCAGAGAAGTAACCAGGAAACCTGCCAGTTTCAGATCCAGACTTCAGGGAGAAGGTTCAAACACTTTCAGGGTGTAAGAGACTTCTGCCTCAGTGATAGCTCGTGTATCTTTTATAGTCATAAAGCTGTGGCTCTCAAGTCAGTAATTTTTCCTCTATCTCTCTTCCCATCAGCTCTGCAGACTAAGATGTAAACACTCGGCTGAGACTTAAGCCCCCCTGGTGCCATAGATGACCCCTGCTGGGTCTTTGTGCCCTTGGGTTATCTCTTTATACACCAGTTATCTGTGACGCACAGGAGGAGGAGGAGGTGGTGGGGTAGACATCCTGCCACAGTTATAAAAGGTATAAGTTAAGTGTCGGGGATGATAAGTGTCTGAGTCATCTGTCTTCATTCTCTGATAGCAAGGTTGCTTATTGGAGGTAAAAATTAAAGACAGAAATTGTTTTAAAAATATATATTTAAGTTGATTAAAACTGATACAGTGACCTATGGGTCCTGTAGGTAATACTTTTAGTAACACAAAAACGGACCACAGTCCATGAATTACATCTACAATATTAAAATGTCATTTAAAATATTGTTAATAGCGGATGTATTAGAACTATTGAGATAATATGAATACAGTATGGAATAGTATTAGCTAAATCTGGCCTATATTAACTTATAAACAAATATAAAATCTAAAACTAGGAAATTTCTGGTGTTAATAAATGTCTAGCAGAAATTTTCAGATGTAACAATAGACAAAAATACATCATTTTTCTTGCAATGCATTAGTTCTCATTTTGAAAATTACACTGGGCAATACTCCAGCATGCTACTACTACATAATGTAATATTTTCAAACTACCTTCAATTTCTTTTTTACACTGTGCTTAGGCTTAGGTTGATACTAGATTGTATTTTGCATTATGCATTACCTACAGTCAAAATTTTTTTACTACTGTGAAATTTTTTAATTAACTGGAAAAAAACAAGCTTGCTGTGAAAATTTAGGTGTTCTAAGTTGAAAAAAGAAGTATAAACTTAATAAATTTTGCTGTTATTGAGTGACAAGGAGGATGGGACACTGGTTATGTGGTCCAGCTGGAAACAGAAGAAACACGCGGGTCTCAGAGCAGCAGTTGCATCTCCAGGCAGGACCGACCAAAAGCCCTGCCCTTCTTTATTTACCTATTTTTATATGTTTCTAAAGACAATCAAGGATTGGTGAAAAGGGTCAACACCCCTGAAGGTTTACTGGACAAAGACATGGTCAATCATCTTTCTCCACCCCAGGAAAAGGAATGAAAAACAATTCCACAAGTGCAAAACAATCCCGGCTGGTTAAGAAAAACAAGGACCATGTTTACAGAAAAAGCATGGGGAACTACAGTTACAGTGTTACAACTTATGGGGCCCTGTAAAACCAGGGCAACATGGTTAAACTATTATTATGAAGCTGTTTTTATTAATATTTTTAAGAGTTGCCAAATCTGGTAGACTCCCATTCTCTTTATACACAGCTGGCCCTTTCATCACACTGTTCCTTCTTTTTCACACACCTGCTCCTTCTGGAAACACGTTTATCCCTCTATCTCCACCTTTAATTCCTTCCTGATCACAAAGTACTATTTCCCGTTCCTCCTGTATCATCTTTTATGCCCTGTACCCTGTAGGCAGTGACCTTCCTGAGCCTGTGAGGTGCCCTGGAAGGTCATTGCATCATGATGAGTTGCACAGCTCAGCAAGGGCTGATGATCCTTAACAGTGCTTTTCCTGTGTGGAGATGAGCCTTTTGTTATGTAACCTTGTAAATTCTGTCTCAATTTAATGAAATCTACCATATGAGACTTGGCTTAATTATTTAAAATTCTTTTACTAAAATCACATGAAATATTTCACATAATGTAGTGCTGTCCAAAAATATCTCACTTTTCATAAGTTGTGGTGCTATTGGGAAAAAAGACTAGTTTTTATGAAGTGGTCCAGCCTCAGAAAGTACTTCAGATCTGGATAAATGGATATTCATTCATGTTTAACTTCTCATAATTAGTGAAATATGTTTTCTTGTAATTTTCCTATAAATCTTTTTAGTCATTCTTTGAAAAAAAAGTGATTTAATTTTTTTTAACATTGTGATTGTCACTTTAATTTTCTTTTACTTTAATATGGCAACACTAAGGATAGATCTGCAAGGTATTTGGTCCCTGTATGTTAACACTTTGCATGTCTTTGAGTGAAGACTGTTTTTATGCTTTGTTTCTAAGGTGTAATGATACTAACTAGTGACTTAGAAGTATTGATTTTACAGAGTACGTAAATTTTTAATATCACATGTTCAGACCTAGAATAGTTTCATAATTCTAACACTTTCTGTAGACTACATGTATAAATTTTTTCAGGGAGAAAAGACAACTGTCTTATAGTAAGCACTCCTAGTATTTAATTTTTTTTTCTAAACTTTATAGAGAAGTGACATACAGGTTAGACTTGGAGGGTATCCTTTGGGGAAAAAAGCGTGAATTCATCTCTTTGTATTCTTCGTTACCACATAGAAACTTTAACTTAATCTAATGGAAAGTTATTTCAGTCCAGAGAAAAGGCAGCTGGTTTGTATATCTTTGCTTAAAATACTTCTTTCTTATTTTTATGAAGTGATAGTAAATTGCATCACATTCTCAGTGCTATTATGCCACATAAGATCTGTGTGTGTCTTCTTAAGAAAAGGCAAGCATCAAGTCCCACTAAAAGGAATATGTAAGCATCTTAAAATCCTATATTTGTTCAAGCAGCAGTATTATCTGAATTAGCTAACAGATAGGCAAACATAATATAGTGCTTAAATTAGTATGTATTGTTAAGCTTTTTTAGTTTGTTTATTGGTTTAAATTCTTCTGTGAAATACAAGCACTAGCTTTAAGCCAAGCCCATGTTAATGAGAATAGGGTTGATTGTAATTTCACTTACCAGTTCTTTTTAACACAGTGATAGAAGCATGGCATATTTTTTTCTAATTATGTAGTTAGAATTTTTTGTGTTGTTTCTGTTTTAGGTGATAAAACCCTTAAATCCTTATGTTTGACTTCTTTTTATTTTAAGATTGAAGATGCTCTTATATAGCAATATTAATTCTCTAAATTTTATTCTTAGAGTCATGCTTATAATTAATCTCATAGTTCAAAGGAGAAAGCTGTTTATTCCCATAAAGGTTTATTGGTTAGTTTTCTAGTATAATATTATAAATATACTAAATGTGAGGCATCATGGATAAATTTGTTAGCTTCCTGACATTGGCATAAATGTTTTTGGGAAAAAAGAAACCTCATATTGATCAGATTCTGACTTCAATTTGTGTTTGAAACTCTGTTCATATCAGTGCAATACCATCAATGGAATCAGCTGAATAAAAATTCTGTTCTGCTGGCGGCCTGGAAAAGGCTCTTCAAACTATTTAAAAGTGGCACTTCTCTGGATTGAAGTTTTCTCAATCGGGATGGAGATGCGTCTTCTGTTACTCCCGCTTCGTCCCCTATCAGATAGTTAGAAACATTTTAAATGTAGATGTACAGCAGATTGAATTTACCATAGACCTTGATGTTAACCCACTGGCTTATTGAGAAAGGCATGTGGATTACTGCAGAAATTATTCCAGGAAGTTCTGTGTTTAACATGTGAATAGTGTCAATAAATGAAGTATTTAGGATGTAATTTTTCAGACAGTTTTTGATACTGATAAATTAGCAATTGCTTTAGGGGTGGGAGAGTCGGAACAGTAGTGGATATTTGTCTTGAGAGTAGACTGAAGTAATTTTGTATTTACTTGTTATTGCATCCATGTGCTTTTGAGGTGCTATTTTCCTGTTCCCTTAGTTCCTAAACAGATGAATAATATGAATGTATCTGCTTTCTGTTGCCTATTGAAATAAGAAGTTCTGTAGGCAGGCACTACTTTTTGCCATGTTTTTATATGTTCAGTTTTTCTGTTTTGTATGTGGGTATGAATTTTTTGCCTCATGTGCATATATATGCAATTTTTGTAGAGAGTGTCAAAAACCAACAGAAATAAGCCCAAGTATAATTGCTAGACTTTAAGTATGTGCACGTGGTGTAAAGAATAGTGGTAGGGTACAGGCTAAGCTGGCGTCACATAAACATTCAGCCCCTATTCAATTATTAGGGATTTCTGTCCTTCTCTCTCCCCAAAATGCTTTGATTCATGATGGTATCTAATGGAAAAAAGATAAAGAAAATAATTGTACCAATTATTAGCACATCTTGTCAGTTATGTTTTTCATGTATTTCTTGCTGCACTTGTCAAGCTTTTGGAGTTTTCTTATTTATTATGGAGAAAAATACCAAAATTATTTGCTATTTTATTTGAGCATGGCATTAGAAATACAGATAATGCTGATATACAGAGTACATAGTAGTTTTGGGGCTTTTATTCTTTACTTGCTTAAGAAAGATATGGATTTTGGGTCAACGGCAGGGAAAACTTTACAGTGTTCCTCACAAGTTCTAAGCTTGGGAACACCTGGGCGATGTTAAGATAAAACTTTTGTTTTTAAGATATGCAGATGCAACCTTTGTTTTCTCTCTTCTTTCCTTCCTCACCCCTCAGAGTGGAATTTACTATGATCAAAGAAATTATAGCAGCCTTGGATATAGTAAACCAGTTTCTTCCTACCATGTTCGGGTCTGTCTCCTCTTTCTCTATTAATTACATTATTTATAGAAAATACATATATGTGGTTTTGCTTACTTATGCCATATGATGCTAACTTATCTCTCTATGACACTTGCAATTATTACAGTTAAAGCTAGTTACAGTTGTGTTTTTTGCTTTTAAGGGTTGTGTTTTATAAAATTAATGTATAACATGCAGGTTACTTTGTTCTGCATGTGAGGTTTTCAGTTTAAAATAACTTTTGTTTGTTGATTCTGTATGGCATACAGAAAACAACCAGCAACTGTGACAGTTGCTGGTTCAAATTGCTGTCTTTTAAAAACTATAAAAAAGTCTTAAATGTTTAGCACTACTGTGCTACTTTTTTCCATCTTATTATAAATGTTACAACACTGATAAGGCAAGATATGACTAATATCTTCCAGTACCTGCAGCTGTGGTCATGGCCAGTTTTAAATAACTAGCTAGAGGAAACGGACTTGTTATTTGAGAACTACCTAATTTTTTCATTCTCTTCTACAAATCTGCTTGCAGGAATACTAGATTGGTTTAATAATGTTTAAATTGATTTCAAAGATAGTGGGTTTTCCTGGAGTCTCTTCCACTCTTTTCTGAAAGTTTTTGTCTACTATAGATAGATTAAAATTTAGTATTTAAATCTTTAGGACTTTTGTGGAATATAGAGCAATAAATAAAAAATTTTATGTATGCTGAAAAATTATTTCTGACTTGTTCTGTTCTTCACATTGTAGTCACCTTCTCTATACAGTGATCCAGTGGCACCAACAAGGAATTACAGGGTTAGTGCAATGTAAAATAGTATCTTACTTATGTTCAGATGTTTGGATGGCCCAATATAAATACTACACTTTTCTTCATAGGTGCCTCCTTTAAACACTGGTTTGATAAGAAGTATCAGTTTGGTTTGTAAGCACCATTTGGATGGTTGCCTTAAATTTGTATTATATGGCCATGAGGCTTGACAGTATTACATGTACATTTTTGGATGTTTTTAGAGTTGCATTTTCTGTGTGTCATTTTCTGGAGGCATTCAGTTTAATTTTCTTAACATTGTTAAATTGCCTCTTTAAAGTATTTCAGTAGTTGCTGTTCTACTGCTCTTTTCACAGATAAGCATAAAGTTGGTGAATACAACAATGATGTTGAAGAATACTGGGGTTAGAACAAGTTAATTCAGGCATACTAAATAACAACTGCATGTATAATACTAAAAAAAGTATTTTAAAAAGTATTTAAGCATTTGGATGGAAATCAGGAGATTATTAAAGTTTGTGGTAAATACACCTTGAATGCTTTTAAATAGGATGCCATATTTAAATTTAATAAACAAAAAAATGCAATAGCATGAAAAGCTATTTTGCATGTTTACAGAATACAGGGTAGCTAGTAGTGCCATAAGAATGGCTAAGATAGCTCTACAAAAAATTGTCTTTAAAAAATGATATGAACGTCTGAAACTATGCCTTTTGCTGCTGTAGTTGTTCAAATCCATCCTACACTGCATTTAAAGACATGCTAAACATATGTAAAAAGTCATCAAATATTATGTAGTATTTTTAATTAGTGAGATCTTCTTTTGCACTTGGATTGCAAATAGATGATTTCCCTTTTTTGGCTTTATGTATGTTCTCAAGAAAATATTAGAAGATTCAGTGAACAAGATCATAAAAACTGCTTTACATGTAACTGATATACATATAATTCTAATTTCTGCTAGAGATTTCTTCATAGGTAGGGGCAAAGCAGCATGAAATGGTATTTTTTTCTTTTTAAGTTGCATTTCTCAGAGTTGCTTTAATTATCCGCTGCATAAATAGATTTCAGCCTTGCACCTTTAAACATAACTCAGGAGAATGTGCATGGGTGAGCATAAAATAAAACTGCTAAGTGTACAGCAGAGCTTCAGTTCCCAGGGATGTTAAAACTTCTGCAGGCCTTAGAGCACCCTCTTGGTTTGAAAGACAGGTGTCTGCTAAAGAAGGCAGAAGCCTCCCTTGGAATGGAAAAAAAACTGTAACACTTTTCCCTCCAAATTATTATAAATTTGAAATTAAGAGGCTCTTAGGCAAAGATATGGGAATAGGAATAACAGTTCTTTAGTAATATCTAAAATAAAGTTAACAAATAATAACAACTATAGCATTAACTAACAAACAACCAAAAATTCAGTGGCAGCCTGCCTGGCCAGGGCACCTTTTTCCTTTGGTGCAGTTCCAGTCACAGCCTGCAGGGGGCACTCCGGATGCGATGGTTCCCCCACGGCTGCAGGGGGCACTCTGGCGTGAGCTCAGGTAGCACACGGCAATGGCGGCTGCCGGCGTGGAGAGAAAGATGGAGGACAGACTGTTTCACAAACCTTCGGGGGATCAGCTGGTGTCGGTTGCCAGCAGGATTTTCAGACACAGCGAGCTGGGCAACAGGAGGTCCCGGCGTGCAGGGGGAGCAGTGTTACTATGTAGCAAAACCTCGGAGTGGTGCGGGAGGAGTGGGGGAGAGATGGGCTGATGGTAGCTCCTGTTTGGGTGGAGGAAAACTCACAGCAGAAAGACTGGCAGCTCCTTGCTGGTTTTTCAGTGGCCGTGGGTTCAGCAGAGAGCAGCTCTAACCATTTAGCTCCGAGGGTCCCGAGCAAGAGAGAGCTAGCCCTTCCCTGCCCCTGCTTTTTCAGTCCCCAAAATCTCGTCTTGTCCGTACTTTCAGGAGAGAGATCCTGCCCCCCCCCCCCAAGCCCTGTCAAGGAGAAAGGCCTTGGCTATGTGCTTTTGTTCTTTTAAGTACTCAGTCGTTAGCACCTCATGGGAGAAGAATTCCTGAAGGAAAAAAAGAAAGAAAGAAAACCCAAAAAAACCTAGATCTAGACTCCGACAAGCAGTCAAAATCAAGTTGCNGGGGCACTCTGGCGTGAGCTCAGGTAGCACACGGCAATGGCGGCTGCCGGCGTGGAGAGAAAGATGGAGGACAGACTGTTTCACAAACCTTCGGGGGATCAGCTGGTGTCGGTNAATTTAATTATTTAATTTAATTATGCCAATAGTTAAGATTTTTTTAAACTATTTGGCTGTTTTTCATGGGATGTCTTAGAGTGAGACATGGAAATACACATGCTTAGTAGTAATAGTAAATGCTGCTGAGAGTCTTTAAAAATTGTGGTTTTTTACAGAAAAAGTGTGCTACTAACTGGAAATGCACAGATAGGATAAGAGAGTACATGACTGCATAGGTATTACAGTGTAGGAGTGTGGCGTGATAATTGCTGAGACTGGATACACATGGTACTTAATTCCTTCTTTCTCAGGCCTTGTCTGGTGATAGATGACATAACTCAAATAGTTCTTCCACTCTTAGTGTAATAGGCCTTTGGTTGTTTCTTTCATTATTTTTGTTTTCTGCAGACAAAAATCTATGAAAGTTGTGAAAATGTCCTTCATAACTTTTCTTTAGCCATCTGACTACAGTTACTCTTCAAGAGCAAGCTCAGTCCAAACTAGTCCTGTGGTGCGCATTCATATGCACGATTTGCTGAATTCTTTGATATTAACACATCAGCAGTTATGAGTATGTCCACTTGGGATCGTTTCACTGACCAACACACAGACTTGATTTTTCCATTCTGCATAAGTTTTGATTTGTCAGAAATGTGATTTTTAGCAAGATGTAAATGTTTAGCAGTAAGACAGTAAACTATAGAAGCAAGAAGGAATTTGTTTTTCTAAATATCCTTGTAATGTTTGTAATCAGCAGCTAATAACTGAAGTATAGTACATTGTTAGGGTTACCACCTTATGTCATAGGTGGGGCAAGCACATGAAACATACTACAGTACATGTGGAAAAGTCTTTCTTTTGGGGAAAAGGATTAATGGAAACTGTTATATCGTGCAGTAACAAGTTTGCTCATTTTTATGGTAACCAGTATCCAAAATGAGAGAAATTAGTTTCTGAGTCTGTATTGTATTAAAACTGTCATTCCAAAGTTGGCTTTTTGTGCTGGAGAGTGATTTAAAATAGTTTTATTTTGCTTCTGCCACAGAACAATTGTCTAAGTTTCATTGATACAGCTGCTCATTTGTCATGCTGCACAAAACAAAAAAGTGGTAAGTGTTCGTAGTGGGTTGAGTTTTCCAATCCGAGTTTCTGGCCAAACACCAGCACACTTACCAAAATTTACTTAATTTTGCTGTGAGATAAGGATTACGAGTATGCAAAGCAGGCTCAAACTTTAAAGAATATAAAGGAAGTTAATTAAGAAACCTAAAAAGAGAAAAAAAAACCAAGAACCAGAACAAAACTCTCCAAATACCTCTCCTCCCCCCACCTCTTTATTTCTTTCTCACTGACAGCACAAAAAAACCAACACTTTGAACCTTCAGTCAGTTTACCACCTCTAAAACAGTCTTTTCTCAGTTCATTTAGGGAGAGAAGTTTCTCTTGCTTATACCATGGACTTCTCTGTAAGAAAATACAGTTTTTTATGGTTTTTGGCATCACAACCAACAGCTGCCTGGGAGGAAATCTGTTTGTTGTGGAAGATCCCTCCCACACTAGTAGCCTTCCCACAGTTACTACGGTGGGTAATGACAGTCCATGGAGTACCCTTTTAAGGATGAGCAGATCTATTACAGCAGCAAAGAAATCTCCTTCTGTTATTGGCAACACAAGTTCTCCTGGCAACACAAGTTCTCCACCATTCCCCTGGGCAGGGGTTCTCGGTCACAGCTTCTTTTCTGTCTATTCAAGCTTCTCATCAGGCTGCAATTACTTCAGTATCTACTTATCTCTACACAGGTGCCTTGGCTCACTGGCTGCAGTCAGAACATCACATCTCCCCTTTGGACCATTTTCTCATATATAACAGGGAATATTTAACTTAGTCTCAAACATGGTTTCATAAAAGAATTTTCAGCTTCACTATTGAAGCACTTCTCATGCTCCTCCCTCTAGGTGTCAGCTCTGCTTCCTTCACTGACTTTAGAATCTCTAGGCTGTATTTCTGTAAGTGTCCTCACTCTTTCCTCTCTCTGCACAGGGGAGGGATGGATGTTTTCAGGTTCAATCCGGGCATTGAAAGAGTTAATACTGCTCTCAGGCTTTGCTATGGTCATGTGGTCTCTGCTCGCACTGTTTGAGTGTAGCATTTTGGCATCCAAGCTGTGGAGGAGGGAGAGCAAGGGCTTGGCCCTGCCTGGCCGTGGCTGGAATTTATGACCCAGCTGTGTCTGAGGCCCGAAGGGCTCAACTACAGCTCCAAATGCACCTTCCCCCCTCCCCCCCCATCCCTCTGGGAGGGGGGCAAAGGCCCAGTTTTACCAGTGAGAGAAAGCAGGGCACCTGCTTCTCTGAAAAGCAGGAAGGCAAGAGAAAGACTCTCTCTTTTTTATAGAGAAAAACTCTATAGGGTTTTTTTCCTCGAAGGCAGATCAACTTCTAATTGGTTGGCATACTTACCAATGCTCAAAACTAGCTGGTTATAGTTTCTCTCTCCCAGGAAGGAAGTTGTATTACTTCCTGCAGCATGGGTCACTTCCAAGATTGACACCTCTTGGGCCAACCCAGGACAGTGTTCTAATATGGGCTAAATTGAAATGTTCAGTCCTTTTTAGAATTTCTCATATTAACAGTGTTATAGGTACTAAACAAATAAAACCATAATGGTCAGAAACTAATGTTTTTAGCTACAAGAGATATCAGAGTGAATTTTTGAGGGTGTAGGGAAAAAGTAATTTTGCTGTTGCTTTGTAAAGTTCTAAAACCTAACAGGTATTGACATACATTTGTAGTCTCTACATACATTAGTAGGACACTACCTAGTAGTATCTCCTTGGTTTTTCTTAACACTGAGATTAATTACTCAAAAGTATATACTTTTAGATATCCAAGAATATATATATATATATCAGATCTCACTATGTATATGTTATACCAATAATATCAAGATACCCTTCACTCACACTAGTGAATGCTTGATAGAGTTCAAAGTATTTGTTTAATGAAATAATCCTGAAAAGCAGATGAGGTAAAAATCTTACGAATAATTTAACATTCATTTCCTATTGTTTTTCTGGCTTGTATTTTGGTTTTACTCTGGATAATGCATTTGAAGTCAGCTTAGTACTCTCAGGAAATCAGAAGAGCAAGTAGGAGAGGTGGAAAAGGTAGAAAACACTTGTGAGAAACTGTATGATGCTTCTCCATCTTAAAATATGTTGGTTTTGATAAACCCATTGGGAAAGATACTAGGAGTACAAAAAGTATAGAAGGAGGAACAGCAAGGTTTATCAGGTATATGGACTTCTCAACAGAAAAGAAAAGTGAATTTTGACTGTAAGACCAGTTTGTCATAGATTGTAGCCTGAGTTGTTAGTTGTTAGTTCTTTTGCTGTAATCATGATAAATAAGAATTCTCTTTGGTATCTTTATACTTTGTGAAATCCAAGTGAAATAGGAAACTTCAGCCAAATTTCTGACTGTCAAAATTTATCTATCTAGTTACATTTAAAGAAAATTAATGTACTATATTAAATATAGATGTAGTTTTATAGCTGGAAAATTTGTTGTCAGAGAAACATAGCAATGATAACAAATACAAATTCTGTAGTCCTAAAATAGCATAATCTGAGCCTGGTGTTCATCAGTAAACTGTAACTTTTAGACATTTCACTGTCTTTTAAGCAGAATGAGGCTAAACATACACCAAGTATAAAGAATCTTTTTTAAATGGTGAGAATTGGATAAGGACTATATATTTTCAAACTGTTCATATAAGGATTTTTTCTCCTATAATCACTTCTAAAACTAAATACAATGTTCACAGTAACTTTTTGCCTTTTGAAGTAGTGTTATAAATAAACTTATGATAAACCCTCTCTTCCCGTTAAATACTGCGTTTTACATGCATAATGTTTCTCAGTTGAGTATTGCACTTGAATTCTCATGACAGATGTAATTGCTGTAATGTGCTTAGATATATTTTGCCTTTTTTAACAAGCAATGTATAGCATTTTTTCCCCCACCTTTTTAGGTGCCTGTCAGACATAAGTCTTTGGGGAGTAACTTTGCCTTCTAGTCTTAGACTTAGGAATGAGAAGAAGCCCAGATTATAACTAGCACTGTTGGGTTTGTGTTGATTTGAAAAAATACAACATTTGTACAGAAAAAGAATTCTTTTAAATTATTAATTTATATAATTTGTCTTTTATGATCTGCAAACTTTTTGATTTTTGTAGTTTGTGTTTGACCCTAAATTAGTACTAAACTCTTTTGTATCTGGTTGTATGTTTTTTTATATTACTCTAATGGAGGGAAATGAATAAATAATAAATGTTCATTGTTTTTAGTGCACTAATGGAGATTTAAGGTAGGATTTTTTGGCTTTTAATAAACTTTTGTTCATTCATTGGTGTCATCTTCAGTTCTCTTTCACCTTCTTCTTATCTTTTGAAGTCCTCTGATTTTTCTGATCAAAGTGAAAGTACTGCTGACTATTTTAGTCGTTCCAGCCGCAGGGGAAGCATTGTTTCCGATGCAGATGATGGCCAAGTTTTCCATAGTGTGAGTGTAATGCTTTTATTTACACTGTGGCGAATACAGACTTACTAACCATGGATTATCTTTTCATACTCTGAAAGAGTAAATACCATAAAAGCATTGTAAATTACTTAATTACAAATAGGTTTATTGTGGGGTTTGGGCTAATTTTCGTATTAAAATGTACTGAGTGAGTTTTTTAAAAGCATGCTGCTTTATTTTAAAGGAGATTTTGCGTGTTACTAGAAGCATGTAACAAGTGTAATGCCTCACAGTTTTTGTTTGTCTGTGGTAAGCTTAACAATCTCTTAAAGACCCAAACATTTTACATTTTTTTCTTACAGAAATTACAATGCTGGATGGGGAGGTGTGTCTACTTTTGGAATCCTATTACTTCTTTTAGTAACAAAAATACTTAAAACTGTGTCCACATTTGTGAATTTTAGTATTCCTTCATCCCATATGAGATTTTGTCAGGATCCATTACTGAAGCACTCCTTGTTGGCTATGCTCTTGTACTGAATTCCATGTCAATTAATAGATCATGTTACAAGAAAATTATCGTGGTGGTTTTCCTGTGCAGCTCCCTTTAGGCTGAACATTGTTTATACCAAACCTAGCCATCTTCTCTTTCTTGCTGCTATAAGTTCTAAAAATTCTTGTTACTTGCAGGCAAAACCTTTGTGCTTTATAGTGTGGAGTAAAAAGGGAAATTTCTGTTCTTAGGTACATCTTTTGAAATAGCATTTAGGGTTAGCCCATGCAGTAGGTAGGCAGAGGGCACTGTTCATTTAGTTGAGTAAAAGGAATGCTATGTGATGATCAGCGATGTGTAAGTGCTTGCTTAGGTGAGAGCCAAAATCTTTGTACAGTGCAACAAGGGCCAGCAACCTCACAGCAACTTAGGAGTTCAGACAAGACACTCCAAGAAGCGTTAACTCCAAGGGCGTTAATTGTTGCAGTCCGTCAGCTACAGCAAGGCTGGAGAGCTTCCATGTTCAGGAGCTGGTGAGACTTAGCTAGATCAAGCCACAACTGTTCTGGACTGTTGGCTGTGGTTCTGCTTTGAGTGGGAGGCTGAGAGCTACAGTACTCTTACAACCACTGTGACTTTGCGTTTAGATGATTATTTTGATACTGTTACAGTGCTGTATGACTTCTAATAATTCATGTTATTTATCATCTGTACATTTTCGAATCATGAGAGGCTAATTATTTCTCCAGCTTAAACTTTAGCACTTTTTTTCCCAAAATAAATCTGACTTTTTGAAATTAATGCTCTGCTAAAATAAATGTGGAGGTTGAGACTGGTAGTTATGCTACCTTCTCAGTTGCTTGTGGTATAATCATTATTATGTATTATTAGAGTAGAAATTCGTTTTTTTATTTAAGTTAGTCTTAATGTATCCTTCAGATTAGTTGGATTCTTCACATCATTCTATCATCATACTGGTGGGAAATATTTGCAATCTATAATTTCAGTACCTCATTGGAGGTGGTGAATTTGACATGAAGGAGGAATGTTGCTTTTATAGAAACGACAAAGGGAGGAAAAAGAAAGATCTTATAAAGCAGTGTTTGTTTCTTCTCTGTTTGCAATAGACTTCCAAAACACTTTTCCCTGGCATGGAGAAAAACAGGTGTTCTTTGAGAAGCAAGATACATGTGATACCATACTGAATACATGTCTAATCCCACCTATTTTGATTCATAGAAATGTAGAAAACGTGGACATTTACAATATAATTTTGCAATAGCAATTTCCTAAGTAAAAAGGGAGTGTGGTAGTTCTTTTGCTTAGTCCTCAGTGCATAAAATACAAATTAAAATTCTTTTGTAGGTTGCTTTTACTTCGTACACTTTAGTTATAGGCTTTTACCTGAATCGGTTTTATTGTGATGTAATCGCAGGTTTCACTGAAGAGATTGGAAGTACAGGTTTGTTTTCTATTAACTAGGACGTTCACACTGCTGTCACTGACTGCCTTAGTGTACCTGCATGAAGCTTTGCATCTGTTATGCCACCAAGTGTTGTAGTGATTACTCTGTTGAAATTTACAATAGTTAAACGTGCCTTGTTGTTCAGTGCTGGTAATGACTTTTTTTAAAACTTTAAAGAAAAGTTTCAGACTTTTTCTTTACAAGCAGTCATTTATTTTGCAATTGATGTAAAAACTACCTTTTTAGGCTGAATATTATTTTTCCTATCTTGATCTATGTGAACATCTAGAATTTTTTTAATTGTTTCATTCTTAAATATTTCTCAGTCTCTTTGAATAGAAGGTGCTGATTAGGTAGTCCCTTATTACAAAAGGTAATCATCTTCCCTGTTCTCTTTCAGCTGGAAGAAAAGAATGAAAAATCACATTCAGAAATATTTTCAAGGGTAAGAGTTCATCCACAAATTTGCAATTGTTGAAATAGTTCAAAAAGTATAAATGCTGTCTATTTTTCATCAGGGTTAGCTTGCAGAGGTATTTTTAGATATACTTTTTTATCACCCAGAATTAATACTATGGGTCTTTTATTTCTTGTGGAAAAAAATTTTGTTCTTTAGTTTGCTTTTGGCCAGTAATAATTTTCTATACAATTTATTTTTGTGTGAGAAATACTTACCAGGAAAGGCTAAAATTTAAGAGGCTAAGGCTATAAAAATCTATATGGTAGATTCTCATTGTAGGCTTTTTCTGAATCCTGGATGGCAGAAATTGTATTTAGTAATATTGTAAATGTCTACAGTATTTCAGCATAATTAGCCATCTTATGAATGTCTTCTGGACAGATGACTCAAAATTCTAATGTTCTGATACACTAAGTCATCAATGAGAAATCAACATTTTACCAAGAAGAAACACAAGTGCTGGAAAATTGTCAATGGAAAATACTGTCTGTAAACTAATATTTAGAAAAACAAGAGAGAAAACTCTTCTGTGACTTTGAAGAAATTTATAGAGTATTGTCAAGTATACCAGAAATAACCATATGATTCCTGATGCAATGTTTTTCCCTTTTTTAAGCCCTCATCTCGCAATTCAGTAAGCACAACTCCTCTGAGTGGCAACTCATCTAGGAGAGGAAGTGGAGATGCAAGTAATTTGGTGGATCCTGATGCCTCCCTCAGTGAATTACGGGTGAATTGCGTTTTCAGAGAATTTGGAGCTAGTTTAAATAGGAAGATTGTTTTTTAATACAGAACTTCTGTAATAATAAGAAAATGCTATGAGGATGTAATTTTCAATCATGAAGGATTTTTTTACTTTCTTAGTAATTTATCTTGGTGGTTTTTGTGTTCATAATTATGGTTTAAGAGTTCAGCTTATTAAGATGAGACTTTGTTTATGTCAAATGTCAATCAATTCTGTCCTATTTGAGATGCCTTGGGAGTCAGGGTTATAAACAAAACCTTCATTTCCATCAAGTTGCTGTGAATTAATGACAATTTTTGGGAATTATTGCAGGCTTTGTCATTTGACAGAAGTGCATGTAAACGTTTTAAAGCTTTTTTGACTTGAATTATTTCCCCATGCTTCTTATGCAATGGTTCATTCCTATGTCCTGCAGGATATCTATGATCTTAAGGACCAGATACATGATGTAGAAGGGAGATACATGCAGGGACTTAAAGAATTAAAGGTATCAGGGCTCCTCCCAAGCATGCATTCTCAATGGGTGTTTTTGCGTAATGGAGTTATCATCAGTTAAACTAACATAGTGGCTTCACTAACACATTTTTAAATTTCTTTAAAGCATGTATCTAACTTCTAAAGCATGAAGAGCATCAACTTAAAATGTGCATGAGATTGCATGTTTATTATTTGATCAGTGTTAGAAGAGTATTAAACTTCCATGTTTTTATATGTATAGGTGTTTTCTGATAAGATAGTGAGGTGTTCAGTTTATATTTTTAGAGATCTGTTAGCAAATAAATGGATATACAAAATAATTACTAGGTATCAAATGGGGAACAAAGAAATGGGAGATAATTTTGGCAAAGAGCTTAAGAATTAATCTTCCAAGTTTCAGCAAATACTTCATATTATAAAGCAAAACCAAAATAATAATTTTGAAAGATGTGCTGCAATTAATTTGGGCAGGCATATTGCTTGCAGGAGAAAATTAATTTTATTTTAATTCTTTGCCACTAAAAAAAAAATTAATTCTGCTTATGGTTTATATTCCCATTATTTTCTCTAAATCCCAGGTTGGTTTTTTCAGCATTAGGCTAATGAGTGCTGAGGAAACGTTCCTGTCTGGCAATCCAGCACCCACTATGGTAGTCACATTCCCACCACCCCAGACTTTCACTGCTGGGAGCGAAACCCCCCAGTGAATCACCGAGTGAGTCAATGGGTGCTGCACTAGACTGGCTATGCACACCATTCTCACACTGTCAGTCAAGGTTTCCTTACAGGCTCGGCCACAGGTTTCCCGTAACAGTGTCTCAGAGGTCTGATTTCTCTAAGTACTTTAATCATGGCACAAGTCACCCAAAACTAGCTTGAGATCAAGCTGGGTGCTGCCAAGGAGGGACCCTGAACCAGGCAATCTGTGGACATTTGCATCCGCAGTCCATGCACACAGTCGTCCTGGGGTCTTCCTGCTGAACCGTCAACTCCTGTCGTATCTCTGAGTGGCTGCTTACCTGGCTGGTGCCACAGGTCCCCATGCTCCTTGTTGTGCAAAGGGTCAGTGCCAGATCACTGCTCTTGCTGGAAGCTCCAGCCATTTCCCCCCACTGAGGGTGCAATCTGCAGTTTGCAGTGCAGCAGCACGCTGAGCTACCTACCTGTCCTAGGTGTTGTCTTCCACAGGAGATTTGTCTGTATTTTGACTTGTTTAAACTAGTATGTATTTCTTTCCTTTTATACATTTTCACACAATTAACAGTGCAGTAAATTTGAAATAATCATACTTTTTACTGTTTTGCATTGAAGGGTAACAGAATTCAACAAATTATGGGGCTTACAAATATTTTTCAGGATATTTGTTCCGTTCTCTTTCCTGTTGTCTAATTGTGAATAGTTTAATATAAAAGTAAAGAGAATTTTTCATATGCTTTATATCCATATAGAGACTGAATTAAATGAATGCTTCTTGTATTAGAGCATGTAACAGTGAGATATTTATCAACTTCCTTGAATTTCTTCAATTTAACAATGTATTAGATGATATAGTAAGGGGAAAATATTTCATATGAGCTGTTTAGTATAGCAAAAATTATTTCCTCTTTTAAGGATAATTTTACCTTTAAAGGTAACTTTCAACATGATAGCAATATGCTCAGAGGAAGCATGTTTTGGTTTAGTTATATTGCCATATGAATATTAAAAAGGCTTCAAAGAGTAGTAGATTACAAGATTATTAGACATAGACATATGAGACTTAGATTGAGTGTAACGTGTGACTGCTTTGTATTTTCAGACTGTATTGAACTTTCACACCTTTATGTGTTTGCCAGCATTTCATGATTACTGTTCTGACTCATGGCTAATGGATTATTATTTATTGTAATCCGTTACAGTTACCAAAGAGCACAGTGTGCAATAGTAAGATCTTCATCTATGCTTGGCTTTCAGAATTGAACTGCATTTTATGTTATTGCTAATACAGAATATGTTCCTAAGTTAATTCACATTCCATAGAGATTCTTTCGGGAATCTTTTTTTTTAATTAGGAAGGTAGTGCCTTTTTCTCAACTTGTACTTGATCAGTTTTGTCTTGTGTATGTTATAGAAGAGTTATCAGGATACCTGCATTTACACCATGTTTAAATGTTGGGGTTTTTGGTTGGTTGGTTGGTTTTTTTCCGGTGGTTGACTAATGGGGATTTGTAATCACATTGCCTCACACACTGAGCTCTCTGGTTTCCCTTATGCTGCTAAAAGTGTGGGTTTTACCTGGCTACAAATATATGGGGTGTCAGCAGGATAAACACTAATGTGGCTAGTTATTGTTTAGTTAGGTCTTCAAACCTTTTCCTGTCTCAGTTTGATTCAGTTTAGTTGCTTCTTTATATATTTTTTTGCATCATCTGGAAAGGAATCCTGCTTCTTTCCTCAACATTTTTCTTTTATGCTATTAACAGCGAACTCTCTTGATGTCTGTTGGCTTGAATCATCTAGTCAAGCAAGCTAGTTTTTATAGCACTTCGATGTTAGTGATGAAGTTGTGGGTGGTATTTCTTCATACCTTTAGGTTTTATGCAGGGCCTTATGTATTTTCATTCCATCTCACTCCCACTCCTTCAACCTTAAAAATCCTACAGCCTCCTTCAAGTGTTTCAGAAATTGTTTCAAATCTAATTGGAAGACTTCGTGAAACTACATGGAATTCTTGAACCGTGGGGAACATGCGTAATACTTGAAAAGAACACAGTTGCAAAGAAGTTTTTGCAATGTTTCAGTTTTTTTAACCCAGTAGAGACTTAGACATAATTTAGATTCTCTCTCAGAAGCAGTTTTCATTCTTTAGTATCCAAATCAATTTATTCCTCTTTTGTAACTGCACATTGACCCTCCTCTCTCTCTGCCATTACTTTTTTGATTAATAGCATCTTAACACAATGTTTTAAGCCCCAACCTAGTCTTGTCTTTTAAGGCTGGAGTCCTGGAGCACATGGCATAGAGTAACAGGCTGAGACAATGGCCTTTAATAAATCTTGGAATAGTGGTTGGCAATATCATTGCTGTTTTCGGCATGTCTGATAGGAGGCTGTGGAGAGTAGAGGGCAGACTTCTTTGCAAGGGAAATATGCAACAGACAAAAGTTGAGTTATAAGAGCAGAAATTCTAATTACAACTCAAGGAAAAAAAAGTTTTCACAAGGAAAGCAAACACTGGTACAGGTCATCCAACAGTGTTGACCATCTGCAGTCTAGATTTCTGGAGATACTTAAAATGGAGATGAGCTATGAGCAGTTTGATCTTGGTTGACCATCTTTAGTTAGAAGTTTGGACCAGATGACATTCAGAGATCTCTGCGGAACTAAAGGACTACGCGAGCCCAGTCACCACATTGACACAAATAATCAAATTGGACTTTTTTCCTAGTTGCACTTTTTTTGTTAAATTTCATATCTCCCTGTGAAATTGCTATAGCATTCATTATAATCCTAATATTTTCCTTCTTTTTTTACTCTAAACTGGATCATTCTTTGAAAGTCCTTAGGTTTGCTGTCTCTAGCATTTTGTTTTGCCAATCTTTACAAGATTTGTCATATTTATAGCATCACAAAAAAAAGTTTTCTCTGCTTGTAAACTTCAGAATTACTTGCATGCACTTACGTTTATATTTTTTCTTTTTTTTTTCTTATCCTGAGTCATCTTTGCTGTTTGTTACTACTTCCCAGATGATAATGGTACTTATATTTTCACGACTTACACTGTTTTGTCTCTTTTGATCTGTAATTATTTTTTCTGGGGTTTCAAAAAATTGTACTTCTTTAGCAGAAAATTCCAGAATTCAGTGAATGGAATAGAAATGTATAAATACATGTGATTATGATAAAATTTTAAAAGGTAAAGTACATACTTTAAGGACAGCTTTCCCAAACTGGAGATTTACAATATGGAATAGGGTTTGGGGATAGGGATTTTTTTTTACTTTCTTATGGCAGAATATTTAACTGTGACTTGGTATTTCTAAAGAGAAGACATTACTATAATTTAAAAAAAAAGATGGTGTAATCTTACTGTTTAACAGATAGCAGTCTTCAGTATTTTCTTAGAAAGCTTAGATTGTTTCCACCTTCTCTCTTAGTATCTTAGTTTTAGTGTTATGTTTTCTAGCAACTCAAGCTTCATGCCATTTCTGTGCTAGTGCTTCTACTGTCATAATACAAATAATTAAAAATGGAGATAATGCCTTCAAGGAACAGATTACATGAAGTACAAGGAGATTTGTAGTAGTGCATAGATCTACTTTGTCCAGGGATTGCCTTAATAGTTACTTTTCCATTCTAAAATTAGGACTCTGAAAATCAGTTTTTATTATTTTTAAATCATAGAATGTTAAGCGGTTGGAATGGACCTTAAAAATAATGTAGTCCCAACCCTTATATAATGCATATTGAAAAAATGGCATGCTTAAAAGTGACTGGAGTGATAGTTGTTCTTAGTATTTAAATGGTTGACATTTGTTACAGCTCTGACAAAAAACCCCAAATATGACTAAAAACAGGATAAAATGGTAAATGGGGAAGATTTGCATAGGAGACTATATAGCAAGGCATATACACTTTTATGTAGAGAACCAAGTATGTGAATCTTTACATGCTTTTTAAAAAAAATCTTAGTAAAAAACCCAAAGATAAAATATGTGTTTAAATAGCAAATCCTTATTACTGGAATAATGTGGCTATCTTAAAATTTTGAATCTAAGTTCATGGGGTACTACTTAAATAATGAGTATTAAGTTAAAGCTGCTCTTGGAATTATTTTTGTGATCTCTTTTACTGATTTAATTGTCCACATTCTCTCTGTTAAATTTGTTGCCTCATTCTGAACTGTTTTCTCATGCATGCCTTGAGAATAGTGATGTTACTACTAGATACGTGGTATTCATTAGAATGTGAAGCTGTGATATTAATACTGTACCCCTGTGAGTTGCTGCGAATGTGGCAGAGTAGAAAATGCAAGTGGAATATTATCTTGTATTTTTCATGCTCTTATAATGATAACTTTTCATTGTTATGTATCACCTAAATTGAATAATGGAACTGAACTGTTACTTGGTGTCTCTAAAGAATATATTTCAGAAACAAAAATGGTTGCATAATTTTACTGTCTAACATCTCATACTTTAACATTATGGTGATGTTTTAACATTATAACAATGCATCAAAAAGTTAGACTAATGTAAACATTTCTGCTGTCTGTAGGATTCACTAGCTGAAGTTGAAGAGAAGTACAAGAAAGCTATGGTTTCCAATGCTCAACTAGACAATGAGAAAAACAACTTGATTTACCAAGTGGATACTTTAAAGGATGTTATTGAGGAGAAAGAAGAACAGATAGCAGAGTTCTGTAGGGAGAATGAAGAGAAGTCGAAGGTATTTTTTTCTAATTATAAAGTACAGAAATCTGGACTACTTAGTAAGAACAGTTGAAAACATTCATAGTAGCTTTACTTGTTAGTATTGGGCTTAAGTCTTTATGGCGTCTTTTCTCTCTACAGTTTATTAAATAAAATCTTCTGTGTATTAAGTATCTGGACAACTTATCTAGACTGATTCAGTGAGTTTTTTTAACTGCTTGGTAGGTATAATTTCTCAAATCCTTGCAGCAATTACTTATGTAACTCAAAATAATTATAAATAATTGATTTTTTAATACAGGAATTGGAAAGACAGAAACATACCTGCAGTGTTCTGCAGCATAAGCTGGATGAACTTAAAGAGGGCCTTCGACAGAGAGATGAATTGATAGAGGTATGTTTCTATGAGTATATGATAGAACCTGTGCAAATAAATATGGTGTAAAATTTGAATGGGAATCATACACAAAAGAGGATTAAATATTGTCTTGCATTTTTAAGAAATTATTTATCTTGTTTTATTGGGTGGAATTTAAGCTACTGGTTCTCCTAAATTTATGAAGCTGAAAATGTCTCTGCAAGGTTTTCAAATGTATTACATCTTGCAAAACCTTTAATTCTTGTGAGAATTGTGGTTCTCTCATGAATGTTCCTTTTATCTTTTCTTTGTTGTGAGGGCAGAACTAATATTTGTGTGGCCAAAATTATTTTCCGTAGCTAAAAGTTTTGATGCGTGGGTAATACCAAATGTTACTCTTTGCCTTTCCCAAAACTTTCCATTTCAGTTATTTCAGATTTTTGTGAATATCAACAATTGAAGTTTGCAATACTGAATATTTGTCTGCTTACCAGTTAAGCATAATACACAGCAACACCTGTCAGCATGTTACTGGGTCATAACCATGTTGCTGGATCTCCAGTGTGTTCTTTTTCCTCTCTCACTCTGTTCTTTTTCCCCTTTTCCCTTTTGTTTCTGGAAACAAACACACCCACTCTGAAATCCCAGAGCTATTATCAGTCTTCATTTTAAAATGGTCCACAAAGAAGTATATATATATATATATATATATATATGTTTGTATATTGTCAGCAGTATGTATGTGTCCATTTCCCAATGATTTTAGTTGGAAGTTGTAGTTCAATTATTACATAATTTTCCCTCTGTCTCTTCATTGCAACAAAAATTGGTTTTCATTAAGTGTATAGGCCAAAGTCTCCACTGTAATTTTCAAAAGCTGTGTAATAGTTCATTGATCCTTTATTTCTTCACTATATTCTTATGCTCTCTAGGTAGTAGTACTTTAACTCCAGAAGGTTTCTGAAAAGTCCCAGTTCTGTTTTGCTTCATGAACTGGAGTTGATATGACTTACTAGTGGAAGAAAAGGATTAAGATTATCCTAAGTATCAGCATTTTGAGTTAGATAAATGCTGACAAGCAAAAAACCCTAAAAAATTCTATTGTGGCTCTGTTGCTTGCTCTAAGTTATCTTTGACTTCGCTGAGAATTAAAGAACAACTTCGCATGTTCTTGTTTGGGGTTTTGGTGGGGTTTAAGTACATGAACCAAGAATATACAGATTTGTCTGGAGTGTTTGGTTTGGTAGAATGTAGCATGTGTCAAATAGTCACAAATACATCCAGTCCCTTTGAAGATTTGACCCGTATTTACTGCTTATTTGTGTCTTTCCCCATCTATTAACACTAGCAGAAAATGTAGCTGAAGCCATGAAGCTTTTTTGCAGAAAGACATTGTCTTCTGTTCCCAGATATAAAATCAAGTTCACTCATTAAGAGGGAAAAACTTGTCTCTAGCCCTTAAAATTCTTATGTCTAATTCATAGCTAAGCATTTAATTATGTTTGCTGGGCAAGCAGCAAAATGCAGTGATAGTCAACTAAAAAAGTAGGACTACACTTGATATGTATTCATACAGTGTCAGAAAGCAGTCAGCAGTTGTCTTTTGCTTCCTGGATGTTTGATTCAAACTCCCTTCTTTATACTTTCAAGAAGATTATTTTATTTTGTAGATCATTAATAAATCTAAATAAATATTAATATTCACTTCCAAAGGGGACTTGAAGGTATCTGGAAATTACAGCAAGGTAATTGTTTCTATCCACAGACTACAGTGGGAACTTGCTAAAGCAAAGTAATTCTGGCTGCATTAAGTTTTCCCAACAACATTGACTGAATAAAATTAAATACCATTCTCTTGTATGAATTAATGAGAACTATATTACATTAAACTGCACACTGCTTCTGTAACTTCATGCTCATAAACTCTTTGGTTGGCTTCTATTACTTAGTTTCCTTTATCTATTTTAATGTTTGGGATTTTTTTTCCATTTCCTTACTTCTCTTTCCTCTTTTATTCTTCCCTCATCCTATTTACCACAGGAGAATCAACGTATGCAGGAGAATATAGACTCCATAACCAAAGAAGTGTTTGATCTCCAGGAGACAATTAATTGGAAAGATAAAAAAATAGGGGTATGAATCAAATGTGGGAGGAAAGGTATTTTTTTAATTTAGAAGTAGATGGATACACTCTTAACCCCAAGGAATGCTGTGTACTCCAGAGAAATTAAGGCCACTCCCAACTTAAATGAATAAAATGTTTTGCAGTCTTTTTCTTCTTCAGAAAATGAGCCACACTTTATCTTTTCTTGCATAATGATAAGTAGTACTAATTAAATCTGTAACATGAGCTGTTACATGTACAATTTTACAATTTTTTGCAAAATTTTAAATGGTATGCCTAATGGTAAAAAATATAATCTTGAGTTGACTTCTGCAGCCAACTTTTGCATTCCTGTATTACCCTTCTGATCCCTGCAGGATTGGTTAGCTTTGATGCAGCACTGAACCAAGCTGCTTTTGTGATATGACAAGTGAAATACTTTGGGTATTGAGAGTCGTAATTGAAACAATGGTTGTAGGTGACCTTTTGAGGAGCATCTGTAGGGTTCCTGTATAGGCAGAAAGGTGGTACAGGAAAAACTGTGCTGATACTATGCAGCTAATGTAGGTCAGGCAGGGTTTGTCAGCTTTACTTCTGGGCAGCGTAGAAGTAGAACTGAGTCAGCCTGACCTTTGGTGGTCACTACATGGCTCTGAACTTGCGGCTGTTCTGGGACACAAGTAGATTGCCGGGTGGCGATAGGGAGTTAATTGGTAAAAAGGAATTGTCTGCCTCTTAACAGCTCGGGGGTCATTTCTCTCTACCTGAATTTTACACCATATTTCAATATATGCAGATTTCTTTGAAAATTGTTTTATTTGCTGGAGTTCAAGTCACTTTGAAAAGTTGCCCTTTAACTGGCAGTACCCAGTTCAAAAGCTATGCTGTTGTACATTTTTTTCATGCTTCAGTCTTTCTCTTCCATCATAAAAAAAATTCAACATTCTAACATTTTCTGAACATTCTTCTGAAAGCTTTTTATCTTTAATTTACCCTCTTCTTTCCATACATATTTCTCATGTTTGTATATTGGGCTGTCTTAGTTCGTGCAATATTTTTGTGCTCTTTCAAATACATTGCCAGAGTTAGTGCAAGCATATCCCATATTCAAATAAAGCTACCAGCCAGAATGACAAGAAAGAGAGACATATTTTCCTTTAGCCAAAATCGCCCTGCCAGTTTGTATTCTTATAAACACTGTAACTGGTTATTTTTCTAGTTAGTTTTTTTTTAACTCTCAGAATTGAACTCTCTCAGAGAAGAAAATGTAAAAATGCTTATCTTTTTTTTCTCATATCTATAAATATTTACATCTTTTTTTAGCTCACAGTTTTTGAGCCTTTCTCCCTCCTACTGAGCAGCTCTGCTAATTTTTACTCTATTCCAGTTTTAGAAACCTCTGTGAAGCTTTACAGTGTAGTTTATAACTAGAATTGTAACCTTTTACAATGTATACAAGACTTTTTTAGCTATTTCAGAGAAAGAAAGGGAGGCAAGCAGAACAAAATAGCACAAGTTTGTTTTACACCTGCCTTATGTTGTACTGTTCCTACAGTGCTTGAAATTTGTCATTATATTTGATCCTAAATTCAGTTTGAGGACCCTGAGTTACAGCTTTGGGTTATATTTCTGAAATACAGTTATTCTACTGTTTAGTGGCTCCCAGTTTTCAATTAGTAATGGCAACTCTTGAGTTTGGTGTAAATTTCATGAAGGCTTTTGGAATATTTAGAAAATAGGACTCCAGACATCTCTGCCTTCTGGCATAGATCAGATTTTGCTTCTACCAGTATGGTAAAACCTGTCTGCAGAGTTTTGTTGTCCTGATTTCTGTTTCCTGCCCCAACAGAAGAATTGCAGAGGTAGACTTTGTGCAAAATCAATGTCATACTGAATTAAACCATGAGCATATAAACACTGGGATTTTTACTGGTTTTGAATAATGATTACTTAGATCTACACAGGTAGAAATATATAGTTGTATCAATTTCACTTCCTTCCCCATCAGAATTTTCTGATTTCCAATGCTTGTATATTAGGGAGTGAGGATAGAAAATATGTCTGGGGAAGGTCAGCATCATCACAGGACACTGTCAAGTACACACAATCTGTCTGTGATTCTGGGCTGCTGTGTCCATTCTCTCAAGTGGTGAGCTTACTTCCCCTTCCATCTCTGCCACTATTCTTCAAAAATAAAAAGATGTATGTGTCTTCTAAGTAGAGCACAAAATGATGTAATGAGTAAGGTTCTTCATACTATTTATAATGTAGTTAGAGATCCAGTGTGTGCTAGGAAATAAAAGGACATATTACGGATTCTTAAATTAAGACATCAGCTAATGTTTTCACACATGTTGAATTGCCTTTATTTTAAACATTCCATTTACATACTAATAAATCAAGTGCAACAGCACTTGCCAAAATTCTGTGTTGAAACTGAGTAATGCTTTAAAATATTGCTCTAGTATACAGATTCTAGATGATTATTAAAATTCAGCATACTTCTGTTACGTGGGGCAAGTACAGTACAAATATATACACCTTCATTTCTTTCTTGGTATCAGTCCATTCCTACGCATTCATGCGTAACATAAGGTTTAGTTGGATCATTTTCTTGGCAAAAATGTTTGTATACTTCTGCAGTTGTTGTACGGTGGGGATTATTTTTAATGTATGCAGTATTGAATGCTGTCCAATCAAGTGAAAGCGTCTGACTAATTGCCAGGTAACCTCTCCAGCATAGGTAGGCAAACCTATTTATATCCATATTGCACTTCTAGCTGCCATACTTTTTTTGTGCTAAAATAGTACTACTAGTGTTTCCTGCTTTTTTTTTCCCTCTAAAACTGATTGCTTGGGTTTACTAAATGATGTTCTGACCCTTAAGAAACTAGTAAATAAATTAGTATTTGTGAGTGGACACATTTAAAGTCTTCTATGATGTATGATTTCTACTTCTGTATCTTATAAAAGGCAACAAAATTAGTTCAATAGATGTAATGTTTTAGGATCTTTGCCATTTGAGTTGCAGCAAATTTTATTTCTTACTACAGAGTATGAAGAAGAATCACTCTTTTGGTACTCAATTTAGTTAACCAAAATTTACCAAAAAATAGGATTCACTTAACAAAAATCTCTCAAAAAATCTAAGACTTGTCTGAAAAAATAGTCATGACAAATGCAGCATGAAGTTAGATATGCAACTTGTAGAAGGCAGTTAGCAGAGATGTATGTTATTGCATATTTAAAAAGTTCTTTTAATTTACTTTTATTGAGTTCTTTGTATTTACTTGTAGAAAATCTTTCTGCTATCTGTCATATGCTTTTTCTCTGTGCCATTCTTTTTCTTGCTATCTGCCTGAGTCCAGGCCCTAGAAAGACAGAAAGATTACTTTGACTGCATTAAGAATGAGCGAGATGAGCTCAGAGAGGAGTTGGCTGACCTGAAGGAAACAATGAAGAGAGGACAGGTATGTTGGTAGTAGTTACTTTACAGTAACAGAAATCCAGGAATGGGGCATGAAATCAAGGTCAGTAAAAAAGAAGAAGAATGGTTACTATTCTGGTGCAGTCTGACAACCTGACATTAGAGTAGGATAAATGGTCCATATCATTGTAACTGTTTTCAATGAGCTTGAAAAGCTCTTAAAAAACTTATCTGTTGATTTATATTTTAGCACTTCTGTTGTATGACTAGTTCATTTTTTCTTTTACATTTTTAGAAACATGGATTAGTTATAATTCCAGATGACACACCAAATGGTGATATAAACCATGTAATAGTCATATCACAGGAGGCTGCTCAGGTCTTGGAATCTGCAGGAGAAGGACCACTAGGTAAAAATACCCTAGCATATTTTATAGAGTTTTTGAGGTCTTTGTTTCCTCTCATTCACAGTGGGTGTGATTTACAGTTGCAGATGCAAGCACCTGTGATGCTTTTGTAATATATGCTTACAGTACTTCCAGGATTGATTTTAATTTTTTGTTTGTTCTGAGTAAAAAGACAGATGTATCTTTTGAGTAAGAAAAAAAAAAGTGCTTAGATGTTCGAAACTGATTAGTTCTCTTGAACAGTTCCTGTTTTAAGACTGACCAAAACCATCTTGCTTAAAAGTGTTGTCTTTTGGATTAGTATGTTTTCCATTGTGTTTCATGAAAATAATTCTTTAGAGGTATACATGATCAATGAAAGAACATCAAGTGCAGTCTTCCATGGCATTCATTAGAAAAAGAAGTTTTAAAAACATTCAAAACCTGATAGGGACAACAGAGACACTAATTGCGGATTTTGGGGTTAAGTTAATTTAACTTACTTTTATCCTTAGGTTGAGCAAGTTATTGTATGCAAGGTCAATCCGCTGTAAAACTCTGTGAACACGTAGAAAAACATCTCAATATAATTGAATTATACTTGTATGTAATATATAATAGTTATATATTTTTGTATTGACAGAAATTAGACTTGATATGTATTTCTGCTCTGGCTCCCTCACAGGGAAATACAAATGTTGTAATGCTTCATTTCTGTCAAAGTTACAATTTCTAAGGGATTGCTCTAGTATTAGCACACACAGTGTTGCTTGATAGACTGCTTTGTAGCCATTACTGATCTTCTGACTAAGTAGAGATATTGCTGCATTCCTGTGGGTCCTTTTCCAGGTACTTTTTTTGTCATTTGGGAACACTTTTTCAAGCTTTCTAAACATATGGGGAAGCTTAGTGGCTTCCCAGAAGAGACAACAACCTTCAAATAAGACAGGGAAAAGAATACATAATCAGAAGAAACTGTTGTTGGAAATGGCTATTCTAGATATTGGGGCAAAATTGTTTTAGTATTAAAAAAATCTTCAGTCATTAATTTGCTTTAAAGATTTACTAAACTCTCAGATCTTGCTTTTAGAATTGTTATACTAATAAACAGTGTGAATGAAATATTTTTCCCTTTTTTTCCGCTATCAGCTGAAGGTTGTTGTGTTATTAGTGAAATATCAAAGTTTTGTGGTCCCAGTGCTATTAGCTTTGATGAGCATTTCATTTGGAATGAAACAAAATGTTATGAAAAACATGTTCTTAGTTACAGATTTCTCTGATTTTTAATTGAGTTCTTTGATTTTAGATATCAGGCTACGAAAACTGGCTGGAGAAAAGGAGGAATTACTGTCCCAGGTAAAATAAGTTAATAATTTCAGAAATAGACTTTGTGTATAATTTTCCAGACTATTTATATATAAGTAATAAACAAATGTTAAACACAAAGGTGCTTAATCAAATACATAAGCACTAAAGCAAAATAAAATACTCAACTTCTTACCTCACTGACTACCAGGAATAAGAAGTTCCTCTTGCTAGTGTCCTTATCCATGGGACTTTAATCTTGATTGGTAAAGAAACCTTATTTCACTAACTGGTTAACAGAAATCTGACTTGTTCCTGACTTTACTATTAGTGCACATACTTAAAGCTCTTTCTTTTATTTTGTCTTATGCAGAAATATTGAAGTCAGTAAAATTACACTCTCATAAGCTCAAGCGGCATTTTCTTCAAAATTCCTGAGTGATACTATTTCATTGATCATTTCAGTTACTCAAAGACAAAATTAATATTATTAAAGTAATTGTGTTTAAATTCAGCTCTGTTTTGAGAAGAAAGGACTAAAGCAAACATATAGCCATTGAGCAGTTGTTAAGAGTACTACAGTTTTTGCCCTTCTAGTTGAAGACATTGCAAATTTAAACCATTGTTTTCAACATTTGGGTTTGCTGTGAATGAACCTTAATTATGATATAGATACTTGTTTGGAATGCCAATAAATTAGAGTATTAAATGTCTATAAATATGCACATATTTATCACTGTATAATTTAAAAATCACTGATCATATATTTGATTTGTATCATGAATGGGGGTGTTGAAAGTTAACTCACATACTTCTAATCTGTAGAACAATATTTTTATAAAAGTGTCAAAAAAATAGCTCCTACTTCTTTCATAATGTCCATACACAGGGCACATAGCTGAGATATCTATATTCCTTGACTTCTGGAAAAATTGAGAGACAGCTGCTGTAGCATGAAATGCAACTGTTAAAGACTAATTTGCACTACAGACTTGCCTAGGACCATTGTTTCCTGGTGGATTATGAGAGAAGACCCCCTAAAGAAGCCATGGATTATTGTCTGTATACTCACTGGGATATTGTTCAATATTCATGTGTTTAGAGTGGAAAAGATATGCAGTAGAAGAAATCCATAAATGGAGTTTAATGCCATCTCCTCTTCTGAAAAGTGAGCTGTGTTACTGGGTGCTCCTGCACTGTGCATATATCCTTGAATCACTGACCAAACTGGTGGGCTTGGGTTGTGCATTATTATGCAAAGGGTACTCGCCCAGTGATGGGGATGGGGGCCTACAGCCACAGACCTCAGGGACTAACTCCCCTGCATGGCTCTGCTATTCTTGTTTACAGAACCTTCTCAGCCAGTGGCATCTCAGGACTGCTCTGCCTTTTTACCATTGAACATTTAGATACACAACTACTGAACTTCTGGGAGTCTCTTTTTCATAAAGAAATACTTCCTTTTTCAGGTTAGAAAACTGAAGATGCAGTTGGAAGAAGAACGACAGAAATACTCTAAAAGTGATGGCATGAATCCAGATATAATAGGCTTAGAGAATGGCTCTGACTTGCAGCTAATTGAAATGCAAAGTAGGTATATGGTTGCTGTTCAAAGTTATTCTTCTTGCAGAGAGGACTTCCAACTTCTCTGGTTGTGCACTGATAGTATTGTGAGTGATTATATTGCTGAACAGATAGGTTTCTGTTGGTATTATGTCCTTGCATGGAATTCTCACTGCAGAATAGCTTAAAGATCTGCTTTTTTCAGTGTTGAAGAATAGCAATCCGGGAAGTTATTTTTCAGTTGATAACCTTGCCTAGAGTGGGTGCCACTACTTGAATACAATTTTTAGACAATAGAATTTCAGCTAAGATTTTTTAAAATACATATTATACGGGATGATTTTGTTCAATCTTTGATATAGAAACCTAATCTAGAAGACTATTGTCTTGAAGCAAAACATGAAAATTGATTTAACGTACTATTTAGTGTTGCTTCATAGAAGCACTAAGATGTGTTTCATTTCAGGCAAGCTATTCAGCTGAAAACATACTTGTTTGACACACTATCATTTAATATGCTTGTGTCAATGAATATGAACTGCCAATGCGAGGGCTCAGATGTAACACCAAAATAATTTGTAAAGCTTCTTAGAGTTTGTCAGTCAGGTTCAAGCCTTGTGCTCCTTATTACTCAGATATTTTTACAGATGTCTATGCTGAATGCTGCTGCTATTTATGTTTATTGTGGTCTGACATTTTGCAGTGTGTGTTGATTATTATATTGATTCTGTTCTCTAAGGAATTTGTTTGCTGATCTAAACATGTGTTTTAAAAGGTGTGTATCTCATTGGTGCACCTGAGATTTAATGCACACTTTTATAGAGATAGTAATTCTGTTCTCTAAATAAAAGAAAATTATTTCCTCTCCATACTGTCATAGATTGCTGAAAGAATATTTTCCTCTTTGTGATCCTGGGTATATGCTTCTCAATAAAATGGTCTTTTTAATGAATTTTTATTAAAAGGGAAACTGCTAGTTTAGAGAGTTGCTCTGACTAACATATTCATGTCAATTTTTGTCTAGGAGATGCCAACAGACAAATTAGTGAATACAAATTTAAGCTTTCAAAAGCTGAACAAGATATAACTACTTTGGAACAAAATGTAAGTGTTTCTCTTCATGTTTGTTATTGCACTGCACACTTCTACAATACTTTTTTCAACAAAAGCTATGAAAGCACATTTCATCATTTGATTTACTGTTTGATATTTAGATTGCATAGAATGACACCACATTTTTTCACGTTTCCTACAACTAAGTACCTATGCACAGCCTAACCATAAGAGGAAATTACCGAGATACTGAACTATAAAACCATATTATTGATTTAAAAAGTGTGATTGTTTTCTTAGATATATAACTCTCAAATTTAGAGAGTAAATTATGTACCTTCCACAGGATTTACAACTTTTTTATGAGTAATTAAGTTACATAGATTGATTTTCTTGAACTAGTAGCTTCAGTTCCTCTTTATAATCTGCCATACTTTTGTATTTTAGGAACTTAACTACAGCTTATTACCTAAAAATTACATGAAGGATTATAATTTAAATCACACATGCATATCTTTTCTCTTTTGCACAGATTCAGTCTAGTAGCCTATCACGTGGATTTAGGGGTAGCAGGAAACTGTGCATAGAACAATCTAGCCAGTGGGTTTTCACATCTGCAGGTTGCAATCCAGATTTGTCTCAAGTCCTCTCCTTACCGCTGAACTCTGTGCTTGGGCTCAAGACCTCTTTCATCAAGGCCTGATAACAGCTCACAGTCTCCTTTCTACTTTGCACCTTTTCATACAGTTTCTGCTTTTCAACTTTCCACTTCGGTTTTTAATCCCGTGTGTTTCCCAATTCTTGATTTTTTTGTATTCCAGTTCTCTCTCTGCTTAGTTCTTTAACATTCTGCATCTTCTCAGCTGTGTCCTTGGAAGAACAGCTGGTGGCAGGTGAACTCCAAGTGGAGCACCTCAGTATGTTCCTTTTGTCTTGTTTGGGTTTACAGATTGGACGACTTGAGGGGCAGGTTGCAAGGTATAAAAATGCAGCAGAAAATGCAGAAAAAGTAGAAGATGAACTCAAAGCTGAAAAAAGGAAGCTTCAGAGAGAGGTAACTGACTTGGTTTCCTTTTCAACTGCATGTTCTTTCTGTCTTGAGCTTTTCTGTCTTTTGCCTCCAACTCTATTTTTTTTGTAATCTTTAATTACAGCTTTTAGTTGTTTTTTGAGATGACCTTCAAGTCTCAATTTTACATTCAGGAGACATCTAGGACATTAAAGTAATACTAACTACAATGCTGTAATTCCTTGAAAGGAAGCATCTAAGTGGTATTTTTTTCTAAATGTGATAACTTGTAATATTTTAAAGTAATCCTCCTACAAAAATTGCTAGAGAGAGGAATGGTCCCTATGTCAAGTGACAGCCTGGGAATTTTCCAACGTGCACCTCACAGGATTCTGGGAAGAAACTGTATTTAACTGAGCTATTGATCATTCTGGCTTAAGAGCTGCTGCATCACTAGCACGATGCCTGCTACCTGTGATGGGAATGCTTATCTGTATGCAAGTAATAATGGTGGAGAGTACTTTACCTTGTTCTAGGCTAGTTCTTTTGGAATGAATGTGCTTCATGTTTCAGTTGCTTCACAATTATTTTTAACAGTTTAATTCTGTTTCATCTGCCTGCAATAATGAAAGTGTTACATCTCCACTTCTGTGGCAGTCTTATGAAACATAATATTTTATTCCTCTTGTAAAGCTTGCGAACAGCACAAAGTCCAAATAAACTAAAGTGATCATAATTTTTTTTTTCATTTTATAGTTAAGAACAGCACTGGATAAGATAGAAGAGATGGAGATGACGAATAGCCATTTAATGAAAAGGCTGGAGAAGATGAAGGCAAATAGGACTGCGCTTTTATCTCAACAGTGAAATGGAAATTGAAAATACAATGCACTGCTCCTTGAACAACTAGTCCCTAGCTTGTTATAAATACAGACTTTCAGTGGCACAAACTATTTGAACACTGATGTTCACTGGTGGTTTAGTTTCTTAATTGACATACTTTTTGTAATTTATGAGAGAATGAAATATAGTTTGAGTTCCCATGTGAATGAGAGCAATTTTTCAGTAGTGTTTGATTCTAGAGTCAAAGATGGAGCACAATGCTGTATGTTTTTACAACTGTGGAATCAAGTTTACTCACGATCTCTTTTGGCTGCTTTAATGATGCTTGATGCTCAGAGACAGGTGCATGAATTCAAGACACTGTATTACAAAACTAACATATTTGCTTAAGACATCACACAGCACAAGTGCCTTTTATCTGGTGAAATTTAATCTTCATTGTTGAAATAACCTTTGAAACTAGAAAGCATTTTATTTTAAGATATATTTGGGGTATTCCCTAAACTTAATACATTTTGAAAATACATTTTTTGAAATATATAAATTTATAAGAAAAAATAGGGACTGTGTATGAAGTTCTGCTTTTTTTGCATGGACACATCTGACTTCTGTGTACTTTTGTCAAATACTAGCCCCTGACACTCTTAGTATTAAGAGTGCAGATTTAAAAACTGAAGTTGTACACCATCAAATTGTGTCATCTGCTTAAATGCGAATTGAAATTTTATGGTGGGAGGAAGGGAGTGAGATCTATGGGGGCAGAAATGTGGCTAAGGAATTTATTAAATGGACACTTTACTGACCAAAACTGGATGTTTTGTGCTTTCTTTTGAATACTGAGATGCTAACAGGACAGAGCAAAATCTGTAGAATGGTAAAATCTAACCTTCATGTTCTTAACAAGTATCTTTCTGCCTTTAGAAGAGTGAGTTTGAATTTTTTTTCTTAACCTAGTCTGCTACTGTTTGACAGTACTGCCATGGAGCAGAGGAGCTGTGCAACGAAGAAGGTATTTTCTGGAATGGTGTGGTTTTTGTCTGTAGCATAGCACCTGTAGACAGTGAACTTCCACTCTTCAAGCTGGCACATTACAAGGAGGACATCAGTAGCAGCTACAGTAGCAATTCTGAGGTGTTTGAGGTGGCACTTCCCCTGTGTTGAACTTTGCTTGAGGCTAGCAGGAGCCTGAGAGGAATCATTCTTTTGGACTTGTATCAGGTGTTTTCCACTTGGAAATTGCTACTCTTCTCAATACTCTTGAGTATTTCTCAAAGCAAGGCAAGTTTCAGGACCTTTGCAATCCCGAGAGTTGGTACCTCTGCTTGACCAGAGCTGTTTTCAAAGAAAAGCCATCTTGACAATGCAAAACTAAAGCTTTCTGTCTCTGGATGTCTCCTGGACTTGGAAAATGAAATTCCTTCCCTATTGAGATACCTTTTAAGTAGCAGATCTACTTAGGCCTGTTTATTAAATAGAAGACAATTAGAGTTTGGTGATCACATAGATCATTGTGCTGTTAACTCTTTGCTTTTTGTTGTGTATTTATTCAATAGAAACTCTCAACTCTTGATTAGTTCTTAATGGTAGGTATTCTGAAGATAAAAGGATACTTCGGAGGTTTTCAGTGTGTACAAAACTCTGCTAAAACTTTATTTGGCGTGTGGTAGGGGACCTTACTTCTCATTCACTTCCTCTAAACCACCCCATTGAAGCTGGACATTTCATGGCACAGGGAAAACTGCAGCTTCATTATTAAACCATGGCAGTCAGATAAGGACTTTTTCTGGGATAGAGGTAAAGCATCGAAACACTCTTTCCTAAAATGAAGAATTCTAGCAGTTTTTTTAAAGAAAAGTTGTTAAGAGTTCTGTTAGCATGGACATATTAATTGAAGGTTTTCCCAAGTTCTTGCTACCAGAAAATGAAAGCAAATTCAACAAAATATCCAGAACAAGATTCCCAATGGAAGATACCAGGAAAAGCAGTCTCAAGGGAAAAAAGAAAGACATGATTACTTTGTCTTGACACAGTATAGGGATGAAAAAAAATTGTAAGTAATAATGAGTGATAATTGGATAGAAATATGGAAAGCTTTTTTTTTTTTTAGATTTGTTTTTACCAAAGCACAATTTATTTAATCAGAACCAGAGAACCAGTGTATATGTGATAAACAAGTGAATAAAACATGACTGTACCAGTATTGCTGGGGACCACACCTTGCTTGTTGGCCAAATAAAAAAACAGCATTAGTTGTAATAATGGAAAGCTTATAGCAAAAGTTACTATATTTGGTCAGTTCAACTGGGGTTTGGTTGAGAAAAAAAGTGTATATTGTGTTTAATTATATTACTCAGGTAATTTTATTGATGGTTGCAAAGGGACAGGGACAATTTTTAGTGGCTCTTGCATGCAGGATTTTACCAAATTACTGCTCACAGAATTGCACGAGCTTAGTACAAAGCGGGCATAAAGAAAGCTAACATTGCATAATACCATTTTTGTTTTATTGAGGGCATGTTTTTCTAACACGGAGTATGGTTTGTCCTTCCTTCAAGTTTATGGGGTTCTGTTTGGTCTGTGAAGGGCTGCTAGGGCTTAGTGAAAGATTTGGTGAGTGTGTTGTTAGGGGACAGACAGCAGCACCACAAAGGTCTGTGCCTGAGTGTCAGTTCAGGGTCACTGAAGTAGCTGCTCCAGTTTGAAACAACAGGAGCTGTTGTTTCATTTTCCAGGTTGCTTAACCCCCTTCCAACTCCAATAAAGCTAGTGCATAAAGGACATAAAAGATTATCCTGGAGGAAGGGGATCAAAAGCATGGAAAAGGATAAAATAAATACTCTGATTACAAAAAAATTTATTTTTGACAGCAAATAAGTACCCCGTCATCACCACCAAATTGACAGGCTCAGTGATGCTGTTTTGCTGTGTTGAGGTGCTGGCACTTTGGGGAGAGAAACCTAGCACTTTGGGGACAGAAACCAGAAAATGATCAGTTGGAGATGGCTCCTGTCCAGCCTTCTCCAGTTGTAGTGCCTGGCCATGCTAATGGCCATGCTCAGAGCTGCACCCAAACCTCCCAATCAGTTCTCCATTCTGAAAGAGAGCAGGATGGCAGGACTTGGGCCACTTCTTCCAGTTAACCAGATCAACCTCCTCATACCTGCAAGGTTGGGGGGAAGCATACGTGCCTGCTACTCTCTTTCATTACCCATTATGCTACCCATGCTGTGAGGCCAGGTACCCACTTTTCAGAGACCTGCTACTGGCAGAGGAGCTGACCCCAGATGATGTCCTCATTCGTCTTGAAGGAGATGTACCTGCAGACAGTGGCCAGGGTGGCACTGGCAGTGAATCCACTCTGCAGACCGTCACAGCACTTCCCAATGCAGTCCAGGCACCAGCTAGAATCTTCCTTTAAAAAGTAAATAACAAATGCATGAAAGTAAATGAAAAACAAAAACCTGGAAACATGATAAAAGGTAAGATGTTACCACTGTATCACAGGCCTGAGGAAGACCCAACCATTATCCGCAAGGAATAAACCTCCCCACTGGGCAGATGCAGCCCTACCCTTTTAGAGGGTTTCCTTACAGTGTGTCAAAAATAACTTGTATATCAGTAGATGATGGTAGGTAAATTCAAACTCCAGATGAAGTGGATATTGTTTCTGTTCATTGTATATTGTTACAAAAGGGCAGTTAGTGGGTAAAATACACATTTAGCAAAGAGCACTGTACCCATATAAAATACTGATTTGAAAAATATGGTTGCAGGTTTTTTGCTATGCCAGGAGGTTACTGGTGGTTTGGGAGAGGATGTTGATAACGTTGCTGAAGATATTTTGAGGAGCTAGGGATCTTGAACAGACTATGTCTGCTCTATTATGTCTTGTACTTGAAGCCTGAGAAGCGCATATATTCATACAATCCCTAGTATCTTAGGGAAAGTTAAGCTCCATGTGGATCAATAGGTGGAATGTGATGATTCTGACTAGAGACCCCTGTGCATTATGGAGTTAGTGGTCCATTTAACCCTTAACCTCAACAGACACAGGCCTGTGCTGCATATATGAAATGGTCTCAGGCTCTGTGTGCTGCACAAGTTCCATGACTGCAGGATCAACTCAGCTAGCTCATCGTAACTGAGTAACTTGCAGGCTACTTGGTGGCAGTGGTTACGCCACTTCCATGGCTATGGTTTCATCTATAAACAGCAAGAAATTATTCTGTGAACATCCTTTATGAATAGAGCAATTGTCTTATAAGAAAATTATAAGATAACTCAAATGACCAAATAAAAAAGAAGAATCTCACTTATTGACAAGATCTGTCCAGCATGATGCATGTGGATCAGAGGCCTGTTCAAAGCTACAGCACCCAGCGTTCCTGACATCTCAAATGATGTAAGATTGCCTATAATATACTCTCCTTATAGCGTTAGTTTTAGTAAATAACACTTTAAATGATAGTTTAGAGAGTCTGAGTACCTCTTTCCCTGAACTGTGACATACTAGCACCTTCTGCTGCAAAACAGAGTGTGTACACCCTTGTTAAGTAAGCTATAGCTAGGGTCTTTCAATTTGAAATTAGGAGTCTATGGTTAGAATTCTATAGATCTTACTTGTGATCATACTTGTAGTCTATTTTAGGTACTCTTTACAATGTATTAAAACAGGTTCACGCTGTTTTCATATCAAGAGCGTTTATTCTGTGGAATCCAGGGTGTCTCAGTTTATGATGAGGATTAAGGTCACAACTTGGTTTAAAAGATAAATGTCTGCCAAAGAAGGCAGAAACCCTTCTGGAATAGAAAGAAAACTTCTCCCTCCAAATTATTATAACTTTGAAACTATGGAGATTTCAGACAAAGCTGTAGAAAAAGGAATAGCTGGTCTTTACTAGAAAATACATAGAACAGAACAGAACAGAACAAACAACAGGATAACAGGAGCTTCCACCCCGCTGAGCACTTTTTCCGTCTGAGTGTAGTTATGAGCGCCGCCGGCAGGGGGTCGAGCGCGCTGCGGGAGGCAAAGCCGTAGTGCCGACCCCGGCCGGCAGCTGGCGCTGGGATGTGAGCCTGGAATGTCCCGGGGGGCGCGGGCCGGCGCCGGCACGGGACGGGAGGGGAGGAGAGGTTGCTCCGTCTTTCAAAAGGTTACTGCAAACTCACGCTGGTGGCGGAGGATCTCCATGCTAGCAGTTGCTGAAAAGTCTAAGTCCGCCGGGGAAAAGAATGCTCTCGCGAGCAGCAGGCACAGGCTGGGGAGCAGGTAGAACTCGACCGCAGTGCTGAGCTGCTGCGTAGAAAAAGAGCCGGGGAGACTGCACGGCTCCCTGCGGCACACCACGCGACAGCTCCCGCCCTCAGAGCGGAAGAGAAAAACACCCACCTGCTAAAAAACCCTGCCAAATCCCTATTCCCTGCGCCAAAAGGTTTTCGTTAGTATGCCTAGGACATCAGGCACCTCCCTTTAACTCAATCACCGGTCATCCATCCCCGAGGAGCCCCCCCTCCTCTTCTTCACGATGACAATGGGAAAAATTCACTAAAAAGCCTAATCCCATAATAGGTAATAATGTAGTAGAAAGTCCATTATATCTGTTGTGTTGCAGCAGTCCTCTAATACCCATGAAAATTTTCCTTGAAGCAGAGAAGACTCTGTCAAAAGTGATTGCAGAGTGACAAATATGAGAACAAAAGGTATTGTGAGATGAAGCCTCAACCTCATCCTCATCGCGAGCCCCTTATAGCCCCCAGCTGCCAGAACACCTATACCCGATATATTGTGACTGTGGCATAGTTTGCTATCTCCTTGCCTCTCGGCAGAGAGCACTCTCCGGGCAGATGAGAAATGTGGTGAGGGCTCATCAGAAAGGAAAACACAACCAGACATCAATGCTGAAATGAAAGGTGTCAGGAACAGGAAAGACCAAACATCCATTCTCCAGAGAGGCTGCTCCATAATGTGGGAGTCATGCTGGACAGAAGTCCTGTGTCAGCCTGAAAGCAAGGGAATGGGACTGGAAGCTCTCTTTTAGGTTAACTGCTTGGTCTGAGCACTGACTTTGTCCCACCTCATTCCCAGACAATTAATTTTCCTTCTGGAGTACATAGGACAGGCACTTGGACTCTATTCCAGGGCTGTGCACCTAAATCCTGAGCACCTAACCCAAGTACGTAGGGTCTGTGCTTCCCCTAGTCATCCTCTCCGTAGTAAATATTGTACCAGAGAGCCATCTGTAGAGCAGAGGTAGGGGATCAGCTGTGTTCTGACACACCTATGGTGAAAACATTCAGTCGAGTTGCTTTTACATGTGTTCCAAGGCTGTGCTTGGTCACTACATTTGCAGACTGTTATATTTCTTATTACTTTGTCTTGAATAAGCCACAGATTAACCCAGAGTAATCCCTACTGAACTTACTGGGGCATGGTGTAGTAGGATAACCAGACAATATTTTCCCCAGATGTTCATGGCAGGAATGGTTATGGAATTTGCTGTTAAGTTAATTAAAAGTAAAGCCCATATCGCAGGAAGGAGCAGCTGGCCTTAACAGTTCTGTGTTTGACAAACACATGGCTTGAACAGCTTTCAGTAAAATATTGTAGAGGTTTCTACAATAGAAATGTGGCCCCTTTCAAACATGTAGCACCTATTAATCTCTTTAATCTCTTATTGCATGTCCTCTGTGGTCCTGTCCTTAGTTGGAGGTGATACGTGATCATGTTTCCCTTCTTTGTGTAGGAGTGACTTGTGAGTTGCAGTTAGGAATGTTGTGCCCTCTGCTTTGGAGGAACCATTGGACACTAAATGTATCCTTTGACATCTTTTAGAGTTACAAAAGTTGATATTTTTCACAGCTTAATTGCTGCATTACCAGCTTCTGAGTGGGTTTTTTTGACAGCACTGTGAGAAAAACAATCCATGAACACCATAGGTTTATGTCCAAAAATGAGACAGAGGAGTCCTGTGACTTCATTCAAATAAAGGGAGAGGTCATGAGGCATTCCCCATGGGGTCTTTCAAATTGTGGAGGACGCAGCCTCTCTTTTATCCTAATTCCCTGACCTCAGACCCTTCTCTCTTTCCCCACTGGCTGAGGTACTCGAGAGGTACAGACTTCCCGGAATGCTTAAGACCCCCCGCCTTTCCCAATGTATAATACCCCCTTTTTGTCTTTCCCTTATGGAATTTTATGGTCCTTCTCATAGTTCCTTTCATATTCCAATATTCAGTTTTATTTATCAGTAGTCTTGTGGTTTGTTTATAAATGTAAATCTGGTTCCATTCATTAATCAATAGAATTCTTCCCATTGTTTCTTTTATCTCTGGGTGCCAGTCTTATCTATCAGACACTGTTTGTGAAGACAAGTTTCTTCATTCCTTTCAGCACTGTCTCATTCCTTAACCATATTCACTTTGATAGTTCACCAAGATTTCTTACCACTCTTAATGGTGTTGGGTAGAAAGAAAAGCAAACCTACTGGTCTGAGTCCTGTGGAGAGGTAATCTGCCAGGAGTCTGAGCTGCCTCTCTTGCTATGGTGTTGGAGATGCTAGTTATCTGACTCCTGAAACCTGACATTCCTTTGCTTTCTGACCCAGGATTTCACTGGAAGACCTTTGCTGAAGTAAGGATTTTTATCCCTGCCAGATCTTTCATTCAGAAAGTACATTCAGAATGAATGTGCTGTCTGGCTTTTGCTCTGTCCTTAAATTTGCCTAAAGGAGTGTGTCAGAGCTTAGATAATGGCCTTTCCCAAAGCTTTCTGAAGGAAGTGGATTTTTTTCCCAAAAAGTAGAGGCCTGCAGAAGTAGAATAGTCAGCCCTGGGGCAGAAGTATTCATAAGCTTTCGTGGCCTTCGTAAGCCCATGTGCACATTCTATGTGTTTTTCTTTGAGCTGAGGGGTTTGCTTCCATTTATTTTGCAAGTTTATATGAAGATGAGCAGGTATGCTCTGTTCCTTCTAGGAACTGGAGTATATTCAAGATAGATGTTAAAAGCTTTCTCAAAAGGAGTTGGAACTCGATAAAACAGCAAAAAACCTTGCAGTGTCTTGGTGTAAGGGTCTTAAAGCTCTGCCTTGGGATTACAAGGCATCAGGACAATGAAGAGTTTAATGCTGTACAGTACCAGTGCACTGCAAATTAAGGTCTGTTTCTGACACAGAAAATAGAAGGAGGAAAACTTGGGCTACCATAGTACAGGTCATGAATTAAATAACCTACTTACTGGTCAAGATGCTCCAGATACAGTCAGTCTTTCCTCTGTGGAGCTTCTTGACATTTTATGCAGTGGCATGATCCCTGGGAATACTGTAGACTAAAATACATTAATGACTCAAAAGGAAAAATATGTATTTTAATTAAACATAATCAGTGGTTTGGTTTTTATTGCCAGTTCAGTGAGGTATCCTGGTGGAAATGGTGCTTTCACCAAAAAAGCAAATTGAAACTGCAGAACATAAGCTGTTCACACTTTTAAGATGAGGTCCAGCCTTTTATTGTAGGTGTAGCAGTCAAACTTGAAGATTCAGAAAGTTTTGAAAAACTGTATGTTAATTTTGTAAATGTTCTCCTTTTGTTCCTATATATGTGACTGTACTTGAAGGTAGGACAGTTTCTGATTCTCCCTCCTACTCCTTCTTTTCCTCCCTGCCCACAGGCATGAGTTGTACAAACTGTTGTCCATCACAGTTTGACCAGGTTAATGTTGTATGTGAATTCAGGTATCATGCCTCACATTCCATGTGGTGGATAGGGGCCTGTGACTGCCATTGTTCTGACTTCAGGAATCTGCTGCTTGGGCCTCAGTAACAGCTGGAGCACTTGCTTTCTGCTAGTCTGCTGCAGCTGTCAAGTAAAAAGTGTTGGTTCATACACCCTTTATTGGTATGAGAAATGAAATTACGTTAAAGTATATGAAAGGTTAGTGACTTAGAGAGACTTAGAGACTATTAAATGTGAAGGGATGAGATATGTAATCTTGGTTGCTGAGTAATCGTTCTCCTAATAGCAGGTTCAAAATTGGAAAAATCTGGAAAAAGTTTATCTTACTGTTATTTTACAATTTGAGCCTCAAAATGATTGCTAGTTGTGCTATTCCAGAAGAGGAAAGGAAAAGTCTCCCCGAAGCTACTGATTCATCTAGCCACCTTTCTGCAAGGCAGTACCTCCTGCAGGAGCTGTCTCTGGACACATAGTCCTGTGACCATCTAAGCTTTTTTGGGGGAGGCCTCTGAGCACTTTGTCACAGCAGAGACTTGTATTTTTTGAAGTGCATTTTGGCTCCGTGTAGAAATAATTTCCTCACTTTGAGAAATGCTTCATTTATTTTCAGGATTATCTTGCTGTTACGAATGGATGTGGAAGTTTAGATAAGACCTTGTTTTTGCCCAGGCCTCTTCTGGCCAGCACCCCAAAACCCACTCTCATTCGCAAGTTCTTTAATAATGGCTGATTTGGTCTATTATAGAATGAATTATTTATTTAATTGGCAGAAAACTAGCAGACATAAGACTTAAACTAATACTACACAGGAATAAGGACAAAAAGAGACTGCTACTAGTAAGTGTATACAGTACGAGGTTAAAGGTACCTATTAATGTTACAGCTAGTGAAGAAATAATATAACTTAGGATTCAATGTATCTTACTATCCAGTTGTTGGTGGAGCACACATTGAGATCCTTTCCCTCAATTCCCAGGGAAGTAAGCACGGGTTTTTGTCCAAACTCTGGGGACAAGTCTTGAACATTTTCAGGGTGTGCATGTAAGAGCTTTCTGCCTCTGTGATAACTCATGTGTCTATTATAGTTTGTAAAACAGTGTCTCTCAGTCAAGAATATTTCTTTTATCTCTTCCCACATCGGCTCTCCAGACTCAGATGTTGATTCTTAGTTGAGGCCTGAGCCCTTTTGGCACCAGAGATGACCCCTGCTGGGCCTTTCAACCCAGTTTATCTCTTTATGCACCGACTATCTGCAGTAGAGAGGAGGGGAGGGGGGGTAGACGTCCTGCCACACTTACCCCATGAATTCACTTTCCCACAAATGGTAAAACTCCAACTGGCATAAGAAAGAAATCTTCTTTAGAAGCTGAAGCTTCTAAATTTGAAATTTTCTGGTGCTCATTTGGAAGAGTGGGTCGCCTTTCCTTTTGAGCTCCCCCATTTTCACATTTTTGAGCCCCTCCAACCACTTATTTGTTGGTTTGAACCTCATTTTTATTAATCTACACTTCTGTAAAAGAAAATCTTTGGGAGCAGTTGTTGGTATTTGCTGCTAAGAGAGTTTATTAATTAGAAAACAAATAGAATGATTCCCATATGCTGTAGTATCTCACAATGAAGCATCTTCTTGACATAGGTGTATTAGGTTGCCTCCTTGGTGGTATGAAAATGCCTGTCCAAAATGTATTCTGTAGCTCCTGAGGTTAATCTCAGGAACTAGGACATTACTGGAAATTGTGTTATCATGTACCTTATGAGGAAACTGGTAATGAAAAGAAGTAAAAGTTATCTATAGTGGAACTATATTTAATGGCAGTTTGGACTCATTAGGTAAAACTTGACTAGTACTTGTTAATTGTAATTTGATTTATGTCCCTGTGACTATCTATAGGTGCAAAGATACAGTTGCTTAAACAGTTCCTCTCAGGTTTTTTGTTTACCCATCACTTTCTATGTGTATGTTGGTTCTCTAGCAGTTTCACAATTACAAACTGAATAGATTTGAATTGCTCTTAAAATTTACTAGCTGTTGGTACCTAGTATCAACAGATATTAGCTGTTGGCAGACTGCAATCATCCTTATGTAGATCTCTCTCATTTACACCGACATGTGAGAAGAATGCATGAGAAGGTTTCTGTATCACCTGTTATAGGCTGAGAAGTCATTCTCAAGCATATGTAAGTAATTGTCTTTACAAAAATTAATTAATTTGTGCTGATGACTTCTTTGTACTTTCATGGCAAAAGTTGATCAAGTTCTATCTTCTTTTCATTAGTAGCACCAGATTGCCTGTAACTATTTTTGTAGTATTTGCATTAATTCTGCAACTCTGTAACAGTAGAGCAGCTGTAGTAGTGCTCATATTTGCAGAAGACTGAAATCACTGAAAATCAGTTGTGGTAAGATATGTGCTTGAGAAGTCATGTCTTTTAAGTGTTAGTAAAGTCTCAACAACAGAAGTTTTCACTTAATAAATAACATCTAACTCTGTCGTGCACTTAGGACTGCAAGTCCTGCAGACACTCTGCAGCACTCAAGTTACTGGGGTAGCAATAGTCCCAAGCATGCAGTTAGACCAATATGTGTATCAAACAGTGAGTTTCACCGTGATATTCACAAGTAACTTAGGAATGTGGTTTTTGTGACTTTGTATTAGAAGGAAATGGTTTAGAAGCCTACTGTGGTAAAAAGCTGTGGTCTAACTGTCCTCGGCTAATCACTCATTCTCATCACAGCCCACCTCCTCTGAACCAGTTGTGACTGGTTCAGTTTGTAGGGTTTTTCCACTACATAACCAAGCCTTCCTGCAAACAAACACCCAGCACTCAGAAGCCTTAAAAATCCACTTCTCCTCTTATTTGAGCTAAATAAATAAGAATTAAAATCTTAGTAGGAACAGTCTATGTTTGTATAAACAAACTTAGGGGACATATGAGCTATTGGAAGGTGTAAAACCTTCAACCAAGCATTTGAAAAACCCCTGAAACTGAGAGGTGATAGTTTAGGGTTGCACGTAGGCAAGGGGTTTGCTGTGTTTTCTCTGTTTTTCTGAACTGCACAGACAACATCTTTCAGTTTTGTGTAGGATACACAAAGAGTGGATTCGGGGATCATATAGTGAGAGATCTTGGTTCCTTAATGCAGTCAAGCATTTGTCTAGCAGAGATAAAGGTAGAGGAGATCCCTATAATATCCAGGTAAAATCCATGATGCTACTGAAATCTACAGTTACTGCATTCCAAAGATACCTTTGTAACTGTTTTGTTTCACCTTGATTGGAACCAAACCTTAACAAATAGTGTGGGATCCCAGGAATTTCTCAGAGTTTGACTGAAGACTAGAAATCTTTCTTCACATTGAAGAGTAACATGACATTGAAGGCAGTAAGAAGTTGCTTTGGCTACAATATGCAGATTCTAACATAGTTTGTAATGTATGCAGTTAGTAAAATAGCTGTGATTGTTGGAACTCAGCCTGGTATGTTTTCCTCGCATTATGATGGCATGAGTACTAGGAGGCAGTCCTGTTGTAACAACATTTCCCCTTGTCTTGGCTTAAGTCTGTTTTACAAAGCTTAGTTTTCTGTTTTATAACAGAAAAGATGTTACAAACTAGCATTTATTGTTCTTTGTAAAAGTGTTCCTATTAATGCATTGAAAAGCCGAAAAGTGATGTTTTAAGGACCTTTGATTTCCTGAGAAATGTATATGAACAGAGAAATTAATCAGGTTTTCTAAACATCTTTGTACAGGCTGTGGAAATGCTGGAGAACAAACACAGGCCTCATAAAGACAGCTGGAGAAAAGCTTTTATTGCCATCATCATTACAGACACAGTGAATGTAAATGCTGCAGGGGCATATCTCCAAAACCTAGGGCAGTTTTGCCCGAAACCAAACAAGTGACTTATCCCAATATGCCTACTTACTATTTTTCCACATAAATTTGAAAGGAACTGAATTGTGGAACTGGGAGATTAGGAGTTCAAAGTCTCTGAGAATTTTTCTTCCTTTGTGCAAGCACTTTATCAGAGTTTCACATTTGAGGTTTTGCTCAGTTTTAAAAGGTGTCTTTAAACAAGGTGGTGTTCATGATTATTGTGATTGTTTTCTTTTCTTAAAATTTTTAGACTATGTCACAGTGCTGGTAGATTTCTTAAATTTCTGCATGGGTTCACCTTAGAATTGCTTTTATTCTCATCTGACTTCTTCATTCAAAATTCTTTTGTTCACATTTTAAAGTTTTGTTTAATTGCCTTTTAAAGCACACCGCTTCAGAATAATTATTTCCTGACTTATTGAATGCATGAAAGTAAAAATGAACCAATACCTGTGAATTTACTGATCCTAATTAAGCCTTAAATGCGATGACAAAACACATCTGTGCTTTGTATGTCAAAAGCCCTGTTATACCCCAAAGTCTCTGGATGCATAGCTACTTTTGACATGTCTGCCTTCTTCATTTTGCAATATGGACTTTGATTAAAATGCATTATTTCTCTTGCCTATCTTTATTCAATATTCAGGAAAAAATGAGGAAAACCAGACTGATATAAAAACACTAGCAGTAAAGCAAAATGAGCCCTTATGCACTAATGCTAGATTTTTTTTTTTTTTTTTTTTTTTTTTTTTTTTTACTGTTACATCTAACACTGAGAGCATGTATGGATAAGCATATGGCAAAGCAAATTGAAGATCAATTTGTAGCTGTTTCTTAAACCAGCATTTATGCTTTCTTTCCTTGGTGCTCGGTTGAAGTCCACAGTCTGTAGATGAAGAAGAGTATGAAAAGATAGTACATGGAGCTCTTCAGAAGAAGGATGATATACACTAAATATGCTGTCCTGTGCATTAACTGATCTGTAACAAATATAAGACAGAAAAGTCTTGTTTAATGTCAACATTGTATAGCATCCTAAAAACTGGATAGAAATGCAACAATGTAGTCAGTTTACTGTTGCAATTACATTGACACCAGTGCACAGCATAAACACGTGCAATATCTGACTCTTCTTTAAATGGGTTTGCACTGCTAATGAGTTCTAGACCTAGTGTGTTTCTCAGCACTAAAATGACTCACAGTGCCACTGGGTTATTGTTCCTTGTAAAGATAAGAGCATAACTGTAGTGCTTCCAGCACTTACTATGATGTTTGTTTGAATCCTTTTGTGTTACATTTTTTTGAACATAACTGCTCATGATTCTTCCTAAATCCCATTCAAGCAAAAAAAAAAGGTAATTTTCCAAAGTTTTGGGCAGTTGTTAGGCTGATGTAGCACCAGCTGAAGTGTTTAGCATTCAACTACTCCAAGTGTTTAAAAAACTGGTGCTTAATGCAGGCTAATAATCTAGTAGCCCAAACAGCATCTGTAGCATCTTAATAAAGCTACTTGATAAAGGTAGGAGAGCCCCTTATAAGAAGTTAGTTCAGAGTAGTGCTGAAAGGTTTTTGCAGATCCCAGACTTGAAAGATTTCCTGTATACTACTAAGAAAGATAGTTTTTATGATATTCAGAGCATATGTAGCAATATCTAACTCTTGCATGACATGTATCACTTTCCCACATTTTAACACATTAAATTACCTCTATTAAAAACTGTGCTACAGTCCTCTTCCTGAGGAGTGGTCTTCACAGAATCTACTGGAAAGAGAGTTTAAATGCCCCAGTTAGGCTTTTCTTTAATTTTAACAATCATAAACTGAGAAACAGGGGGGAAAAAAGAGGCTGTAAAGGAACAAGGCTGGGGAAAGGGGAAGTTACTATTAAATAAAAAAATGGAGCCTTAAGATTAGTCTGCAAAGCAAATATTCACAAGTAGGATTCATTTGCAGAGAGAATTTGAATAGGAGAAATACTCAATGAAGTGCCTGGGTATTTGTTGCCGTAAGTGGGAGATATGTCTTTGCCCTTTCAGGAATGTGTCCGTTAGACTGTTCCTTGGCAAAGTCTCTTTTATTTGGAACAGGAGTCAGTTTGACCACCTGACCTTGTCAGTGAAGAAGCTGAAGTCTATTTGCCTTCACGACCTACTGTAATCAGAAATGCAGAATAATTTACATTGGAAGAGACTTCAGTTAATATGTTAGTGGTTAGTCAACAGCAAAGAATAATATTGAGGAGCGTATGATCTTAACTCCCTATTGGGAATCTTGGTGATGTTTTTTTTTTCTCTAAAATACATCCTTTTTGTTCTTGAAGTAGCAAATTTGAGTTGGTTTTTTTTAATGTTGTTTATGCATTGACACAAACATTAAAGACATTTATATTGCATCTCTAAAGACATCCTCCATCTAAATAAGCTTAAAGTTTATTTTTTATCAGAATATATTTTGAAGGTTGGAACATAATTGTTGTTTATGGCCATGCTCTCACTCTTTGGAGTTAGGTTAATTTATAGTAAGTTAAGCAGAGGTAGGTATGGAGAGAAGATTAATCTAAATCAAATTAGACCACTTTTCTTATCGATGATTTAAACAATTTGCACTGAGTATAAGTTTTTCTTTAAAGCTGCATTGTCTTTCAGATTTGGCTTTGCATAATCAATCTTTCCACAATTAAAAACAAAATCTTAATTTTATACATGGCTATTAACTTACTATTTCTGAGTAAGTAATATTTTAAACTTTGTTCTACATGCTCAGTAACCTCATTTTTAACTCCATAGTTTTTTATAGCTGTGACTAATGTCAGGGGATGTCAGAGGGACTTACACCTGCAAGCTATGAGAGGTAATACTGTTTTCAGAAACTTCTGTAAGATGGAAAGTAACAGATACGTTTCAGTGCAGATCTGTGGGAGATGTGCTAGTTTTCACCTGATGAGGTTGACTACTTTAAAATAACAATTATTTTTCTGTTAAAATGGCATGCTTACTTGGGGACCATAACACAGGCTGGGTTACTTTTCCTGGGAAAACTTTCGGTAGTCTCTCCAGTTGTGTATTTTAGCTATTGTATCTACGAGCACAGTGTCTTCAGAAACAGTAATAGAAAGCATTATTACTCTAATTTTATTGTTAAGAAAAATTATGTTTATAATTATACATCAAATTACATTTTAACATGTGGAATATACCTTGTGTTGGCAGTAAAGCCTTGTCCTCTTCATGCTCATATTTGCAGTAGTATTTCTTGTCTTTGTTCTCTGCTGGTACAGTTAACCAACTGGCAATTGAGTATTCATCCTCTTTTGTGGACTGCCAAGCGTCACCTTTTACTACATTGTCTGTTACCTCCTTTTCATCATCAGTCCATGTCACCCTAATAACTTCTGGGTAGAATTTCTCAATAAGGCAAACATACATTATCTGATTTTCATGTTTTTTCTGCAGGATTTCAGAGTTTGCCGGTGGAGAACTTCCTTTTTCTGGATGGGTTATTGGAGGAAGAAAATTAACAAAACAGAGTTGGAAGATCAGTAGCGTACAGCAAATAAATACACAGCCAAAAATACAATTTCTGAAGAGCAACAAAATAAATGCCTTATTAACAAATACTAATATGCTCTAAACAAATGTAAATGCTCTTTTGAGAAACATTAAGAAACTGAAATACTGTTGAATATATCAATAGCTGTTAATCTCACTTGAAACGAAGTTAGAAATCTTCAGGTGGCTATGTAAGAGCCTATATCCCACAACCTTCCAAGCAGTACTGATGCAGAAAGTGTATTTGCCCATTCAAGTCTCTGAAAATTATTAAATAATAGTAATAATTCCTGAATAAGCTTAATTTATTCAATAAGAGGAATTTAATATTGCTTTACAATATTTACAATATTTATGCAAAAACAAGTACATTAAAATTTTGTCCATAGAATATTAAACATAGATTACCTGCCTTTGAAATCTTAGCAGTCTTATGACCCCAGTATAAGTCCCCACTGCTATATAATGAACATCTGCTATGTCTATTAATTTTTTAAAAGCCAATATTAATTTTGTGATTTTTTAGGGGGCAAGGGAAGGGAAGACAACCAGGATTTATAATTGCTCTGTTTTTAAGCCATTCCATGTATTCGCCAGGTGAAGATTTTATCAAGAAAGGAAAATGGAATCACAAAATGCCCTAGACACCAAAGATTGGCAATGCCATTCTGCCATATTAGATCTGTTTAAATGATTGAATTAAAGCATCTGAAAATGAAAAACCAAAACTAAACTAAAGCAGAAGAACATGCTATGGCTGGATAACATTTTCACATCTATACAGCGTATCTAGCCAGAGTTGTCTGCATAGATGATGTGCTTTGGGAAACATGTATGAATATAAATGAATATATTTTAAATTAAAAGTGAGCTGTTTCCACAAGCTAATTTGACACAATCTCCATTTCATTTGCCTCTCTGGATTAAGCCTGGATCCTCTCTGGATTAGGAGAAGACAAAATCATCCAGATTTTGTCCACACTGAGACGATGTTTTGATATTATTTAAGTAGATAGTAAATTTAAGGGTCTGATTTAGGTAAAGGTGAGCTTCTGCAGTGCTCACAGGCAATCATTTTTGTCTATGCTTAACTGCAAGTGAAGGCTGAATACAGTTTTCAAAACTGACTTTTGTTACATAGAAAGTACTGCTTAAGGCTATTTTTTTAAGGCAGCAGAGACATTCTAGGTATTCCCTTATCCCACTTTTTCTCTTGGATTCCTATGTAAATCTCTGCCACTGAATTTGAGCAAGTAGATGCCTGGGGTTTAAATTGTGGTTTGACCGACTGGTGCAGTTCTAATGCACTGGGAGAAAATACATTACTATAAACATGCATTTTTGCCAAAAAGCTTCTACTTTTCATTAAATGATCTGGCTGTTCTAGAGAGATCTTCTACATTGCATTCTCCCTAAAACAACAATTCTTTGAAGTATTTCAGACTCAGTGTTTAAATGGAAAGATGATCTGTCTACCTTCAAAAGAGTGTCTACCTTCCTTATATTAAGAATTTCCTTCATTTTAGATATGTCATTAAAATGACAATGTGGACTGAGTTCCATTGTACCAGAAATAAAGTTGCTGATGACTTTATAGTTATCTAACATTAATTTAAGAGTTAGTTTTATCTTCTTTATGCATCAGTCCTCCCAAGGATGGAAGATTAAAGTAATTTCTAAAATTATTTATTTGTTCCAGAATTGAACATGTTCCCAAGACCATGAAGTAGCTCTTGTCCCAGTGACATTGCACTCTGCAAAGCCTCATGACTATTTTAGAGGTTTCTTTTAGATTTTCAAAGATTAGTAAGATGTTCTGACTAATTTCAGAACATATAATAGCTCAATTTGACATTATTCTCTTAGGATATCAAGTCTAAATAGAGAGGTGAGAGAGTTTCTTCCAGCTGCTAGTTCGTCCTGCTCATTTTAGAGATTTCTGTTATGATGGAATACTGTCCACCTCTGGAAATGCCAATGTCATTCAATTTACTGTAAAAACAGCCTAGGTGTGTAGCTTACATGAAACACCTAATCCTACCACAATACTGAGGAAACACATTGCTTGAATAATTGCAGCTGTGTGCATGCATTGAAGTGTCTCATGTACATATACGGGTAAATGGGTAACAGTGGAGAATTGAATGAATCAAGTTTTGCATCTATCTATCTATCTATCTATCTATCTATCTATTTGTCTATCTATATCTTTTTATGTGAGAAAAAAATCTTTGTATGCATGTTTGTGAAAAAAAAAAGGATGAAAACTTGTAGGTTTTGATGTATTTTCAGGCTGATCTGCAAGGTCTTTGAAAGTCAGCAAGACAGTTTACACTGGCTTTTCTGGGCAAATGATCTTATTCTTTCTGAAGAATTTTAGAGTAATGAACTTGCACCCCTCAGTCAGTTTTGATTCATTGAAAACTGTTCTGGTTTACCTTGTTAAACAGTTTTCTAAGGCAGGTTTTAAGAGGTATATAGGTCTTACTTTTTCACATAAAATACAGGTATAAACAGATATTTCTTAAGCTAACATCTGTCTTTTCTCTCATGTAACAATGCAGCGAGGCTGCAAAACATTGTTCAAACAAAATTCGGGAGTTAGGTTCATAATCAATGAGATATTAAAAAATTAAGTTCAAAATATATGTTTATATAGATTAGCTGTCAAAAGTTTTCTTAATGAAACTCCTCTACAGTTTCTTTATAAGTATCTATAAATAAGATTTATAAATAAGGTCACTGTGTTCTTAAACTGAAATGTTAATTGTCACTACTTGGATGATCCCATAAAATGGAGTAATTTTGTACTGACACTCAAAGCTCCTCTGTTCCACTTCAAGCCAGTGAGACCTGAGGGCAGTCAACACACTCAGCTCATAAACAGCCTTCTTGTCCTGTTTGACAGTGACTTCAGGAATATTAAGTGGTAGCAACATAGTATAGTTCTGACCTATGGTGAGCCTTTCCAGATACCTTGAAGAGCTGCCAGCCTTCTTGCCAAAGCTTTCCCATTACAAAACTTTAAAAAACATAAGACTGTGAAAACACTTACTGGAGATGATGAGTTTTGATCCAGAACCAAATACCAAATACCCTCCCACACTGGTACATTCCTTTACAGAAACTGCTATCTGAAGGATGGGATGACATGCAAAGGGACCTGGACAAGCTCAAGAAGTGGGTCCATGGGAATTTCATGAGATTTAACAAGACCAAGTGCAAGGTGACACACCTGGGTGGGGGCAACCCCTCGTATCAACACAGGCTGAGGGATGAACAGATCAAGAGCAGCCCTGCTGAGAAGAACCTGGGGTGCTGATGGATGAGAGGCTGGACATGACCCAGCAATGTGCTCTTGCAGACGAGAAAGCCAGAAGTGTTCTGGGCTGCATCAAAACCAACATGACCAGCAGGGCAAGGGAGGGGATTCTGCCCCTCTGCTTTGCTCTGGTGAGAGCCTTCCTGGAGTGCTGAGTCTATCTCTGGGGTTGTCAGCACAGGACAGACATTGACCTGTTGGAACAGGTCCAGAGGAGGCCAACACATTGATCAGTGGGTTAGAGAACCTCTCCTATGAGGAAAGGCTGAGAGAACTGGTATTGTTCAGCCTGGAGAAGACAAGGCTTTGAGGTTACCTAATTGCTCCCTTTCAGGACCTGAAGGTAGTGTACAAGAAAGATGGAAAGACACTCTTTTGCAAGAGCATGTAGTGACAGGACAAGGGGAAATGGCTTCACACTGAAAGAGAGTAGGGTTAGATTAGATATTACAAAGCAATTCTGTACTGTGAGGGTGGTGAGGCACTGTAACAGAGAGTCCAGAAAAGTTGTGGATTCCCCATCCCTGGAAGTGTTTAAAGTCAGGTCAGATGGAGTTCTGAGCAACCTTATCTAGTGATCTAGTGGAAAGTGTCCCTGGCCACAGCACTGGGGTGTGAACTAGATGATCTTTAAGGTGTCTTTCAACCCAAGACATTCTATGATTTTATGATTTTGGCCAGAAAAGTACCAGATTTAACAACTATAATATGAACAATAAGATTCTCTTGATTTGGCTTCTTGAATGCAGAATATTTGGATTCAATCTCAGTTAATGCTGCTATTCACAGAGACCCTTATCCTAAGTTCTGTTTTTCTCCATTTCTTAATGATTTTAAGTTCTTAAATGTGAAGTAACTACAACCCTTTTACTCTGTCAATGAGTCAAAATCCTTGGCCTCATAAAGCCAAAATCCTACAGAATTAGAGTGATGCTTGAAAATTTATTTAAAACTGTATATAGTAAAAGCATGGCAACTACCTGATTAGGTAGGTAAGGGTTTTCACTAAAAACAACACGCTTATCATGCCACAGATATTTCCATTGAATTATAGGTATGATTTACTTAGTCCTTCTGGCATAAATCATTAAACAAATCTTTGCTTGATATGTTAATATCGGTTTATGTATTAACCAGGCTTAAAACACTTAGTAGCAGTAGTTCCTCTGCCTAGAATTTGTATAGTTGTTCACTTCAGCATTATGGCATTTAAAGCACATGTAGTGGGAAAAAATATTTTTGTCTTCCGCTTTCCATTAAAATAAATGTCTCTGCAAGAAAGGCAAAAAAAGGATCACTTCTTCATTAAGCAATTATTAAGCAGTAATTCACCATAATTAATACTGAATAATTAATTAATTTGTGAAGCAGTTATTAAGTAATGAGAAGAACATTTGGAGGTACTAATTTATTTCTATTGCCAAAGTGTAGCATATGTGACAAAATAATTATGAACAAGTTATTTCACTTTTTCTAGCCTAATTCGACAAGATTTTTTGCAATGTCCATTGCATACTGCTCTTTGTATCTGTATTAAAAAGAGGCTTTCTTTTTTGTACTTAATTCTCAGCTGCTTGATTCCCTGCTAAATCCTTTAGTACAACTGGAGGAAAGAATGAGGTCTCTGAAAACTATTACAGACCATATTCCACCAGATTTCTAGCAGAACTATGATCAAAAGTGGCTCAAAATAGCTTCTTCTTAGGCATGTTTGTAATTCTACACCACTGCATTACAAATACCACAGGGATGAATGTAGGAATGGTGAGCTGGGGAGGAAAATCCTGCACAAGGGATGGTGCTGACTGAGGCTGTAAGTGGGCTGAGTGACCTCTGAGATAGTATAATACTCTTCTATATGACCACTACAAACTCCTATAGCTTATTGTATGAACAACAGACATACAACTTACCTGAAACAATGAGTTTTGTACCTGAGCCAAACACCTTGTTGTAATAACCAATCACAGTGAATACAGCCTTTACAATATCAGTGCGGCTCAGTTGTGTTTGCATGGGTAAATAGTACTCTTTAAAGAAAATCAGATTTGTTGCACAATCAATTTTTAGACCCTAGGAAAGTAAAAAAGTCACCTAAAATAAAGTTTTTAAAAAATGTAAAAAATGTGGAATTTTTTGGAGGGTGCATATGTTGTTAAATGGACAGGATTAATCTCAGCTAATTTGAGTCTTCTGAAAGTTTAGGCGGACAGTGCAAATGGAGCACCTTGGCTCCATCTCTGCTTTCTGGAAACCGGCAACATCACCATATAATTTATTTGATCAGATGCTGGCAAAGTAATTTGCTCCTTATGCACCCCCATAAGATCAGATCTAGAACTGGTAAACATTATTCAGAGATCTGAGGAACATGAGACTATTGACAAATATTTTTATTACCAATAACATGAAGGAAAACTGCACCGATTGGAATCAAAATTCCCACTAACAAGATACACCATTTTCAGCTGGTCAAAATTAGGCTAACTATTTTCATCTCAGATGCTTGGCTGAGTCAAATTACAGGCAAGTATCACAGCACCTAGGGTTACTTGAAGCAAAATATTTTGAATAATAGTAATAACTGATAATTAGCAGTTTCTGCAAAAGCTAGGAAGAGAGAGCAACTTTTCAACTATGCCCATCTTAAAAGGTGCAACTTACTGTTCTGGGCATATCTCAGATGACTCTCTCATTTTCTTTCATAGTCAGATACAGTCCTAAAGAAAAATGTTTTGCTTTTCAAAGAATATGCGTAACACAGAGGTTGGAATATTATTTTCAGAATGAATTAGGAATATCACAAAGGTCAAATGTGCATACTTAGAGATAAAAAATATCTTTCTGTTCTCCAAATGCTGTCTTTGCCATATTTAAATTCATTTTTACATAGAAAATCATAATGGGATTAGTTTTAGGTCTGTGCTGCAATAGCTGTTGCGTTTCCCCCATTTCATGCATAAATACAGAACAATTACATTGTGTTCTGCAAGTGCAAATGGAAATGCTGTTTAAGGGGGAAGTCATGCAAAACATTCAGAACAGTTAGAATTAGAGAGAATTAAAATAGCAGAACACTTCATGCCAACAAATATCTAGCTGTATTGAAAAACATTACAGGAGTAGTCAAGTTTTACATTTTGTACTTACTTGAAACTCTCAGTTCAGTTCCAAATATTTTGATGTCAGGATCCCACAGTCTGATAATGCTTATCAATATCTCCTGCACTGCACTTTTCTTACATAAGCTACAGAAAAAGTCTCTCTGATTTAGAGGCTGATGGTAAATCTGACTGAGTGCTATAGCTGAATTTTCAACATTGACTAGAGTGCCATTTCTAGAAATACTTTAATTTTTGTAACGAGTAAAAAGTTCTGAAAATTTTTGGTCAGTGGCATAGATAGAAAACATTTTAAATTTCCCTGTAACTCTCCTCAGCACTTTGCAATTTGACTTAATTATAGCCACCTTGATAATGCCATGTAGTTTCAGAGTAACCTACTGTAGGCATTACTATATGCTTTATACTGAAAACAACGTTCATCCTATTGATTGCATAGCTTCACCACAATTAAAAATAATACAAATCCAAAAGTAAACCAGTTACTTTCAGTAGGGCCAAGAACTATAAATTTGTTACACTCAGGGAATTTTTCTTCCCAATCAACTGAGACCAGACCACTTCTGTCAATAAGAAACTTTTTCATTCCTCACATGCTGTTCTGGGAGTTAACTTTCAAGCAGTTCACTTCTGTTTCTTAGAACAGGATGAAACAATCCCAACATTTAAATTTATTATCCTTCCTCATTTTTCCATTCCCCTATTCTTTATAAGTATTCAGCATTTGTTCTAGAGGCAATTTCTATTCACAAGGTTAATATATTTATTGATGATCTACCTACCCAATTGGGGGACCATGCACAGTTCACAAACAAAATATGATTTATCAGGGAGAAACTAATTTTCCTCACAGTCTTGGTTATCTGAGAACCTGAATGATTCTGTGAAATCAGTTCAATGATAATGGTACTTACCAGAGACAATGAGCTTTGTTCCCATGCCAAAGTATTTGATCCAGGTGCTCCACACTATGTTTTGACTTTGCAATAAGCTACCATGCTGTCTTGATATACCATTGATGAAGAAAATCCTAGTTTTCCCCAGTCATCTGTGGGAGTCTGCATGAAGACCTGGTCCTTGGCTGCTGGGAGGTCGTCAGGAATTTCAGATGTGCATCTGGATGTTCAACTGATAGTTAATATCCTTCAGAGAAAGTATCTTTCCTGGAGTGTTACGAAGTTGTTAGATAACCTCTCCACTTAATGTCTTAGAATTAGATGATGGTTTTTCTTTGATTTTAGTCAACAAATAAGAGCAGAGAGTTCTGCTTATAAAAAACCACATACCTTCAGGTGAAAATACTGCTCTTTACCAAAGGTGTACACCTGCAATTACGTGATATCAAGTACTACTAGCACGGAGTTAATTTTTCATTGTCTGAACACAGAAGAGGGAAAGGAGGGAGAGCCAGTACCAAAAGCATTGTGAAGGTGTCTGTCTGCTGCATGTTGCAATTTCTTGCCCCAAGTAAATGGTTATTGTCTGCCCACCTCTTGGAATTACTCCAGGCTTTGCTACAACAGCTCAATGGCAGCTTTTTATGTACTAGCTGGTGGGAGAAGGAGGCTTTTCCTTGTGCAGGTTTTTCATATAAAACAGCCCAAGATAACATCAGAGGAGTCACCACTACTGTCAATCAAACAGCCTGCATTCTTAGTTTGGCATTTAGAATAAACTGAGTTAGAGTACTTCTGGCATCACTCATAGCATACTGACTGCAAAATTATGTTGAGAAATTACTATTTGTGGCTAGAGGGAGGAATTAGAGGGTAAAGGTCTTTCAGCTGAAGTGGGTGTAAAAAACCCCAGTAGCCTACTTTGAAGTCTTCTGGACAGAAACACCCTAATCACAATCACAAATCAAGGGCAGGAGTGATGTAAACTGAATGCTGCTGACTGGTGTTTTTCCTGCAATGCCCTTAGATATACAGTGAAAGAAATCACCTATCTCAGTTCTGGCCAGACAGGGTTAATTTCTGGAGTAGACAGGAGAGTAACCTGGCTAGGACACACAAGTTATTCTACATCGCCTCACCTTATTACTGGGTGAGGGGGAAGGGAGTCTCTTCTGAGGGAGACGGGGTTTCTTCTGGTCAAGTATGTGTGGCGGGGTGAGCAGTTGGGTAATGCTGGTTCCGGGCTGGAGGGAGCAGTCAGCTAATGCCAGTTTCAAGCAATCACGTGGGAATTGTGTTGTGTGTTGCACACTTCATTATTAACATTGCTGCTGTTATTGTTTGCTTTCTTATCTCATTGCTATTTCCAGTAAATTGTTCTTATTTCAACCCATGGTTTTCGCCTTCTGTGCTTTTAATTCTTGTCTCCAGCCCTCCATAAGGGAGGAGGGCGAGCAAGCAAGCACAACATGGTTTGAAGAGTTTCAGTGGGACCACTACACTGGGGAGTACCATTCTCATACCATGACAACTTTATTTGGTGTCCAAATGGAGTGTGAAATGTTGAGATAGCAACAGGTCTGTCCAGAGCCAGTTGAAAACAAATTTGATCCAGGCATTTATTATATTAAGTATGGGACCACTGGTTATAATTTTGTTTGATCTGTTCATGTGGTTGTGGTACCTAACCCTATATATCTTCCTGTATGTGCTCCTTGCAGTGCTCTATTTCAGAGCAGGGAGAAGGATCAGGGTTGCCTTGTTGCTGTACTGGGGGTATCAGCTAATGACATGACAACATCAAGGGCAATGAGGGACATTTGGGATTTGTATTCAGTGTTGCTCTCCTATCCTTACTTTGGGCGCAACCTTTGGAAGTCTATTAATAACCATACCCAGTGTGTGGAAGGAACAGGAGAGGATGATTTTCCCAAGATTTTCACCCCCTTTTCCTGCTTCAGGCCTGTTACAACAGGTTTTGAGAATTTTGAATTTCCTTTGGATGTTAAGGAAAGCATGTTCTTGCTGCTAAGTCTGCCAAGTCCCCTCAGTGTGGCCTACATCATGTTTAGAGTCAGGACAGAGATTCATAGGGAAGTTATTCAGAGATCTAACTTGGGGGTGGATAGTCATGAGTGCCATGGAATATGGGAGAAAATAGGCCAGCTTTTGAAGGATTATTCTGCTCAAATGTTTTGGAAGTTCACCCCTGAACATCTACAGGACCCTAGCAGAGGTGTAACTTACTGCAATGCACAGTACCTACACTTTACTGGACACAGTTCAATACCAACCAGCACCCTCAGGGGCAAGAGGGGGAAAACAGACCAACAGGCACTGTGACCACTCAAGCTGCAGCTGAATGAGAGGAACAACCCATACTAGTACAAGTTGCCCCCCCTACAGAAGAAGATATCCAAGACAAAATCAGTTTGTTTAGTGAGGGATGAAGAAGAATAGGGCCCTCACAACAGAAGGAAGAGGCAAGGCCAGAGATAAACACCTAATCCCAGGTGAGCTGTGAGATATGTGAAAAGATTTCAGTTGCCAGTAAGGACAGCCCAGGTGACCTGCCTGCTCTGATGCTGGGCAATCATGGCCCACAACATGAAAGCAGATGGTAGTGAAGCCAAGCAGCTGAGATCCCTGTCCCAGGATCTGGGCATTGACAAGGGGATTGGGAAGAGGAAAGAAGTTTTCAGCCTCTGGAGGTGACATCTGCCAAGCGCGAGGGAAAGGATTCTTTCATTCTCTCAAAGAGAATCCAATAGAGTACCCAAGTAGGTGAATTGTCCTGGAAAAACGTATCCAGCACTTGAGCGAATTAGGTGTGCTGAATCTGTAGGGATTCAAATAACAAACAGTCCCTTGTCCAGTGTACCCAGTCCATGTGGCAGAAGTTTGTATGGAGCTTACCATCACTGTACACCAACCTTTTGGCTTCCTTTTCACTGATGTCAATGAAAGAAGAAGAAACACTGCTTCAGGTGATTACCTGACACCTGCTGAGGATGGAAGAACAACAGGTACTGATCACTACCACAACAGTGCATCATCAACAATACTGCACCAATGGGGACTCTATGACCCCCATCCATGAGATGATTCGTGGAGAGCCAGGGAGTGGTCAGTGAGACTCGTTCACTCTTTAATAGACCCATATGGCCAGTGTGTAAGTCCAATGGAGAGTGGAGACTGACAGTGTACTATCATGTCCTGAATGAAGTCACACCACCACTGAGTGCTGCTGTGATGGACATATTGGAACTTCAGTATGAACTGGAGCCCAAGGCAGCAAAGTACCTGGACAATGGACATTGCAAATATGTTTTTCTCCATTCCTTTTGCAGCAGCGTGAAAGCCACTGTTTGCTTTCACCGGAGGGGTATCCAGTACACCTGGAATGGACTGCCCCAGGGGTGGAAACAGCCCCACTGTTTGCCATGGACTGATCCAGACTGTACTGGAAAAGAGTGAGGTTGCAGAATATTTGCAATACTTCGGTGACATTATTGTATGGGGCAACACAGTAAAGGAAGTTTAAACAGAAGAGGAGGAAGAGGCCCCACCATATAATCAGCTACCAGAAAATGAAAAGTGATACCTTCTCTTTACTTATGGCTCTTGCTGTATTGTAGGGATACACTGAAAATGGAAAACTGCTGTATGGAGTCCTACATGGTGAGTTGCAGAAGCTATTGAGGGACAAGGTGGATCAAGTCTGTTTGCAGAGCTGAAAGCTGTCTAGCTTGGTCCAGATATCACTGAATGAGAGAAATGGCCAGTGCTCTACCTGTGCACTGTCTCATGGATGGTAGTAAATGCTCTGTGGGGGTGGGTGGAGAGATGGAAAAAGAACAATTGGCAATGCACAGGTAAATGCATCTGGGCTGCTGAACTGTGGCAAGATGTCACTGGTTAGGTGGAGAAGCTGGATGTAAAAGTACATCATGTAGATGAACAGGTGCCCAAGAGTTGGCCACAACAAATAGGTGGAATGGGCTGCCAAAATTTAAGTGTCTGAGATGGATCTTGACTAGCAAGGATGAATTATTTCTGGCTCAGTAGGCCCATGACACCTCAGATCCTCAGGGAAGAGATGCAACATACAGATGTGTTCTTGATCAAGAGGTGGACCTAATCATGGACATTATCTTCCAGAGTATCCACAACTGGGAAACATGCGGTGCAATCAAGCAGACCTCTGTGGTATGGGGAACCATGGTCGAAATATAAATATGGGGAGGTCTGGCAAAATCATTGTGTCACACTACTGCAAACGCAGCAAGGAAAGCACTAGGTTCTTACAATAGGGGAAGCAACCCCTGGATGGCTGCAGATGTACCCTGTGCCTTACACCACTGATGGGACACATTCTAAAAATGGCCTCATAGACAGCTGGGCCAGAGAGCACAGTATTGAGCGGGTGTATCATATTCTCTCTCATGCACCAGCCTCTGGGAATATTGAATGGTACAATGGACTACTATTAAAACCATATTAACAGCAATAGGTAGTGAGACCTTCAAACATTGGGATCTATGTCTAGCAGAGGCCACCTTAGTTAGGTAATACTAGAGGCTTTACTAATTGAGCTTGCCCTGCCCCATCAAAGCCTCCACATATCAGAGAAGGGGATAAAGCCCCCATGGTGCATATGAGAAATATATGTTACAGAAGACAGTTTGGATTAGTCCTGCCTCAAGCAAAGGCAAAGCCATCCATGAGATTGCTTTTGATGAAGGACCTGGGTGCATGTGGTGGGTAATGCAGAGGGATGGGGAAATGTAATTCATTCTTCAAGAGGATTTGATTTCTGGGTAAGAACGTTCTGTAATGTAGAATTGTATAATATTGGTTGCTGAATGACACTGCCACTGTATGCTACAACCATCATGGACAATGAACATGGACTGCTCCAGATATACCAGTCAGGATCTCCTGATGCAGCTTGCAATAACCCAACAGCACACCAGCCCTCTTGCCCTGGAAGACACCTAGGACAGATAGAACCCACAGTCATGGACTAAATGAACTCAACAGACATCTTGGAGGGATGGCCATTGACTATAGAAATGATATGCTTTTGTATTTAAATAGGTATGTGTGTATATGTACATAGCCGGAAGGTGTAGGATCTGAGTATGATGTAGATAGTAGGGAATAAGGAATGGATAATATCCTGGTTTCAGCCAAGACAGGGTTAATTTCTGCAGTGGTCAGGAGGGGTACTTGTATTCTACACCACCTTGTGCCACAGCTGGGGCAGGGGAAGAGGGGGTCTCTTTTGATTGAGGCAGCATGGCAGTGGTTAGTGTTTTACATGGCTCTGTGTGGTGCGTTCTCATGTATGAATCATTTGCCTCTTTCTTGTGCAATTAATATTGTTGCTGTAACTGTTCATTTTCTTACTGCATTGCAGTTTCCAGTAAATTGTTCTTATGTCAAAATATGATCTTTCCTTTTGTGCCTTTAGTTCTCCTCTCTAGCTCACAGCAAGTGGGAGGGGGAAGGGGATTTACGTGGTAAGTTTTAAGGCAGTGAAGACTTCCTTTGCCCTTAAAATAGTAGGTGTGTGTTGAAGACAGTAGTGCTAATGATAAACCAGACTTTGAGAAGGACATTTATGCAGGGGTTACCTACTCTTTTGGAGTAGCAGAAAAAGGTTGGACCTTTCAGCAGCTCACTCAGATGTAGTGAGAAGACCTTGTGGCATGGCACAGTTACAACCTTGTGGTTTTTTTGCCTTGATGATCTTTGCGTTTCTATCACAGTGAGGATCCCAGTAGGCACAGTAGTAAGTAGCAGCATCATCTGGAATTACATCTTTTATTGTAAGAACACACTGCTTCTGGACAGAAATTCTTTCAACCATGTATCTGTTTGCTTGAAAACTACTTTCAATGGTAACTTCACCTCCTGAAATGAACAGAAGCCTCTCTGGAGCTTCACCCTCCTTCTGCTTATACCAGTGTATGACGATGCCATTGAAATTTGCCTCTAATGTTTGAATTTCACATGTCATTCGTGCACTTTTTTGGAACTTGGTAATGGATATAGGACTCTGCATGGGAATTTCTTGTGCAAATCCATCTAGGAAAGAGAAAAGGAGAAATTATGTCATTAGCTGGAATTCAGGGATTTGGAAAGATGACTGTTAGCAAAGCCATGGGTGCCTGTGAGGAAAGGTAGGAAAATAAGGAAGTACTTACAAGACCAAGAGGCTGTGGCCACAAGCACTATCAGCAGCATTATGTTTGCTTGTCACGCTGTGCTCTCACTGAGATTCAGAGGAGAATGAAAGGGACTCCAAAATGGGAACTGTCTTGTGTGGAAGGAGGAGGTGGCTCTCCTGAATGGTCTTCAGTGATGAATCTTCTGTGTGCAAGCAGATGGGATGTCTTTGCAGAAAACCTCTCCAGGCTGCCAAATATTAAAACTGGTAAAAAGGCTGTAGTCCTGTCTGCTTTTCTAGTAAATATGGGAAATTTTGATAAAATCCAAAGACTGTGGCCCTAAAAAACTAGTTGAAGCGACTGAGAAAAGGTTATAAGCAAGAGCATGTCCAAATATGTATGGTGGAGTGAAGGTTTCAGCCTGGAGGTTACCCTGGTGGGCAGTGAGTGCATACCTCACCTGAGGGGTGCAGAAAGGTGTACAATGTCAGAGCAGGTGGGGACTGCCTTTTGCTGCTTCAGCTTAGTCACCTAGATGAAAGGTGCAGAAGTGCCCAGGGTTCCCCTGTGCTGACACTGCCCTCCACCAAAGCAGCTGAAGGCCATCAGCCTGCAGTGACTGCAGAAGCTCAACTGTGGGGACCTGCCTCTGCTTTGGTTTAGGGTGTGGGAGGAAATACACAGCCGCAGGCTTTCAGTTTCATAGCTTAGCTGAGATGCAAACACTTCTCGGAAAGAAGGCTGGAAAATAAAAGAAAACAGCTGCTGTCAACAGCCATTGCAGAGAGATATCTTGATGAGTGGGTCTGATGCTGTCAGGTCTCCCCTGTGACGGGTGAGCCCGGGCTGCTGGTCGATGGGAGTGAAGATGAGTTGCTTCTCCCTCCTGTTGGCAGCTGATCACATGAAGCATGTTGGTGGTAATCACATTGCTAAGTGGTTTGGAAAGGTGCATGTGAATGCAGAGCTCCCAGAAGGGTCAGGCAGGGAGAGACAACTGCATCTGTGTGGTAGCAATGATAAATAAGTGTGGGAAAGTCTGTTTAATTTTCCATCAGGCCACCTTGAGATAAAGGGAGGGAGAGTCAAGGAAGAGATCACTTATCCCAGCAGTCTCCTGCATGGGCAACTATAGCTAATAGAGTGAAAACTGCATTGGCTACTATATGTTGAGGACCTGAAATCAAGCCCCTGTTGCCAAAAACTACCATGTATGAAACAGTAGCAATACACTGCTATTCTTCAGATCACAAAGCAGAAATCTGCCAGGCACTCGATTCCAGATGAAGAGTAAAGGAATATGTCAGTGACTGGATCACACATGATTAAATGCTTAATTTACAGACACTGTCTAGGTTTTGTACTGTAAGCTTCCTAACACAGTAAGTCCAAGTAGGAATAATTACTGGCTAAACATGATAGTGTCTATGCCAAGAAGACACATGCAGTGGCCAGAATATTATTTTACAAAATACCTTTCCAGGTTCAAATTATCACTAAATAGACTTGACACTGATGAAATGGCCAAAATCTATTTTGCAAAGAGCTTTGTTATTCAGTTATTCAGATAGCTTGCTCCTTGTACATCAATGCTGACTAATCCTGATAACCCTCTTCACCTTCCTGTGTCTCTAAATGGTTTCCAGGATTAAAGGCTCCATCACCTTCCCACACTGAGATAGGGCCAACCTGACTGTAGTTCCCTAGGTCTTCCTTTTTCTCTTCCTTGAGAATAAGAGTGACATTTTATTCCTTCTAGTCTTCGGGAACCTGTGTGGATTGTTGCGACCCTCCAAAGAGCATCTTTGCAAAGGCATTGGCCAGCTGCCTTAGCATTTCTGGGTACATTCCATCAGGCACCATAGACTTAGGTGTGTGCAGTTAAGTGCTCACTAAGCTGATCCTCCTCCACCAAAGGCTATGTCTTTCTCGCTCCAAACTTTCCTTCTGGTTTCAGGGGCCTGGGATACCTGAAGGCCATTCTTATGGGTGAATGCTGAGGCAAAGGACATACTGAGTACCTCAGGTTTTTCCATGTCATACATCACCAGTTTCCCTGCCCCATACAGCAGCTTTCCCTAGTCTTTCTTGTGCTGGTGGTGTATTTGTAGGGTCCTTTCTTGTCCCCCTTTACATCGTCTGCCAAATTCAATTCTAGCTGGGTTATTTCTTTCCTAAGCGCATTCCTGCATGGTTAAACAGCAGCTCCATACTCCTACTAGATCACCTGCCCCTGATTCCACCTCTTTTATACTTCATTTTTATGCCTGATTAAAGCCAGCAGTTTTTTGCTGATTTTTGAGGTACTCTTGTTGTCTCTACTTGGTTTTCTAGGTGTCAGACTGGACCTTTCTTGAACTTGGAGAAGATTCTTGAATATCAATTAGAATTCCTCTCCAGGGTTTTATCCAATGTGATGCTCCCAAGCAGATCTCTGAAGAACTTTAAAATCTGCTCTTCTGAAGTCCACGGCTGAGGTGCTGCCTTTTGCCCTGCTGCCTTCTCTCAGAAGTCTGAATGCCACTGGCTTATGGTCCCTGCAGCCAAGGCTGCCCTGACCTTTCCATCCACAACAAGGTCTTTGTTGGCTGCCCAATCACTCATGTCAGGAGGTTGCTGCCAACTCACTCCTGAAACCTCCTAGACTGATTGTGAGAAATTCTCAGACCCCACAACGCAAAGACAAAAGGCAAGCTGACTGAAGTTAACATCTGAGGTCACATGTACTACAACCTATTTTTCAAATAGTTGAGGAGGACAGAAACATCCATAGCAAGATGTTATATACTCAAATCACACAGAAACTTTAGCAAAAAAAGTGTTCAGAGCCTGTAGAACTACAAACCCATCACTGTGGAGGTATTTGTGCTCATTTTTTAAAGGATACTGAACATGTGCACTTTAATTCAGAAAATTTAAAACACAAAAGTGTCTCAATGTTTTGACTTAGCTGTCAGGTGCCAGCTTTCCTGGAACCAGTCTTTGATTGTAGAATCTGATTTCTAAAATTCAGTACACTCAACCCAAAGGCTCTGAGAGTCTCTGCTTATCTGTGGCATAGCTCATGGCTGAGGATTTAAATTTAGGTCTTGGACATATCAAATGAGGAATTGTGACAACAAAATTAGGTTGTTGTAGGAATTTTTAGTGACTGAAATGCAAATGAAGGCAAAAGAAAAATATGAAGGAGGATGTGCAAGATCACCTGGTCTTCCCATCTTCCTTCCTATTCCTGTCTTTTTTTTCAAAAGAAAATACTGAGGGAAAAAAAATGTTGCTCTGCTTGCTAGGATTCTAACAGAGAAGAGAAATTTATAACTCACACAGAGACAGACTGTGTTCACTGTCAGGTGAGTGTTTTCAGTAAAATCTAGCCTTCATTTTAAGAACAATGTTTTATATATTTATCTGAAAGTGACAGGAAGGGTTCACTTTCTGGATGTTGCAGATAAATCTGAGTACTGAAATGATATACTGATTGTCAACATCACATATTTAACACTTATCGTAAGACGTTGTTTTTCCTCTCCTACTGCAGAAAATCATGAAAGGGGTGGAATAAGGAAGTATTTGACTATTTAGCAGAGTTCAGAGCTTGCGGTTCAGAGCACAAAGAGTCTTTTTGTAAGGCTTATCTTTGCCCAGCTAATGCTGTGTGGCTTCCAGTATGCACAGTAATAAATGCCAGAATCCCTCGGGGTTAAAGAATTTATCGTGAGACCATATACGAGCTGATTAGGATCATTCCGAACTTGAAATCTATTTCTATCATCGTTATTGTCAAAAACAGGTGTCCCTCCAGACACATACAGTATCCTCTTCGGTGGCTCTCCAGGAAGCTGCCTGTACCAGTGCACAACGTTTTTCTCCCCCAGTCGACATGACATGCTGGCAGATGTGTCCTTCATCTGCTTCTGCAGCTCTGGGGTTTGCACTGGCACTGACTGCATGTGTACACCTGGAAGTGAAAGCAGAGAAATTGCATGAGGGGAGAAACTCCTTGAGTTTGGAACCTGGCCTGTGTTCACTGTCGATGGAAAGGAGAAAGAAGACGAAAAAGGGCTTACAGGACCAAAATGAAGTTGCAAGAAGGACTGGAAACAGCAACATACTGCCTGTGCAGATTAGACCTAAAAATGAAATAAATAGAGACAGAAATGTTATAAAGCCCTTCAGGTGAACAAAGCATCAAATGACTGGGAGGAGGAAATGACTCATTCAGCACATCCAATGGTTGATCTTCAATGCACTACCACAAAGGGTGTTATATTTACTGACAAGCTAAACCACAGCAGGAACAGCATAGAAAGAACAAAAAATACTCAATCTGAAAAAATTTCTTCATCTATCTACCTACTGCACTTGTATCAGATTTACCTTCTGAGCACACACATAAAAACTCAAGTTGTTCAGCCTGGCCCTTCTCAAGGACATTGTCTTCTTCTCAGGCACCTCAAAGCTGTCCCAGAAGCATGTTCCACCAGCCTTTCCTTAGAACTTCAGAGATGCACAGAATAATAGAATGCTTTGGGTTGGGAGGGACCTTGAAGATCATCTAGCTCTCACCTCCACCCCAAGGGCAGGGCTGTCATTTTCTATGTCAGGTTGCTCAGGGCCCCGTCCAACCTGGCCTTGAACACACCAAGGGATGGAACACCTCGATATTCTCTGGGTTGTCCATTCCAGTGCCTCAAGACTCTCAGAGTAAAGAATTTCTTTCTAACATCTACTCAAAAACTCTTTCAGTTTAAAACTCTTCCCCCTTCTTCTATCACCATCTACCCATGTAAAGATATGTTTTTCCTAAGTGCCCTTCAGATATTGGATGGTTTCAATAAGGTGTCCCCTAAGCATTTTCATGTCCAGGCTGAACAGCCCAAACTAGGTCTTAACTAGGCCTGTCACTAGTAGTGTTTGCCAAGGTTCAGTACTGGGCCCAGTATTGTTTAACTTGTTCATCAATTACCTGGATGAAGGGACAGATGCCTCCACAGTTCACTGACAGCGCAAAGTCGGGAGGAGTGGCTCCTCCCACTTTGTGCACAGCCCTTCAGGGGGACGTTGACAGAATGGAGAGACAGTCTCAGGCTACTTCACACCTGAGGGCATCTGCCTATAACAGTGTGGCAAATGGTCAGAGTTGTACAGTGTTGCTTTAAGTCATTGTGGAATTCATGAGACTGGTTGAGGATAACATGAACTGGGCTCTGTGCTGCCCTTACACCTGGCTTGAGCAAGGTTTCACAACCAAAAGATGCCTGGGGTGAGGTGGAGCTCTCACAGCCCCATGTTGTTTCAGTGAGGCACAGAGGAGCACTTGTGCCTGTGTACCAGCCCTTGTCCTCACTCTCCACCCTGAAAAGTGAGCCTTGCTGTTAATCTGGTCTGATGAGAAGAAAGGCACACAAAAACTCTTTGGAAAAGATCAGACAGTAAAGGCTGCCTCAGATATTGGAGGGGGGCCAAAGTGTTTATTTTACCCCTCGTGTTAACTATCAATTCAGAACAAAAGTAAGTGATACTCTAACTGACATATTTAACTTTCCTGTCCCTTGAAATGCAAATGAAGAACATGAGACATGTAATACATGTATGACCAAAGTTACCAAATCCCATCTACAGCATGTGATTGTTCCATCTCATTTGAAAGCGCCATAAATTCATAGTATGAAAGGGGGGCTTTGGGGCAGAAAGAGGTGGAGAGCAGAAAAAAGTTTTGCCTGTTTCAGATTGGTCAATGGATTGTGTCTCTCCTCTCCTGAGAGGAAGAATTTTGATTAGCTTTGCACCTCCAACTGTCGCTGTCCAAGGCTTTTCGGCTGTGCCGACCGCCAGGAGGGTCAGCAGCCTTGCAGCGACACAGAAGCGCACCCTTGAGTCCGCTCTGGCCAAAGCACGCAGCCTCGTGCTGCAGGCTGTGCTCTCAGCCCAGGCGAGCAAACCGATGCCAGGAAGCTGAGAGTAGCAAAGGGAAGGGTCTTCCGTCCCGGAATAATAGACACCTGAAACGAAGCTTCTGAGGATCCCAGCCACCGAAAAGACCCGGGGCTCCCCGAGCATCAGACTTTTATTGACAACTGAACAACCAATGGGAGAGAGGCTCAGGGGAGGAACAAGGGAGGGGAAAATGTACAGAAACCAATGGGGAGTGGAAAGGGGAGGGGGCTGGGGGAGAGACAGAGGGGACAACCCATGAACCATCTACTAACATAGACCATTCTAGGAAGGGGGACTGACCGACAGGAGAGTGGCAGGGTGCTGGGCTAACTAGATGAGGGCAGCCTGCCCCCTGAGAACCCACCCCATCCCAGGGCCTACCACTCCACCCCAGGGGCACCCTTTTACTCCGTGGGTCTCCTCCACCAGGGCCCTTCTAGGGGGTGGGTTTCTCCTGATGTCCAGTGGCTGATTCCCTGCCCTGGGGCTCTACTTAAGCCTTGGGGTGCATTTCTACAGCCACAACATCCAACTGCATAGGAACAGGCCCAGAAATACTTATTTATATTTGTCTATCTATCAATCTTAGAAACAACAGGCGGCTGTTAATGTCACTGTTCATCAAGAATTACAGATACATGAAATGCCATGTAAACATTTGATTGTATTGACTAGTCATGACACATTTCTTTTGAAGATCTTTGCATTCCTTTAACTCTCTCAGGTTTTTGCATGAAATAAGAAGTTCCTCTGGCAGTAGTGTTTTGCCAGCAGTGAGGTTGTTGGACCTCTGTGCAAGTGCCTGCCTTCCTTGATGATGGGGTTGTAGCACCAAATTGGAAAAATACAGCTGGCAGCTCTATTACAAGATAGCCTCAGTGGCTGTGGCAAAACCAGAGTGAAGCATGCATTTCTACCAGACAGGTATTTGCTGCCCCTTGCTTTTTCTTGTACTTTCCCTGATTTCAAAGGCTGAAAATCTGCCCCGCAATGACTTTATAGCAAATGGTCCCTTGGGCAGCAGCCATCAAACATCATGCTGAGAAAAATTTCACATTTTCTGACCCAAAAGAGAGAATCCTCTGGATCTTTTTTAGGCATTTGTCAATAGCACTGTACAAAAATAAATCTCATGTTACAACTAGTACAGACAGTAAATATTCTTCTGTTGTCCTTGTGATTAATATATATGTTTGTGTCAGGTCCTGTCATGAAGACATATCCACAATGAAAAAACAAAAAAAGAACTCGCATGGAGAGGGGGGTGTGAATACCCTCACCACATGAAATTTTACTGCAGCTCTCCTCACAGCTGTCTGGCTGAGCAGTGCTGTATCACCATTTCTACATGTTCCCTGGTTTAATCTGCAGCTTGTCCTTGTAAATGGTCTTCACAACTTTTTCTTGGAACAGTCTTTTCAGGTGTTGCCCAGTGGAAAAGATCCTTGCCTACAAAAGTCATTGTCATCATAACCATTAAGATGGGAGTGAATAATGGTAAGTATCACTTGTAACTCTACCATCACCTGTATTTGAAAACTCCCAGGACAGATCTTAAGTGCAAATATCCTTCTCCTATGCTCCCTCCCCAATACTGCTTCGTTTTTGCTTTCTCAGACTGTATTTGGGAAAGTATCGGTATTGTTCAGAGATGATCTGTGTTACTATATAATTTAGTTGCAATGCTAAATTATATACTTACTTATATATATTAACACTATCCACAGGAGTGTTCATTTTCCCCAGCACAGAGCATTATACCACCTAAATTGTAGCACATCTTTGCTTTTCTCCTTGTCTGATATTCATGTAAACATACTCAGCATAAACATGTTGGGGTGTTCTAGAGGCAGGAAAGTGCAATTATGATTCTCTGTATTTGACAGAAAGCCTGCCCCTCAGGGCCCAGGCAGCTTTCTGTACAGGCTGCCTGTCACCTGCTAGTTCTGTGGAAATGCCAGTAGGCACAGTAGTAAGTACCTTCATCGTTGGAGTTGATGTCATTGATTATGAAAGTGCAGCCATTTGTACCTTTCTTCAAGGAAGAATACTTGTTGCTATAGGAATTGTCATCGTAAGCAACTGCACTGAGTCCGATATACAGAATCCGTTCTGGAGCTTTGGAGGCTGCATGTCGGTACCAATGTATATATGCATACTGGAAGTCAGGAATACCCTCGGCTATACAGTCCATTGATGTAGTTGTCGTGTGCCCTCTGGTAATGGATACTTCTCTCTGCTTTAGAAGCACTTGTGCTTGTCCATCTAGAAAGCAAGGGAGAAAACAGAACAAATACTCTTAGCTTGCTATTCATTCACACACATAAACACGGGATGCTTCTTTCCACTGCCCTGTGTCATGGTGACTAGGGGAACCTACGAGACCAGACTGCAGCCAGGGCCAGGAGAGAAAGCAGCAGCATCCTGAGACCTCTTGCTTGTGTCTGTCCTCAGGAGGAAGTTAACAGCACTCCCAGCAGGGGCAGAGAGCTGCAGCTGGGGAAAGGAAATTACTCAGGCCTTCAGAGAGGTTGTCCTGGCAGGTGTTGTTTGAGATAAAGCAGCCTAATTGAACCCTGCTAAAATAGCAGTCGGATTATAGCTTTACACATGTGGCACAAACCTCTCCGTCACTCCCTCCCTCCCCCCTCCAATTACCTTAACTCATCTACAAAGTAATTTTGTAGTCTGAAGCAAATTTTACCACTGCTTTTAGACTAGTTGAAAGCTTCTAAACAATGCTTGGACTTTTTCTTGGTCTTTCGGACCAAGGAAATGGACTTCTCCTCAGGTTGGCTGCCAATAAAATATAAAAAAATAAAACTCAAATCGTGGCGCTAAATGATTTGGAGGGGTCTGAAACTACTGCTCATGACACAGATTGAATACTGAAGACCAGGTAAATACACAACAGACATTTGGGAGCTCAAAAGCAGGACTGTTGTGTTTGTGACTGTTTCTTGTTACAGGTAAGCTGAGATGCTACACCTCAGAGTGGTTCTCCAAATACTGTGAAGAATCACAATGCAAACAATTCTTTGCAACCCCCATAGACCTAGTTTAAAATAAAGACAGGTCAAGCAAAATACAGAAATTATTTTGTGCAATTCAAAGTAATTTTTCAGAGGCAAGGTCACTTCTAGTTCCCTTGGAAAGAAAACTAAACCAATTCCCCTTTTCCTGTTGTCACATAATTTTACTTGTGTTAGCCAGCTTTTTCTTTTTCCCAGGAATTTTCACACAGGTCCAGTTACTGCTGTCCTACAGTTGTGCCAGGAATCTGATCTTTGAATCTCCTGTGAAATGCAACTGGTGGCCCAGTGCTCAGTGTGCTCTGGAGACCCCCATACAAGAGACTGGCAATACTGAATCCCTTGGGATAGGAACAAAATAGTCCTGTGACTTTATCTATATATTGTTTGACAGAAAGAGCTGAAATAACTCAAAGGAATGTCTTTCTGCTTGCAAAAGTAAAAACATCTATAGTTACACTCTTGCTATGTAAGATGAGAAGCCTCACTGAAGTCAATTAGGAGACTTGTGTTTTAACCTAAATGAAAATCTGATCAACTCCAAGCAGAAAACAAAGAGAAAATAAAACCAGATTCTTAAGTGACAGAGAAGTATAAAATGAGTATATTGTATCTGCAGTCTTGAATGGTGTTTCAAGTTTATTTTCATTTATAACCTTCTATTCTACCACACAAGTGACAGAACTGGGATTTTATTCCAAAAATGTAGCTTGAAGGGTAGTGGGAATAGAAATATTTTTCCTGCTTTTAGCAGGACCCTGCTTTTAGCCAACCCTGTCATCTTACAAACCCACTCAGAGGCGATCCATCCTTACCCAAAAAAAGCCCTTTTTGTTGGAGAAGTGAAATAACAGGTCTGCTGGTACTGGCTGTAGTGTGTATCTGAAAAGCTCAGCAACATCTTTCATATCTGGCCGTCTGCAATCTGATTCAAAGCTTTTGGGAAAAGTAGGGTGGCAATGTTTCTGCATGTTGTCAAACACTTCATGTTCTTATTTGGAATGTAGAGCATGTCTTTGTGCAGATCCTCTGTGGCTTTCTACTACTGTGCATCCCACCTAGCACAGTAGTAGGTGGCAGAGTCTTGCAGAGTTACTTTGCTCACTGTCAGGGTGCAGACTGATTTGCAGGGATCCTTCTCAACAGCAAACTTCCCCTCATCAGACTGGTTTTCAAGGAAAAACCTGGAGGACATGTAGGCAACATGCTTGGGAGTTGCACTGACCCTCTTTTGGTACCAGTGAATAAAAACATTGCTAAAATCAGGACTGGAGATATGGCAGTTGATTAGCACTGTTTTGCCTTCTGGCTTGGAGATGGATATAGGGGTTTGCTGTAAGTCTTGTTCAGAGCCACCTATGGCAATACAAGAGAAAAAACAGAGAAGCTGAGATAAGAGAGTATCCCCTTTTCCACCGGTGAATATGCAGGCAGCAGGATGAACAGGGCACGTACCAGAAAAAAGAGTTGCCAGGAAGAAAGTGCTCAGCAACCACATCATCACTGCTCTTCTTAGGGCTTCCTTACAGGCACAGGGTCAGGGCCAGCCTCAAGAGGGGGTGAAGCAGATCTGAGTGGCAGAAAACTATCCAATGAGCCTGTGCCAGCTACAAGTATGTTAAATAATGATTCATGAGCCATTTCCTTTTGGTTAACTCTTAAACAGAAGGGAAAAAAACCAAACAAACAACCTCTCCCCCCAACCCAAACCCAAAAAACCACTCATCTCCAAAACCCACCCTTGTAAGGAGAGAGCTCACTACTGAGAAAAATTTCTTTTTTTCCTGCTTTTTTATTTCCACAGGGAATTTGCTGGGATGATGAGTAGAGTCACCTTTTTTTTCCTTTGCTTGTTGTACTGTGACCTCTGTTCTCCAAGATGTATTTGTCGCATAAGGCACTAGATAGAGACCAGCTTAACTTCTTACCTCTCTTACAGACTAAGGTTCTGTAGGATGATTTTCATCCCATGACAATACCTTCAAAATGCTTCTTCCAACAATTTGGTCTATTCATTTTGAACCTTGAACATCAAATAGGATCCTGTTTTCTACCAGAAATCCCTCTTCCTACAGTCATCATCCAGTACAGCAAAAAAAGTCCCAGTGTTTTCAAACTTTTACTGATGACTCCAATAATTAAAAAATCGTAAATATATATCGAAAGTATGCCTGACCAGAAACATCTTCCGTTACCTGGCCCTACAGCTGCTGGTTTTCACATAACTCAACAGGTGGGATTTCTCTCTGCCTATCAAGGCCACTGTCTTCATAGTCAGGCTTTTCCCATGGTCTTGGTACTCTTACAAATTTTAGCAGGCTGAAATGAAAGTTTAGCTCTTTAGCTTAAATGGAGATGTTTTGTAGTATAAACTTATATGACATGTCATCAGTAGTAATACATTCATTTTCATGTTCTTATGTTCTGAAACCAGCAAGAGAGCCCTTTTTAGAACATGCTTTCTATGCATCTAGTGTAGTTTACTATCTGATTTTTAAATTGAAATACTGTACCCTTCTGAAGCCAAGTGCAGCACATGATCCTAAGTATTTTTATATCAGCTGGCATTAATCAAACAAACCAGAATCTCATTTTAAAAAAGGTTGATACTAAGATCTGAAAACCTGCTAATGAACAGCTGTCTTACATGGCTATCTCCCATCTCCACTGCCTCCTCATCCAGATCATCTGAAAAAATATATAATGACAGTTTACCAATACTGTTGCTATTGCAGTTCTTTCTTTTTAAAGTAGAAACAAATTGCTTATACAATATAGTTTTCCCAGCATCAAGAAGTAATTCCCACACTTCCACACTTTCTAATTCAACCCCCAAATTTATTTGTGTTTCACATTCAAAGTCCAAGGGGTCTTCCCATGTGTCTGCTAAGAGTGTATATTTAAGTCCCGTATTTCTGTAAATAGCTTGACTTTTATCTGATAAAAATACCACAGCTTAGTAGCTTCTCCCAGCTGCTTATTAATTGTGTGGCTTACATCACTCAACAGCCTCAGGGGAGGATTCAACAAGCTAGAGTGGGACAGAGAGCATTGTGCAAAGTAGGATACTTTGTAAGACACCTCTTACTAACTCGTGGAAGGACTACACTAGTATTGAATTGCTCTGGAGTAGCAAGAAGGGGCTGCAGCAGACAGTGCTATGTGGCTCCTAGAATGGCCCCCTGGCAATCACATGTATATGCAGTCCCTTCTGTCTCCTGCCCAGGTCTTCAACTGAGGATAGTTTGGGAAAGACTCTAAGTTAGAGGTGGGTTTCTCTCATAATGATTCCCCAGCATTTAGTTTGTCTTTCCCAATTCATACCTGGACACAATTTTCTTTTTCCATTTCTCTGAGTTTTGCATCTGTAAAGTTGCTTATCCTGGGGTAAAACTTGGAAACTGCCGTGGGACATGTAAACTCATCAATTTCATCCAAAATGCCCTCTTTCCCCTTAATCATTTAGGATTGCTCTTCTCCCTTCCTCCTTTGTCCCATCTTGGATGTCCCTAGTTCCCTATCAAGCACTTCTGACCTTTCTGGCTGCTGTTTTCCCATGTCTAGACAAAGAAACTGGCATGTCTCTGTGCAAAAAGTTCATGTCATTTTGTGATGATTCTTCTGTGAACACATTACAGCTGCAGTAAATGGCAGAGGTTGAGGGAATGGTTGTGGGTGCAGTCCCACACCATGCAGTGAGTGGGTGTCCAGATTATGCCACAGCAGCATGCAGGCATCTGTGTGGGTAGATATTTCTTTTGGAGAAAATCTATGATTCCAATTAATATCAGACCCAGAGAGGGTGATACAGACAAATCTCTGTGTATGTAGAGGGAGTTCCAGGTGACATTTGGTACCAGTGGATGTAGGTGAACTGTGACCACCCGTTAGTTCGCAGATAAACTTGACAGCGTTCTCCGGGAGTGACTAGGCTGTGTGATGGAGGCTGGCTCCTAGAACAGGTGGAGGACCCAGAGCACACCTGGAGGGAGAGCAGGGAGAATGCAGCAAAGATGAGGTTGCATTACGAAGTTCCCAATGCTGGCTTCAAGGAGACATCCTCAAATAACAGGGACCCTATCCATGAGGAAGGGGTTCTGACCTTTACTCCATGCTTTGGCTGGTAAAGACAGAGTGCTGCACAATATGAGAAGGGAGAGAAATGCAAAAACTTTTCTTCACCTTTTGGCTCATATTGCACACATTTCTCAACCATCACACAGGGTAATCAAGGTATTTGTGCACAAGTTATCTGACAAGTGTAATTTGAACTTGGGACTTGGGTATTAGGACATTGTGGATATTAAAATGCACTGGTAGGCTGGGTGACAATGGAAGTGTGATATAAACCCAAGAAGAAATATATTCTCGTACCCTTAAGAGTAGTTAATAAATACCATATACTTGCAAGGCCAGAGACAAGATTGGAAGATTTTAAAAAAGCCTGTAATTTTATCTAGTTCTGCTGTGGCTCATCAAAAAAGAAAGTTCAGAGATGCTGCAATCATCATCGCTGGGTTGAACTCTAATGAGACAAAAAACTCACAGATATATACCTTGCCCCATCAAAAAAAGTGAATGAACTGGTGAAGAGACAAGTGATTTTTTTATCATGTTAGCTTAATTTCCTGTTTAAAAAGAGGCAGAGAGGCGTGTGTTGATGTGAAAACCTGATGATGTCATTCACAAGTGCTGCCTGTGCCTGGAAGACTCTAACCAGACCAAGACACTATGCTATTGTTCTGCCTGTCAGGCACCTCCATCTTTCTCTGCTTTGCCTCTCTGTGCCAGAGTGTGGCTATTTCTGAGCCCCATCGTGGCTTCTCTGGATAATAACAGATAAGTGACTGAGGGACAAGTTTTTTGAGAGCTGGGGAGCAGCCACACAGGTCTTACTGGTCAGAGATGTGCTTTATTCTCTTGGCATCCAGCCATCAAACCTTCCCAAACCCAAAACTACATGTACGTTTGTATGAGCACCTCCTCCTCCCTGTCCTCTGACCTTTGCTTGTTGTGCTGCCTGAGATTGTAAGTGATTGGGCATCTATGTGTTTAGACAGCCAGCCCAGGCATTTTCTAACATACTTAACATAGTGAGCATGCTTGCAGGTTAGTCTGGTATTGTATGACAACATAACAGTGGTAAGACATTTAGTGTAGCAGGACTTGAGTAGGAGATCACAAATAAAAATAGGAACCATGTCCTTATATCCTGGGAGAAACATTTTGTGCCCAGGGTCTTCTCTTTTTCCACAATACCGTTTCACTTTTTCCTGTGCAGACTGCTTCTCATCATGGGCAGGGAGAACACAGCTCCAGGCGGCTAATACTCCTCCCATCTTATCATATAAAACATAACACAATAAGCAGACATGCCTTCACCCCACCCCAATAAAACTCCTGCACCACTCAGTGTCTGAGACATCAAACAGTGAAGACATCAGTCATGTTTTAGTGAGCAGTGGTACAGTTTTGACATGTCAGGGTTTTTTTACAATTTTGCAGTAATACAATGATGGAGGAGGGTCATACACACTGTGTAGCTGTGGTCTCATCAGACCATGTGTTGAATAGGGATGTTTCTCCAGATATCTCCCTCCTCCTGAGGAAGGGCTTCATGATCAGGCTGTTTCCTCCCTGCTGGCACAGGCATGCTCATGAACAGCCAGGTGAAAAAGCACTGCTGGAGCCTGACCTCAGCCCCCTCTCCCTCTCTGCCTACTCTCAGGTCAGTTGCAAAATCTTAGACTCGCAGTGCTGGAGAAGGCTGCAGTGAGCTCAGCTGGGCTTGATGATACCCAGCCAGAAACTTTTCTGTGTTCAAGTGCCACACTTGAAAAACAGAGTAATTCTTCACACTTTCCCTAGTCTTCATCTGTTTTGCTTATTGACTGGGAGCATAATTCCCCAGAGGTCAGGATGGTTTCACAGAGAGTACTTCTGTAGCACCAAACCCAGCAGTGGCTCACTCACAGACAGACATAACCATGACAGCGATCACAATAACTGAATTAATTTCCTGCTAAGTGTTCCTTTTATGGCATGGGGGAATTTGTTTAAGAGAGCTGGTCCTCTGTTTTGTTTGGAGAGCAGTGGTTCCTGCCTGGAGTACTACTAAAGAGATTGTATCTAGTAGCCAAATGAGAAAGGGTCAGATTGAACATAAAGAAAACCCTATTTTCACTGAATGATAAAATCAATAGCAGAGCAAAGTCTGGAGTTTTTCAGGACTAAAGCAAAGTATCTGATCAGTGCAGGCACTACTTACTCACTTTGATGTAGGAAAAATATTATTACACCTTAAAGCATATATAAGGGTGTACCAAAAGCTTATGCACATATCTCTTGCCACATCCATAGTTACAGGGAAAGACAGTCACATCTTGTGTTAGTCTGGGCACATTAACAGCCATGAGTATCATGACTATAACATCACTGCCAGCTTCTCCATCAGCACTGAAAGCAAAGATATTTAACTCTACGCTCTTCAGAGTGAGCACAAACCTCTGCAGTCTTCAAGCATTCAAACTGGATGAAAGAAAATACTCAATTTGAAAACCTGTCACCTTTCCTCTGCCCTCCCTCCTTCCCAGCTGTAC
>VZTZ01020160.1:128108-148951 GCA_013400955.1 Drymodes brunneopygia | reverse complement strand
TCTCTGCTTGGCAGCAGCAAAATTTGGGTGGAAAGCAGAGTTATTTGGCACTCCAGCCCAGATCCACTTCTGCTCCTAGGCCGAGGAGGAAGCCTAAAATCCACGGGAGAAAAAGTTGTTGCTTTGCCCATTTGAAGGAGTTTAAAGGGGAAAAGCCAACTACAACCTCATCCTGCCACTGCCCAACCCAGCTGTGCCCGTGCCCATTGCCCCTCAGAAGCCTTGGTGTGTTCAGGCAAGCTGGAATGCAAGGAAATGAGGATTTTTTTTTTTCTTAGCAATCCAGGTTTAGAAGAAATCCTTAGGGGAATAAAAGAAAATGTTGAGGACAAAAATAGAAGACGAATTTTTTTTTTTTTCTTCCAAGACAGGCATCTTTTCTAGAACATTCTGTTTAGTACTGCCTTTGAGATATCACAGAGGAGGATCTCACCCTCCAGTGAAAGCCCTGAACACCTTTTTGCTGGTTGCTGGCTCAAGCTCACCCCTTGTATTCACTGGTTTTTTTTTGAGTTGTAACAATTNTTTTTTTTTTCTTAGCAATCCAGGTTTAGAAGAAATCCTTAGGGGAATAAAAGAAAATGTTGAGGACAAAAATAGAAGACGAATTTTTTTTTTTTTCTTCCAAGACAGGCATCTTTTCTAGAACATTCTGTTTAGTACTGCCTTTGAGATATCACAGAGGAGGATCTCACCCTCCAGTGAAAGCCCTGAACACCTTTTTGCTGGTTGCTGGCTCAAGCTCACCCCTTGTATTCAGTGTCTTTTTTGAGTTGTAACAATTTACGTAAGAGGAGGTCAGTTTTAGAAGGGAGATTTTTCAAATTTCATCCCTACCTTCAGGAAAAAAAAAATTAAAAAAGAAAAATTAAAAACAACTTGACAGGAAAACCTGACCATGAGTGGTATGAAGATTTTCTTCAGCCATCTGGAGAAAACAACAAAAAAAATCAGGTGTGCCAGGTGTTTTAAGGCATCAATCTAGCATGATGCTATTTACAGCACTGAAGATGGTCTTGCTAAAACTTTTTTCAGATGCTGACACTGAGCAACATTAGGAAAATTCCTCCCCCAGCCAATTTTTCTTTGATTTCCTCCACCCTGACACAATATTTCCTCTTATTAAGTGCCTCAGAAGTGAGCCCCATTATCCAGGTAAAGTCATCCCAGACAGAGGCATGGAGAGGAGGGACAGCTGCCCATGGAGCTGTTGGTACAGGCAGCGAACCATGATGGAGATGAAGTGTGCCAAGGTCTGAGATATTTATTATTCTTCTAATTAAATCCAGCCATGCTCTGCAGATCCCATTTGCTTCCTCTGATTGCTGGACACAGATTTGTGTCCCAGGCATCAGGCAGCACTAAGTGGGGATGGTTTTCCAGCACAGCCACCGAAGGCAGCAGCCAACAGCTGGATCATGAAAGTTTTAGGGGAGATAAAGATCATGGGAAGTGACAGAGCTGGAAAAGAAGTGTTCATCCCAAATTCAGAGATGACAAGCCCTGGTTCACTGCAGAGGACAGCAAGGCTGTGATTTACAGAGATGTAGGGATTTAACCTCCTTTTCTCCACATAGAATATGACAGTGGGGCTACTCAGGTCTGNCTTCCCTGTGAGGGGGGGGAGGCCCTGGCACAGGTTGCCCAGAGAAGCTGTGGCTGCCCCATCCCTGGAGGGGCTCTAGGAACAGGTTGGACAGGGCTTGAAGCAACTTGGGATTGGAACTGGATGGTTTTTTAGGTCCCTTCCAACCCCAAACATTCTATAATTCTATGAATCCATGATTCTATGATTCTATGGTTCTATGATTCCATGATTCTATAATTTTGTGATTCTATGGTTCTATGATTAACTCTTAATAAGAAGCAACACTTCTGTGATGTCCATCAGTCACCTGAGCTCCCAAACGCTTCTCCTGATTTTTATGGCATCTCCTGCAAGATCCTTTCCCTGAAACAAGAGCCACTTTGCCAAGTTCAAGAGATCAGTTTCTCTTTGGGAAACCTGGGCTGAGCTGTGAACTTTTAATGGGAGCCTAGAAACAACCTAAAAGCGGAGCTGATAAGATTGCTGTTCTGGGAAAACTTCCTTCTCACCTTATAATTACAAAAAAAAAACCCAAGAAAAGCACAATTGAAGTCAAGCACTCCTGCCCCCTTACGGAGCACGCAGGACACTGTTATTATAATGAAAGATGAAGTCTTAAGCTTTCCAGCAAACATGTAATAAATCAATGTCCTTTCCCTTGTTTTAATTTCTCACACAAGATTTATGAACCTGTATATTTAGACTGTTTATTTAGAGCTCTGGCATGCAGGCTCCTCTTGGCACAACGAGAGAGCTTTCTCTGAATGGATTCTCAGAAGCTGCTTTGATTTGGCTTTATTTGAGTGATTTAAATTTAAGAATCCATCACTGCCTCCCAATGATCAGCTCACAGTTTCCAAGGGCACAGGCATGTTTGGTGTTGGTCTCAATTCCGCTGCAGCACCATGTCTGAACTACAGCTGATCCCAGAAATGGAAAAATCTTTCCTTTCTTCACCACATCCCTCTGTTCCTTCACTAAATCTCAGTGCTCTGTTGGTCTTGACCCCCTCCCTACCCTCTGCTCTCATTTCTCCTCTTCTGCAGGGAATTCTTGGCTTGCAACCAGGTGCCACCTTGGAGCTGAACCAGGGGAAAACAGAGCTGAGCTCTTCAAGTCCTCCCCTCCCATCAAAGAGCATCCCTCTCTTTGACTCACCAAAAGGAGAATAAATATAGGATGTGTGGACAGTTTTTGAATCATTTCTGAATTTCCATCATTCCCTTTCCATTACTAAAACTCTCTGATAGTGGCTCTCAGCCTGTTCTGTACCACAAATGTTCCCTGCTCACACACACACCATGGATACCAGCAAGGGCTGTCCTCTCCTGTCACTATGGGAATACAAGGCAGTTGTGACAGTTTTCTCCTCCACAAACCTTTTTTTTCTCCAAACAAGGGCTGATATTCCTCATTGTTTCCAGCCTGACTGCTCAGTGGATCACTTCTCTTCAGATGACACGTCCCAAACACAGGCAGACTTTAATACCACCAACTGTCACTTGAGTGTGGGCTTCTGGAAAAAAAAAAATTGATCATATCTAAATAAGAAGTTACATGTATTATTTTTCCTTTTAGCATTTTCCTTTTTTGCAGTCCATGTTAAAAATACATTCTGGTTTTTTTTTTTGTGTTTTTTTTTTTTTTTTGACTGCTCCATAAATCCTTCTCAGATCTTCCCAGGATAACTGTGCTGTCACTCCCCCACTTCACTCCCCCACGGCTGTGTCTGTCAGGTCACAGTGACCTGGCAGCACCCAGCTTTCAGCAGCCACAAGAAAGAAAATTCCCCTCAAGACACCTCTGGTAGCATGGCAGAGCATTCATTAAAATGAGTCAAAAAGTGACACTTTGATCTCTGTAATGGGGGAGAGCCTCCTGCTTGCTCTCACAGCTGATCCCACATAAGGAGGGCTCCTTGACTGGCATGAACCTTGCTTGTCAAGAGCCAGGAACAACACACTGCTCTGAACTAACCTGTGGAATACATCTCTGATGTGGGTAAGACAGTGCAGTGTGAGGAGATATACATTGAAACGATCTAAAAGAGAAAAAGAAGTTATTTTATAAAACTCTCTGTTGTCGTGTATGATTTTACTGTTGAGCAAACTCTCAGAGCCTTAAAGAAACGCCTTTTCCCCTTGTCATTGCAGGGATTTTTTGTAATTTCAGGAGGGCAACAAGGAGGTTTGGTTCTAGGTGAGACATTTCACCTTCTACTGCATTTCACTCACTCAGTAAACTGTGTAAATTATCCTTTACAAGAACGAGGGAGCAATGTCACTGCTGAGTAAGGAGTCCTGCCTGGCTCTGAACATTTCCTCTGGATACACGGTGTGAGCGAGCATGTAAATGGCTTTGTGCAAGTGCAGCAGGCTGGCCTTGTACCCAGAAACTTCGTGTGCTGCTGAAACATTTACTCAGAGGAGCTGTGAAAGGACAGCTCGATAAGGACACGTCCTTCCCTCTTGCTGCACAAATGTCCTCCAGTTGAAACTGCAGCCCTGTAATGCTCAGTGGCAACCCAGCAGGGAGAAATACAAAGTTGTGTTGAGAGATTTTTTTTTTTTTCTCCTTCCTTACATAGGGCTAGTCTGGTCATTAATGATAAAATCATGGAGTGGTTTGGGTGGGGAGGGACATTAAAGGTCATCTCGGTCCAGCCCCTGAGCCCCTGCCATGGGCAGGGACACCTTCCACTAGCCCAGGTTGCTCCAAGCCCCATCCAACCTGGCCTTGGACACTTCCAGGGAAGCCCCAGATTCTCTGGGCAACCTCATCACCCCCTCAGGGAAGAATTTATTCCTTAAATCTAAATCTACTCCCCTTTATTTAAGGCTATTCCCTCTTGTCCTGTAGCTCCACGCTCTTGTGAAAAATCCCTCTCAAACTTTCTTGTCGCCCCCTCAGGTACCAGACAGGGCTCCAAGCTCTGCCTGGAACCTTCTCTTTTCCAGTCTGTGCAACTCCAGCTCTCTCAGCCTGTCTTCAAAGCAGAGGTGCTCCAGCCCTCATGGCCTTCTCTGGATGTGCTCCAGCAGATCCAAGTCCTTCTTATGGTGGACCCTAGACCTGAATGCCACACTCCAGGTGTGGTCTGAGGAGAGAACAGCACAGGGACAGAATTCTCCCCTCACCTGCTGCCCACACTGCTTTGGAAGCAGCCCAGGACAGGGGTGACTTTCTGGGCTGCAGGTGCACAATTGCCAGGTCATGTTGAGATTCTCATCAATCAAGACACCCAAGTTGTTTTCCTCCTGAGTGGCTTTGATTCATCCTTGCTCATTTTTGGTCTGATGGCAGTGTTTAGGCTAAAACAGGAAGCACTCTGGGCTCCCAAGTCCCTTCATGCAGGAAAGGATTCACCTTGAGAGCGTGGCTCAGCTCATTTAACCTCAGGGTTATCTCCTTTACCTAAAGGGGGGAAGAAAAACCCTTCATGCCAGGAACCAGCAGCAGACCTCACAGTCTCACTCATGACTCATCTAAGATGGGTTTGCACCATGAAACAGAACAAGGAAAAGGCCCCAAGTCTGCCAGAGTTCAGGAAATATTTGGGCAATGCTGTCAGGAACAGGGTGGGATTTTTGGGGTGTCCTGGAGCTGGACTCAGTGATCCTTGTAGGTCCCTTCCAGCTCAGGATATTCCATGATTCTCTGATTCTGTCAGAAACACAGAACTGTCAGTGCAGCATCATCCCAGTCTGGGACTGAAGGCGACACAGCTGAGCTCAGTGTCCAGGCTTTTTCCAGGCAATCAAAACCCATCCTGCACAACAGCTGGTGACGGCTCCCAGTTCCTGCCTCATAAATCCACCTGTGTGTAAGGTCTTTTGTTTCCATTATTGCCACTAGGACATTGTCCCAGACCCTTCCATCTTCATTCTCGAGACTTCCCAGACTGAATTAATCCATGTCCAACATATAACAATTTATTCTTGCACCATTCTTGTATAAGGGCTCTGAGCATCCTGATGTGTGGGTGGCATCCCTGCCCATGGATGGGGTTTGGAACTTTGACATCACTTCCAACCCAAGCCTTTCTATGATTAAATGGCTCTATAATCACAGTTCTGCCTCTGCTTAAAGAATCCTTCTCTGTTCCTGGAGTTCTATGAAAGAATAACCATATCCCATCTGAGCTGTATAAAAGCCAGGCTGTATAAAACACAAACACTCCAAGTTTTCCCTGCCTGGTAACCTCTCCCTGCCAATGGTGATTGGTCCTTCAGGACCGCCTTGAAGTCACATTTGTGGTTTGTGGGGGCCAAGGATTTTGTGCCCTGTTCTTTAAAATTTCAGCCTCCTGAGAACCCCACACACGAGGCAGCCGTGGGATGTTTGTTTTTGCAGGGCTGTGTCATTCTGTGATCAGCAAACACAACGTGCCCTTTTTCCTCCCTCATTTTCCACTGCTCCAGCTTTAGAGCTGATTCTCTTGTTACCAATCCCCACACACACGACCTTACTCTTTGTCCCATTATATTTTTCAGTTCTCCATCCAATTCACCTCACTAACACACCAATCCCCTCCTGAATTGCCTGCACGTCCCAGCTTTGTGCTGTCTACAAAAGTCATTAGTAAAGCTCTATTTTTTAAGGCAGGGTCACCAATGGCAACATTAAATAAGATTAGTCTGAAGACAGAGAGCATTGTGAAACTCCACTAAAAAGTGCCCTGCAAACTCCAAGTTCTCCTCTCTTCAGAATCCCAGGTCATTTCTCTTTAGTAGTTACTTACCACATTAGTATTTTGGAAATGATCCACATTTTCTCCAGTTAATAATATCCCAGGTGGCACAATATTGATATTCATTGAAGTCTAAGTGGATTATGTCTAAAGCATTTTTCTCATCCATAAGAATTGGTTATCCTTTTTAAGGAAAGATATCAGACACAAACAGCCTTTGATAAATCTGTATTTCCTCCCATCTTGATTTATTTTCACCTCCTTTGGTCGTTCCTTTTCTTTAATTATTCATTCTTTTTTGTTTTCGGGAAGATTTATTCTAAAGCTTGCACATTTCTGGGGCTGGGTGGTTGCTTTTCTGCACTCATATATGGACGCTATATTTATTATTTGACACACAGATGGAGCCACCCCCAACTTCATACATTTATTAAAGAGCTTTGAGATGGAGCACTGATTTCCTGAGCCAGCTCTTTCAAATATCAAGGATGCTGATTACCCAGCTCTGCATCTCCTCCTCTCTCCCTGGCTAAATGAAACTAGTTTAGAGAGTTTTGTTTCCACTTTGGTAATAGAAATTTCCATGTCCACAGTCCTCTTCCCATTAATCATCTTGTCTTTCCTTAGCAGGTTCCACAGCAGAATCCTTACAGAAAACAGAGCTGAAGCAGACCTTAAACTGCAGGGTCATATTTCCATTCTCTTCAATGTCTGCCCTGTATTTCTTTTTTCCACGTTTTCTTTCTGGTTTCATGTTTAAGTGCTGAAGAATCCTTGCTCTGTGTTTTAATTTTCCTTGTGAGGATTAATGTGAATTAACTTTTAGGAATGCTTGTGCTATCCCTGCATTTCTGAGCTCTAAAATGCAGTTTCCTCTCCTGAGCTTTTTGCTCTTTGGAAGGTCTCTGCTTAATCCCATTTCCCTATTAAGGTGACTTCAGCAGAAGCAGCTCCCCTTTCGAGGAGCCATATAAATCTCATCTTTGCAAAACACAGGTTGCAAAACACCTGTGGTGTTTTTTGGATTGTTTTTTTCACCTGCCAGGAGACAGATTTTACTGAACCTTGAAATTGTTGCCTAAAGGACACACCTCCAACCTCTCCCATTATATTATCCCTTAGATTCCACTGAAGTCTTACTCAAATGTTTAAAATAGAATCACAGAATATCCTGAGTTGGAAAGATCATCAAGTTCAACTCCTGGCCTTGCTCAGGACACCCCAAGAATCCCACCCTGTGCCTGAGAGCATTGTGCAAACTCTTATTAAGCTCTGCCAAGCTTGGGGCTGTCACCACTTCTTTGGAGAGTCTGTTCCAGTGCCCTCTGGAATGAACCACCCTCTGGATGAAGAATTTTTTCACAATATCCAACTTAAACCTTCCCTGACACAACTTCAGGCCCTGTCTCTGGTCCCTGGTCCAAGGTGAACAAGCCAAGTGACCTCAGCCACTCTTCATACGGCTTCACCTCCACACCCTTCACCATTTTCACTGCTAATGAGTTATTTCAGCAGCAGGAATCACCTTGCAGACAAAAAAGAAAGCAATCACTATTTTTTACTTATGAATGTATCACCTTTCATTTTTCCTGAAATAAGTCACCTCTGCACCATATCGGATTTCCTAATTGCTGAAGTTTCCATAACCCCACAGGGCTATGTGCCATTCACAGTTCAGGTTTCAAGTCACTGTCACTTGGTGCAGCTCCAGGCTGCTGCTGGAAGGGATTCCTGTCCTTTCTGCTGCCCCCACTCACAGAACTGCTCAGCCAGAGCAGTGGGAAGGCCCAGGAATGTGCAGCCAGGACCAGCTGTGGCAGCCCACACTGAGATCAGAGTGTCACACAGATCAGGACACTGAGTCAGGGGTGTTTAAATCACTCCTGTGGGATCCTTGGTGTCCTGTGCAGGGCCAGGAGCTGGACTTGATGATCCTTGTGAGCCCCTTTCAACTCAAGATATTCTATGATTCTGTGATATTCTGTACTCCCAACACGTGGATCATGTGGCCCGAATTTAAATCTGTTATGTTTGAAATTATATCACTTTAAGATTAAGAGGTCTGGCTCATTCAAGCACCAATTCATTAATATCTTCAGCTAGTGGACTATGAAAAACATTTTCCAAAGTTAATCATTCTCCCTTTTTGCATTTATCATGCTGATGAATGCAGGTATCCTCTCCATTTCTCTAGCCCAGCACTGCATTATCTCAATGGCCTGCAGGTGTGTAGATTTGTATCTCATTTTATCAAATCTGTCTGAGAAAAATAAAAAGAATACACTAACTCATTAAAATTAGAGTGCCAGCCTCACTCTGATTTCACATTCTTTAATCAGGCTGATCAATAGACTTCAGCTCCAATCTCCAAACAGATAAATAACTAAGTAAAACAATTTCCAAAAAAAGTTTTATTCTGATGATATGCAAGTAAATGAAAACACTAATTTCGATTTTATATAAAGCCTTCAGGATACATTATTCAAAAGCACTTTGTGAACTGACACAGGAAATTGATCCAGGGATTATTGACTCAGTTGAAGTTCTTCCACTGACTTCACATTAACTCTGGACCAGGATTGGAATGCAGCTGATCCAGGACTGAGGTGAACCAATTCCCATCCAGGGTGGAGTTCTGTTGCCCTGCTTTTTGCAGTGTTCCATGTTTTTACTTATGCAGTAGAAGTTCCCATGCATTTTCTACAAACACAGTCCTTGTTTTCCTAACTGGCCAAGATTGTTTTGAACTTTTAGATTGTTTTTCATTCCTTTCCCCTGGGGCAGAGAAAGATGATTGACCATGTCTTTATCCTGTGAACTTATAGAGGTGGTAACCTCATTGACCAATCCATGATTCTCTTAAGAAAGAGATATAAATGAGAAAATAAAGAAGGGCAGGCCCTTTTGGGTGGTCTTGCCTGGTGGTTCAACTGCTGCTCTGAAGCCTGCGTGTTTCTTTTGTAGCCAGCAGTGCAACAGAGGTGCTATCCAACAGCACAACAACAATCCTTGTGTAAAATTTTGGGATGCGTTGTCTTAATGAGTTATGTGGTGATTTGGATTCTTGGTGAAATTTAGGCAGGCAGAACAAAACTCTTCAGCTTGTTACTTAGCCTAAGACATCCTTTCTTNTCAGCTTGTTACTTAGCCTAAGACTAAGACTAAGACGCCCTTTCTAAACTATCCTCATCTGTCCTACTGACTGCAAGTAGGGAATGGTTTGGGTTGGAAGGAACCTCAAAGATCCTCTAGATCCAAGCCCTGCCATGGGCAAGGACACCTTCACTAGACTTGGTTACAAAATCCCATCCAACCTGGCCTTGAACACTCCCAGGGATGGGGCAGCCACAGCTCAGATGGGCAACCTGTGCCAGGGCCTTACCACCTCACAGGGAAGATTTTCCTCCAAATATCCCATCTAACCCTGCCCTCTGAGAGTGGGAAGCCATTCCCCCTTGTCCTGTCACTCCATGCCCTCGTTCAAAATGCCTCTCCAGCCCTTTTGGAAACCCTTGAGGTACTGAAAGGTGGTCCAAGGTCACCTCAGAGCCTGGGGAAGGGGTGTGGAGGAAAGGTGTTTTTAATATTTGGGTTTATTTCTCATTATCCTACTTCAATTTCCTTGGTAATAAATTCCATTAATATTTGCCAAGTTGAGCCTGTTTTGCCTACAGGGGTATTTGGTGAGTGTTTTCTCCCTGCCCTTATCTCAAACCATGAGTCACTGTATTTTCTCTCCCCTGACCAGTTAAAGAAGGGGAGTGACAGAGTGGCCTTGGTGGTCACCTGGTGTCCATTCAGGGTCAACCCCACCACCACAGAGTGCTCCAGGCTGGGTCTCAGCAGAGCAGAGAGGGAGAATCACCTCCCCTGACCAGCTGGCCACGCTGCTTCAGATAAAGGGAACTTTAACTAATCCAGGATCCAGGATTCCCTAAAATGCAGCGTCCTTCTGGCCACAAACTGCAACATCTGTTCAGCTTTGAACCAGAGAAAGCTTTACCTTGTGGATGCCTCTTTTGCACCACCCAGCCTCTTCCCTGGAGCTCTGCTGTCAATGACAGCTTTGAAATGGTTGAATAACCAGGATATTTTAAGGAAGTAAATTTACTAAAGGTGGGGATGAGGCACTAAAGGTGCCCAGACCCAGGTGTAAGGTGCCAGCCTCAGTGCTGCTCTGTGTCCTATCCAGTCAGAAGCAGTTCACAGACCTCTGCTCATCTCTCCCACTCACAAAACACAAAGAACAAAGCTGTCCTAATGAGAGCAGGGTTTATTTGCACTTAGCATTTATTTCCTTTTCGAAAAAGGATGCTCAGGCTGAAAAGAATCAGTGATAAAAGCTCTCCTCTGAAACATACAGCTGTAGCTCACTACAATAGGTAGCAAAAGCTCATTTTTCAGAAGAAAGGCAAAGTAATTTCCCAATCCCTGGGCAATCTATTCAAGAGCAAGGATGAGGCTCAACAACATTACAAAGGCCATCCACCGAGGGAGGTAACCTCTATTATTTCATCGGACACCCTCTAGGAAAAAAACTCTTCCATATGAGGATTAGGGAAATTCAAACAAATTCCCTCTTCTTTATCATGTCAGACATGAGTGTTTTGTTTAACCTTAAAGCTCCTCTGCAGTACATTTTTACACCCTTTTGACGCTCTCCCCCAAGAGGTTGCCTAGGATCCCCCTCTTTCACGAGCTGCAATGTCATGTCGCTTTTCTGGCTGTTCCTTCGTTGGCTTTATGGAGCTTTAGGGCCCTTTTTCCACACAAAAGCACAGCTTTGCCTAGCAGGATAGAAAGCAGCTTTAACCCAGCTGCACGATTAGCACATTTTTCTAGGACATGGGAATGGTGGATTGGAAACTTCCCAACCGGCGAGACTTGAGTCCAAACCACCCACTCCCTACGCAAGGAAGATAATCTCTATTACACTGCAAAAAGGACAGATTTGGCATTAGCAGACAGTCAGGGCTGTGTCACTGGTGATCATTACATGCACCCAGAACATGCTTTTGAGATGAGCTTCCCTGGGGTGTAGAAGAAGAGAATCACAGTTCTGAATCTCATGAAGTGCTGGGAAGGAACTGCTCGGCTCTGCAGAGAGAGCAGTGCCTCTGGAGATGCACCAGGGAAAATTTTAGATATCTAACACTTAATATTCCCTATCCCTGGACTCCCTGTCCCTGGGGGTGTTAAAAACCAGGCTGGATGGGGCTCTGAGTAACCTGGTCTAGTGGAAGGTGTCCCTGCCCTGAAAATGAGATGATCTTTAAGGTCCCTGTAGAAGCCTAGAAGATAAAGGGAGCTGATGTTTATCCCTCAAACACCAAAAGCTGCATAGCAGTGGAGCCAGCCCAGGATTGTTGTGGCTGGAAGAAGGGGCTAAATGGAAGTAGGGCAGCACTTTTGGGGACAAACATCCTCGTCCTGGGTCCTGGAGGTCAGCACAACACAGCAAAGCCCAAGCATAGGAATGAGGTCGAGAATTGGCGTAAGGGAGCCCAAGACCACCCAAGATCCCAGAAGCTTCTGACCCATTTCCAGACAGGTCCAGAAGAACAGGCTGTGGATGACAACTGATTTGCATAGAGAGTGAGAAATTTATCTGCAATGTGGGGAGAATTTATCTATAAAAATGTACCCCTGTGAAACCTGAGTGTATGGGCACCCCAGGACTCTGGACACCCCATCAGCTGGATCAGCACTAGAGCCAAGACTGACTGACTTTCTTCCTTCCCTCCTTCCTTCCTTCTTTCTTTCCTTCCTTCCCTCCTTCCTTTTCTTCCTTCTTTCTTTCCTTCCTTCCCTCCTTCCTTTTCTTCCTTCTTTCTTTCTTTCTTTTTCTCCCTCTTTAATTAATTTCTTCCTCTTGCCTTTCACTCCACCCATTTATCCAGAACCCACTGCCAGTGCTTACACAGGAGGTCAGTGAGTAACTTCTATAAATTTCTATGCCAAGCATGCAATTTACTAATAAAACTTTGTCTGATTATTGCTGTTCCTCTTGTCCAGGAGCATCTACAAATATCGAATGCTCCCTCTCCCTTAAGAATGGGATGTCACAGTTCCCTCCAACATCAAATATTATACAATTCTAAAAGGAAAAGCATTGGCACTTATGGACACAGGTGCCTAAAAAACCCCGAAGAAATCTTTCCTCAGACAGTTTTGCAGAGTAACCATCCCAACCTTCTTCACGAAACGGGACCTAATTGCTAAAATTTTTTAATTTGGACCTCATTTCCAGTGCTAGAAAGCAACCAGAGATCCAATCAATATTGGCAACCTGTACTACAAGCACCTCGTTAGCCAAAGTGCTCCGTGTGGGTCTGGGTGATATCTTGTTGTCTGATTTCTTGCTCCCACTATTGCTATGTGCAGTCACGACACTGAGAAATTTTAGGAGGCATTTTAGCAACATAAATAAGGGCAAAGGAAAGCATATTTTCCTGATCACAGACTATCTGCCAGCCATTCAGATGGGAGGGGAGGAGCTGATTTAGGCTGCTAAATTTAATTAAAGCATATGTTCTTGGGCTTTGCAGTGGGATATCCTTAAATCTCCCTTACCTTGTCTCCTTTCCAGGTCATTGCAAAGTTTAAATCACATTGAAAGGTTCCTGTTTCATTACCATACAATATCTTTTCTCCACTTACTCCAGAGAAATCATACAGAAACCCCCTTCAATAAGATATTAAGACTATTTGCAAGAGCACAGCAAAATTAAGATGCTGGGAGGATCTACCAGGAAAGCAGTTATCGCTTATTAAAGGCATTAAGAAATATAAAATTATGTCGTTTATCATTAGAAGATATAGAGGAAGATTAGAAGAGGCAGGTGATGAGCAGCCTGTGGTCACAGCCCAAATGGGCATCAATGACACAGGTGAGGGGGGGTCCTGTGTGTGGAAGCAAAAATGAGGCTCCTGGAAAAGAAACCAAAAGGAAGGTGATGTTCTGTGAAGTGTTTCTTTATCTCTTGCAGGTCCAGGGAGAGTGGTGGTGTGAATGCAAGACAATTTCAGGCTCACATGACACGTGTAGAGTGTCAAAATGCAGTACAGGAGAGACAGAGTTCACCTGAGATGCTGTCACTTAAAATCAGAGAGGCTGGGAGGGAGCTTTCAGAGGGAAGCCAAACCAGAGCATATGGTTTGGGATGACATTTCTAAAGATGAAGACACAAACGTAGGTACCTCTCAATGAAGAATAGGTCACGGGAAGCAAATACTCCAACAGAAAATGGAAAACAAAAAGTCTGACATTTGAAAAGGTTGTCAAGACAGGAGCTAACGTGGCAGTGGATGTTTTACTATGTAAATGCTGGAAAGCTCAGAGATGCAGGTGATGGAATTGGCCTTTCTGAGCCTGAATGAGGAGATGGAAATGCACGGATCAAAAACTTGGTGGAGGGAAAACAATCAAAGAGAAACTGTATCAAACAAGCCGTATTTTGGCAGGAAAGAGGAAAACACAATATCATGAATCTTTATGAACTGAAACTCCAAGTCAAGATGGAACAATGCACCTTTGGGCCACAGACCTTCCTACACACCTGTACAGTGGTACTGACATACAGTGATACCAAAAAAAATCCAAAAAAGGTAGGAACAGCAGGAAGTGGAATATTAAAATCATAGAAAGGGTTGGGTTGTGAGGGCCATTCAAGATCATCTTCTTCAACCCCCCTGGCATGGGCAGGGACACCTCCCACTATCCCAGGTTGCTCCAAGCCCCATCCAACCTGGCCTTGGACACTTCCAGGGATGGGGCAGCCACAGCTTCTCTGGGAAATCTATGCCAGGGCCTCCCCACCTTCATGGGAAGAGCTTCTTCCAAAAATCCAGTCTAAATGTCTCATCTTTTAGTTTAAAAGAAATATTCCTAATTCTATTACCCTGGTAAAAGGTCTTCCCTATGAGCTCCCTTTAGGTACTGGAAAGGGCTCCAAGCCTCCTTTGCTCAGTTGGGCTGAACAATCCCAACTCTCTCAATCTTTCTCTACAGCAGAGGTGCTCCAGTTCTCTGGGCATCTTCATCTCCTCCTCTGGACTCATCCCAACAGGTCCACATCCCTCTCATCTTGGGGTCCCCAGAGCTGGAAACAGAAGTCCAGGCAGGATCTCACCAGAGTGGGGTAGAAGGGCAGAATCCCATCTGTTGACTCACCAGCCACACTTCTGCTGCAGCCCAGGACACGGCTTCTTATCCACCAGAATTCCGGGTGATTTGAGTTCCCTCCTTCTGGTTAATTGCACCTTATAGAATTCTTGGGGTTTTTTAATGGGTTAACAGTGTGTCAATAAACCAGGAAATAAAATTATTTCGGATATCCCAAGAAAGGTTTAAGAAAAGGTATTTAAAGGAAATAAGCAGCCTAGGGATAAGATCAAAGCAAAGGTCACATCTAAGGCTGAGGCAGCAGCTGGTGGCTGAGCCCAGAAGAAGATACACAACCCCTGGGCTGCTATAAAAATCTGGCTCAAAACCTCCTCATGAAGTCAGCATCGTGCAGCAAATTCCATGATGTACCTTCCATCACATCCCAACAGGAGCAAAGGGGCTGAGCATCCACCAAAGCTCTGTCCAAATCCAGCAGCAGGACTGGGTAGAAAAAAGCTCTTTAAGGAAAGTTAAAAGGGGAAGTTAAAGGAATTAAATCCTTACAGGTGTTGACAGTACTGTCAGGGTGTTGAGCAGGAAACAAGCCACTGGTGTGCTGCTGGTTTGCTCTTGGAGAAAAAATTGAGCCAGCATGGTTGAACAGGAGGGTAAACTGATATTAGAAATAAGAAGAATTAGGGAAGAAACAAGGGTGATAAACACCCCAGACCTGCTTTGAGAGGATTCAGAAAAGAGCCTGCCTGAAAAAAAAAAAAATTCGACTTAAAAAGACAGAATAACTACAGACAAAACAGCAGGGCTGGATATATTTACCCAAGAGTTTTAGAGCAAATAAAAAATTAAATATCTGAATTATTAACAACAATGTGCAATGTTTCACTTAAAGTGTCCCTGGTATGTGAAGACTGGAGAGGATCCAGGACAGATCCAGGGAAGTGCAAACTTATAAACCTGACATCTGAAGCAGACAAATTATCTGAAACTTTTGATGAAAGAAGGTAAAAAAGGGTTCACTTCTGGTTAATTGCACCCTATATAATTCTTGGGGTTTTTTGATGGGTTAACAGTGTGTCAATAACCCAGGAAATAAAATTATTTTGGATGTCCCAAGAAAGGTTTAACAAAAGGTATTTAAAGGAAATAAGCAGCCTAGGGATAAGATCATCCTCTTATCTGGTCTTGAGTGATATAAATAATCTTTAAAAGGCAGGAAGCAAAGGGTGGGAGTAACACTTTGGTTTCTTCTAGTGCAAGGACTGTGTGTTTAAATGAAGGTAATGGGAATTAAAACAGAAGAAGGTTCTTTATGGAGCAGGTGTCAGTCACAAAAATTAAAAATGGACATTTTTATGGGCTGAAATCTGGGTGGGGAGCTGGAGGAAGGAATCAGAAAGGATCACAACAGGGCCAGAAAATCTTGGAACTGAAAGAAGTTGGAGACTGGCAGAGTGGTCATAAGAATCTCCTCTGTGCTCTTTTTGTACCCACTTTTGGTGATGGGAGGAGAAGATGGGTCAAATGTACCGGGGTCTGAAAAAACACTGATTTTTAAAAAATGTTTATTTTGAAACAAAATGAGTTTGAATTTCTTATGGGCTTAATCAATCCAACCCTTCTCACTGAAGGGGGAATTGATTGTCCAACAGAATCGATTGCCCTACAGAATACAGGGGCTTCAGGAGATTGGCCCATCCCCAAATCATCTCAACCATCACACACAAAACACTTCCACTGATGATTTGTGATTCAATATGGGTCTAAAAGCTTCCAGCAGCCAAAATTCCAGGCCTTCCCAGGTAGTTTGTACAAGTGCTTTACAAACCTTAATACCAGATAGGGGCTTTTCATATCTAAATTAAATCTTCTCCCAGCAATCCAAGCCAATTTAAGCCAATGGCTTCTTGACCTACCCTCAGTGGGCATGGAGAAGAGATTTTCAGTTTCTTTCTGCAGCAAGGCTTCGTGTATTGGAGAAGTTATTCCCATTTCCCCAGATCTTCAATTTTCCAGATTCACCAAGCTCATCTCTTTCAATTTCTGTTCTTAATTACATTGTCGAGATCTTGGATCTTGCTGTGGTTTTTTTGGACTTTCTCTCACTGTCTTACAGTGTGGACAGAAACTTCAACGTAAGTTCTGCTCTGTCCTTACAAACACCAGAAAAAGAACTTTTGCTCTTGGCATTGAATCCCTAAAACTTTGTGCTTGTCTTTGGGCATTTAAAATTTTTCTTCAAGAAATGGAAAACTTTCTCACATCTCTCACACCAGTGTTACTATTTAAAAATGATTCTGCAGTGGCATTTGCAGTTTGAGCAGAGTTATAATCTGTTGTGGGACATGAATAGAATCATAAAATCACAGAACCATTAAGGTTGGAAAAGACCTTCAAGATCATCGGGTCCAAGCATTGAGCCAGCATCACCAAGTCCATCACTAAAGCATGTCCTTACGTAGCACAAATCTGTAGAAAACCTTTTGCCTTTGAAAATGTGTAATTCAGGGAAAAAAAAAAACCAATTAACTGGGTGAGAGTAGAGGCAGGAAGAACAATTCCTGACTAATGAGTGGTAGTAACTGCAGCTTTAATAACAGTAACCAAATAGAGACTTGGGGATTCAGCCTTAAAACCAGACGACGAATTAAACCAGAATTACAGGTTTCAAGTCCAGATGTTTTTCTTATTTTTTTTTTTTTTTCAATTTATTATTTTTCTATATACCTACTTATACTCCAGGGGTTCCCTTTCCAGGCTCATTATTTCACAAGTGCACCATAAAAGGAGGTTTCCAGTTATGCTCTGGATGCTTTCATATCTTTAGATGTCCCAGAATGGTTTGGGTTGGAAGGGACCTTAAGACTGCCCCATTCCAGCCCCTCTGCCATGGGCAGGGACACCTTCCACTAAACCAGGTCACTCAAAACCACATCCAACCCAGCCTTAGGGAAGAATTGCCATAAGGAAGGAGGAGACACTGAGATTTTCAGAGCTGGAAATCTCCCTCGATTCACTCTTTGCAGTTCTTTCCTTGCCTCCTTTTTCACCCGCAGCTCCTGGGCCACGGCTCCTCTGCGTCCTCCAATTTTTCCTCCTGATTGTGCAGGTGCAGCGCCGCTGAACCGAGCGAAAGATCGCTGCTGTTTTGTCATGGAGTTAAGTGGAGTGAGGGATTTGTTCCGACCTCTGAGTTTCCCTCGCCACCAGCCCGCTTTAGCCCCGTTCCCTCACCGTTGTGTCACATCTGTTGCTCTCAGCGTGGGCTCCTTTAGCTCTGTCAACATCACTTTCCGTCGCCACTTGTCATCATCCCTGCTCCCAGCTCCATTTAATATCTCCAGCTCCCGTAAGCAAAACTGATCACCAGGATTACTGAGAGGATTGGACACGCTTTATTGATGAGGTGATTGACTTATCACTGCCTCAGAGACAACGTTTCTTTACACGGCCTCGTGGCTTTCATTCTCCTAATTCAGATGCAATCAGACGTGTCCAGAAAAGGAAGGGTCAAATGTAGCAACGCTCAGATAAATCCAGGCGAAATGCCACTAAAATCCACAGCTGTGGCAGCTATAACCAGATGTAACTGATGCAGGGATGCACAAAGTATTGAAAATAATTCCTTTATGGCTCGTGATTCCTCCTTGTGACGTGCCAGAGCTGCCAGGTAGTCACTAGCTTGGGACATGTATTGCTGCCACTGCAGTACTTGATGAAAACATCTGTTTTATGCCAGATTTTGCTCGGTCCTGGAATTCAAGTCTCTCTTGGACTTTAAATAGACTGAAATAAGGTTGTTGAGGGATTAGCTGGCTTTTTCCAGACTCCTTTTATTGTTGCTGTAATAACTTTTTTTATTAAATTGCTCACAGGTAACAACATACGGATGCGCTGTGATAAGCTCTCCGAGCTGTGCTGTTTTCAGGGAATCTCAGGTCACTGGATTTCCTCTGGAAATAGGAAACAAGAGTCAGCCTTGGTTTTGTGAATCATTCAGGCCGACTTGTGTTTGTTGCTGTGCTCCTTGCAGTTGGCTGGTTTGGTCTGTGAGGCATTTGAGTGGAAAACAGCATTTTTATCAAAGAAAAAAGCGCTTTTTCCAGCTGTGTGATTGGCCAATTAATTCAGGATTGAAAAGTTAAGTACTGCTAAAAACTCGGCTTTATTTTGTCTAGCAGGCTTCAGGAAAGGCACAAGCCCAGCCTAATTACTGAAAATAGCAGGTAAAAAATAGTAAAAGGAGGTAGGAATCTGGGAAGGAAGGGGGGGTAATTTCTCATTTAGATCTAAAAAGAAATTGGCCCAAATAAAAAAAGAAACTCCTGAAAAGAAGTTTTGTTGGTTTTTGTTTGGGTTTTTTTGTTTGTTTGTTTTTGGTTTTGTTATTTTGGTTTGGGTTTTGTTGTTTTTAGGGGTTTTGTTTGTTTGGTTTGGGTTTTGTTGTTGTTGTTTTTAAGTGGGGACTCCTTAAGCACAAATATAAACCTAACCTAAATAAATAATTCCTAGAACATTTTAAAATCTGGAGCATTTTACAATTTGTACATACTCCAGACAAATGTCCAGGCTTTCTCCTTCAAGTGATTTGCAATGATAAGTTGCTCTTTTTCCTTCCCTGATGGTTTTGCTGCCATGTCTGCAGGGATATTGGGAATGACACAGCAACTGTGTCCTAATGTGATAAATTAAGCACTCACTGACACTTTCTTGAGATATGTTTTTCAGTTACTTCATTTTTTGTGCATTTATCAACACTTCCAGTCAATCCAAAAGAGGAAAGAAGTTAATATCAGCTTATTTTATATACCTGATGTTAAGAATATGATCCAAATTATAACCTAAAACCCCCACTTTATTTAATGCAAGTTATTTGTCTGGGTTCTCCTGCTTTGTAGGAAAGTCCTGTAGTATAGGAATGAAACCCCACTGAGTTATTTGTAAGGATGTAATAGGGTGTAAGACAAATTTTACAATGGAGTCAAATCCACACACCTTAGGAAAAAAGTAACCAAGAGGACAATTGGATTACTTTTCTACCAATACTTCAATAGCCCAGCTATTAAGAGGTTATGATTTAAGATGATTCACAAAAAATCACCCTGTGAGCCAAAAGGAAACTCCTTCCAAAGAGTGGCAGGAATTCCCTAGAGAAACAGCCAGCCTGAATGGATAATCATCCCAGCAGGGATGAGGTGAAAGCACCAGAGCTGAGTTTATTTAAGTTCCAGTAGAAATCCTCCATTTCATCTTCACAGAGGAATCAGGGCAGTTTCCCAAAGCAGAAACCCACTGACAACTTCACCCCCAAGTCACATTTGCCAAACCCCTCCAGGCACATGGCTCTGACCTCCAGGAGTTTTGCTCACGTGGAATGAAATCGCTGCTTCCACCTCGGGAAACGCCACAGAGCATCTGGCAAACACAACCTCCTCCCACTAAAAGATGAGAAACATGAAGATTAAGCTGTTTTAATAAAATTTTGGCCCCTGGAGCTTTTGGTTCCTGTACAGCTGACTGTATATTTTTTCAGATTTATAGATGTTATCACTGTGGGATGGAACAAAGCTGTTAATTATTCGGGTTTTTTCCCCCTAAATTCAGAGAAAGCAACATCTTAATGACGCACAACGCCTTGCCTTGCTCACGTAAAAGGCACCACACCATGCCAAAAACCCACCCTTGGTCTTTCTAAAAGCTGTTGCAGATCAATAAGCAGCTGTTAATAACAAGGACCGGCCCTGCTACACACAATGAGAAGGTTTGCAACAGCTCAAATTCCTCGGAAGAAAAATGTCCCAAGAGAATGTGCAGCATTATTATTGTATGAATAACGCACATATTGATTAAGCAGTATTTCTCCAGCTCCAAAATGCAAAACCAGCAAGATGCAGCCTGCAAACCAAAGCAGTCACACCAGATTTATCCCACTGTAATTTTTATGATTGCTGTCCCTTGGAATACTTGGCCTGTTTTATATTGGCACATGTTTATATATTTCTCTTCTTATTTACTTTCATGAGGCTCACGCTGGAGGTAAATATGATTTGTACCGAAAATTACTGCAAAATTTGCACCGTGGTTTTTGAAATGTAATCTGTGCTTCTTGCAGGATTAACTCGCTCTTCCTCCCCCCTCAAAAAAAACCCACCCAGCAAGACACAGTGCCCTGCACACGTAGCTGTAGTCAGAGGATTTTGCAGACGACAAGCAGACAGCTGTATTTCGTTATCAGTATATTTTTTATGTCCCCTCTCCTAAGGGATTTTCTTCAGAGTCCACAGAAATAAATGATTATCAATGCAGCAAAAGATGGAGGAAACCTCTCCGATAGCAGTTCGCTGCTGTAAAACCCTGAACTTTATGGAGGCTCAGGTGGCCCCTCAGCCCTTTTAAAGCTTTTTTTTTTTTTTAGAGGGGCTACTGGTGCGGCACTCCTTTCC
>VZTZ01020160.1:63858-127691 GCA_013400955.1 Drymodes brunneopygia | reverse complement strand
GGGCGCGCGGCGGCAGGTGAGGGGCGCGCGCCGGTGCCGCTGTGGGGACACGGGGGTGACACGGCCTGGGAGCGGCGGGAGCGGGCGGGCACCGGGGCTGTGCGACACGGGGACAGGGCTGGCGTGGCACTGGGGCTGTGTGTGACACGGGCACGGGGCTGGCCTGGCACTGGGGGTGTGTGTGTGACACGGGGACGGGTGCGTGTGTGTGACATGGGGACAGGGATGGCCTGGCACCGTGCGTGGGTGTGCGACATAAGGACAGGGCTGGCCTGGCTCAGGTTGGGTGGGGCGAGTGTGTGCATGGGGATAGGGCTGGCCTGGTACTTTGCGTGTGTGACATGGGGACAGGGATGGCCTGGCACCGTGCGTGGGTGTGCGACATAAGGACAGGGCTGGCCTGGCTCAGGTTGGGTGGGGCGAGTGTGTGCATGGGGATAGGGCTGGCCTGGTACTTTGCGTGTGTGACATGGGGACAGGCTGGCCNAGAAATAAATGATTATCAATGCAGCAAAAGATGGAGGAAACCTCTCCGATAGCAGTTCGCTGCTGTAAAACCCTGAACTTTATGGAGGCTCAGGTGGCCCCTCAGCCCTTTTAAAGCTTTTTTTTTTTTTTAGCAGGGCTACTGGTGCGGAACTCCATTTCTGAACAGGCAGCTGGCTTGTCAGTCCCTTGTTAAAATGAATTGTTGGTTAAAGGCTCTATCAAGAAAATCCTCTTTATAACTCCTTTTGCAAGCCAGCCACCACGTAAAGCTGCTGTGGCTTGGCAAATAAAAAGCAAACCCCTCGCAGGTCCAGTTGAACTCCAGACTGCTCTATCAAAGCACTTGGGCTGGGTGAAACCTCCAGGCTCGGGCTGTAATTTGTGGTGTTTTGGAGAGAATTGGTGGCTTTAGCAGCAGCGAGTTGGTGGGGTTTATTCATTTATTTCTGTGAGCTGTGCCCTGGGCACTCTGTGACCACGAAGGAGGGCACAGACCTGCCGGGGAATCATGGAATCATTAAGGTCGGAAAAGACCTGAAAGGTCACCGGGCCCAACCATTCACCCAGCACTGCCAAATTCACCACTGAACCCTGTCCCCAAGTGCCACATCCACACTTTATTTGGGAACTTCCAGGGAAAGGTGAACCCACTACTTGCCCTTTACAACGCCTGCCCATTCTTTCAATGAGGAATTTTTCCTAATATCCAACTTGAATCTCCACTGGTGCAACTGGAGGTTTCCTTTTACGCTATCTCGTTATTTGGGAGAAGAGCCCAAGCCCCTCCTGGCTACACCCTCCTGTCAGGGAGCTGCAGAGTGATGAGGAGCCCCCTGAGACCCCTTTCTACTGAATAAACACCCCCAGCTCCCTCAGCCGTTCCTGGGGTTGCCCCCCGAGGAGGGGGAAGGTGAGGAGGGCAGTGAGGATGAGGAGGGTGCGGAACAGGGACCATCCCCTGGAGCAGGCGGGGAGCGGCTCCTGAGGGGCCGCGCCCTGAGGAGAGAGGCGATGGGGGAGGTGGGCGGGGCCCCCTCAGGCGTCCCCTCCGCCGATTGGTGGCCGGGTGAAGGGGCGGGACACCGCTTCGCGGTGCACTCTGGGAGTTGTAGTCCAAATGGGATGCGCGGCCGGCGGCACCTGCGGGATGAGGACTACAGCGATGGGGGGGAGGCACGGACACGTGGCCGCGGTGGGCGGGGCGGCGGCGGTCACGTGATGTTTGGGTGCCGGCNCATGGGGACAGGGATGGCCTGGGTGTGTGTGTGACACGGGGACAGTTGTGTGTGTGTATGACAGTGGGACAGATGTGTGTATGACATGGGGACAGGAATGGCCTGTGTGTGTGTGACATGGGGACAGCTGTGTGTGTGTGTGACACGGGGACAGGGATGGCCTAGGTGTGTGTGACATGGGGACAGGTGTGTGTGTGTGACACGGGGACAGGGATAGCCTGGGTGTGTGTGTGACACAGGGACAGGTGTGTGTGTGTGTGGGGGGGTGACACAGGGACAGGGCTGGCCTGGCACAGGGGTGTGTGTGTGTGTGACATGGGGACAGGGCTGGCCTGGTGCTGCTGTGTGTGTATGATACGGAGACAGAGATGGGCTGGCACAGGCTGGGGCTGTGTGTGACATGGGGACAGGGCTGGCCTGGTGCTGCTGTGTGTGTATGATACGGAGACAGAGATGGGCTGGCACAGGCTGGGGCTGTGTGTGACATGGGGACAGGGCTGGCCTGGTGCTGCTGTGTGTGTATGATACGGAGACAGAGATGGGCTGGCACAGGCTGGGGCTGTGTGTGACATGGGGACAGGGCTGTCACGGGGACTGTGGGTGGAACCTGGGGACTGTGGCTGCTGTTGCACAGCGTTTTATGTGTGCAGTGAGTGATTTGGGGACAGGGCTGTGAGCAGGGGGGGACACATGTGCCAGGGTGCTGGGGACCACTCCTGTGTCCCATGTCACCGGTGATGGGTGAGGATGGGATTTCCCTGCGCCCACTTTGCCACTGTCCCACAGCTGCTCATGAATTAATTCTAATTTACTGATTCCCAGCACAATGCCAACGCTGGGAGCTGCTCCTGCCTTGTCACCTGCCAGCTTTTGCCTCACTTTTAACCTCACAGAGGGCACGATGTTGTTTCTTTATTATTTTTCCCCCCTTCCAGGCTCATTCGGGAGCTTGAGGCAGTGAGATGGATTTGGAAGTACAAGGAGAGGAAATAAAAAACCACTTTTAAATCCACAAAGCGCCGCTTTCTGCAGTGCTCCTCGCCTGACTGCAGAAACTTTTTTTTCTTTTTTTTTTTGGTCGCTTTTGTACTTTGAGAAGTGTTGGTGGTTTGAAGCTTTTAATAAAAGCTCCCCCGAGCTGTGGGGGTACAATTAACCTCCGGCATCTGGCGCTGGAGTGGACTTTGCTGGGGAAACCTCGCGTTCCCATGGAACTGCTCGGGGTCTTTGTGCGCGTATCAAAAAAGCAGAGGGTTTGGAAAGCTTAAAGCACGTTCCGTTCTGCCACCAGCACGCTGAATACGCCCTGCAGAACCCTCTGCTTGTTAGCATTTGAAGTTTTCCTCTGACATTTTGGAGCTTGAGGAGCATCCTTGTGTCTGGGAGTGCTGCAGGAACAAGGAGGTGTTTTGTTTGCAAACCCTTGCGTGGGGTGGCGGCCTCAAGTTTCGCTTTGTGCTTCGTTCTGCACAAAGGATTTGGGATTCAGCAGACTGAATCCTAAATTTTTTTTCTAGCTGTGTGCTGTGGAGTGGGAAGGTTTGATTTAAATAGGGGGGTTTTCCTCTCACCCTTTTTTTTTGTTTGTTTAGCAATAAGGTTTATCAGTATTTTTCCCTTTTTCCAGGCTGGTTTTTCCCTTTGCAGTGGGGCTGTAAACACACAGGGCCCTGTCCTGCCTGGCTGGGGTCCAGGTGTCCCTGCAGATGTTTCTGGTGTTTAAATCACCACTGGCTCAGGCCAGCTGCTGTCTGACCCCTCGATGCTCTTCAGCTGTGATGTCCCTTTCCATCTCATCTCCAGGTTGAACTCTGGGTGTTTTCTGGACTGTTAGTCATAGAATCATGGAATGGTTTGGGTTGGAAGGGACCTTAAACACCATCCAGTTCCACCCCCCTGCCATGGGCAGGAACACCTTCCACTATCCCAGGTTGCTCCAAGCTCCATCCAACCTGGCCTTGAGCACTTCCAGGGGTGGGGCAGCCACAGCTTCTCTGAGCAACCTGTGCCAGGGCCTCACCACTCTGTCAGTAAAGGATTTCTTCCCAATATCCAATCTAAATCTTACCTTCATTTAGCTTAATGCCATTCCCCCTTGCCCTATCACCCCACACCCTTCTGGCAAATCCCTCTTCGTTGTGTTGATGCAAATTAAGGTTTTTAAGTCCCAGATGAGCAGCTGCTCTCTGACCCCTTGGTGCCTTCCTGCTCTGCCATCTTTGCCAGCTGCAACATCCTTTTCCCTCTCATCGTCAGATAAGACTTCTGGACTTTTTCTTGGGTGTTAAATGTGCTGATTTCCTATTTCCAAGGAACAAATCACCCTTCTTGTGCTCTCCAAGGCCTCCTGCCTTCCAGGTTTGCTTTTATTAATGCAGCTAAAAATTAGCTTGACCACCAATGCAGCTTTGATGGACATGGGAGAGGCTGACCAGTGCAGCCACGTGTCCTGCTTGATAGAGGCTTCTGATTCAGATTCCATCCCTGTTTCCTCCTGTTATCGTGTCTAAAGCAAGAGTTAGAGGCTGGTGAGGCAATGAGCCAGGTTGCCCAGAGAAGCTGTGGCTGCCCCATCCCTGAAAATGTTCAAGTCCAGCTTGGATGGGATTTGGAGCCACCTGGAATAGAGGAAGATGTCCCTGCCTGTGGCAGGGGTTGGAACTGGATGATCCTAAAAGTCCCTTCCAACCTAAAGTGTTTTGTGATTCTCTAAGTAATTTAGTTGAGATTGGCTGAAGAGACTGATAGAACAGGGATTTCAATATTATAATATTTTATCCCCATCCTCTCTTGTGCAAGCAACCTCATTCATTTTCTCACAACTCTCTTGATTTGTTTATTTATTTATTTAAAATATTTTAAACCTCTTATGATTTACTCTTCATCATGAAACCCTCTGGTCTCCCAGCAAGCAAGAAGAATCTTTACTGGGAATGGAGGAGAAATAAATATTCTTTGTCTTAATAAATTTGCACATTGATATTACAGCACTTAAAATCTAATTGAAAAGAAAAAAAAAAGAGAGAAGCTGAAAATGAATGAGTCTGTGCTTCCCCTTTCTTATAAATATATATATCAAATGGTATTTTGAATAGTTTGTTCTTCTGGGATTTCAGGAATATTTAAATAGCAAGTGTGAAAGGGTAAATAATATCAAGATAAAAATAACACTTTCAATTCCCTGCCTGTACTGTAAACACATTCTGCTCGATGAAAGTGGAGTGATCTGTTGAAAACTTTTAATTTACTTTATTATCCTTCCTACAGTTTACCTACTTTGTGCAGCAGGGTGAGCTGGGTGGCTCTCACTTGGGTTTTTATGGACCTTCCAAGGGTTGCTGGTACTTCAGGGGGCTCGAAATTGGTGACCCCTGAGGGTTTTAGGTGGACAGGAGGAGCCTCTGACTGTTTTATGTAGGGTTGGAGTTGTCATTGTCAGGGCAAAAGCTGCTTGCACTGGAAAGGACTTGTGTGTCCAGGTTTGATCCCAGTGAGGGAGGATGGATGGATGGATGGATGGATGGATGGATGGATGGATGGATGGATGGATCTTTTCCTCCCAGGGCATGGTTGGTCATGTGTTTCAACCTCTGGTGTTCGGGCTGGGGGATGAACAGATTGAGAGCAGCCCTGGGGAGAAGGACTTGGAGGTGCTGGTGATGAGAGGCTGGACATGACCCAGCCATGGGCACTCAGAGCCCAGAAATCCAAACGTGTCCTGGGTTCATCCAAAGCAGGGTGGGCAGCAGGTGAGGGGGGGAATCTGCCCCTCTCAGGTGGGACCCCACCTGCAGAGCTGCATCCAGGTTTGGGGTCCCAGCACAGGAAGGACGTGGAGCTGCTGGAGAGAGTCCAGAGGAGGCACCAAGGTGATCAGAGGGATGGAGCCCCTCTGCTCTGGAGCCAGGCTGAGAGAGATGGGATGTTCAGCCTGAAGAAGAGTCGAGTCCAGGGAGACCTCAGAGCCCCTTCCAGGGGCTCCAAGAGAGCTGGAGAAGGATTTTGGACAAGGGCCTGGAGTGATACAACAGGGGGGAACAACTTCCCATTGACGGAGAGCAGGATTAGATTCACATTAGAAAGAAATTCCTTATTGTGAAGGTGGGGAGGCCCTGGCACAGATTTTCCAGAGGAGTTGTGGCTGTTCCATCCCTGGAAGTGTTCAAGGTCAGTTTGAACAGGGCATGGGGCAGTCTGGGATAATGGAAGGTGGAAGGGGGATTAGAACTGGATGATCTTTAAGCTCCCTTCCAGCCCAAACCATTCCATTATTCCTGACCATCACAATGTGTGTGTTTTCCTATGACATGAACAACTCGGTCTAAATTTAATCCACCTATTTAAGCATGAGCCTAACTCACAACAGAAGTATCAGAGTGTGCCTCCATGATGGTACTTGCAGGGGAAAAGCTGCAAAACTTCTTCCTCAGCAGCATCACCAACCTTTCAAAGTCCATTGTGTTTTGCAGAACACTTTTGGCCACGTGCAAATCCAAAGTGTGGCCCCAAACTGGCGTTGGTGTTTTTGGCAGTGGCGTTGCAAGGCTGGAGGAGAGCTCTGCCCATCACTTGATGCTGAGTGCCCAGAAAGCCTCATAAAATATTTGTGCTCTGTTCCTACTGCAGAAGAGCCAGAAGTGTCTGTATTTTGCTGTCAGAAAGGCTATTTGTGGTTTTTAATAATACACTGTATTTCCCAAAGAATATGGTCAAGATAAGAATCCTACTCCCTATTTTTTTTTTCTGCTTGCCTTGCAAATGGTGGCGTCTAAGATTAAAATAAGGCAAGAGTTAAATTAATCTGATTTAACACTTGCAGGGAGGTTTCTATTTAAAACTCTTTTTCTTCGAAGTGTCACTAGTCAGGAAATTCAGTAGGCAGGTGCCATCTCTTTGTTGCAGTGCATGGGCACATCTCTGCAGTGTTTCTGATGGTGGAAAAAATAGCTTTTAACTAAAAAAAAAAAAGGTGCAGGATGGATTATATTTTTTTATTTTTTATGTCCATTTTGTGTGCAGCTCCATTAGAAAAGCAAAGGTTGCACTGGTGATCGGTTGCTTTTTAAATATATCCTAAAGATTGGTACAAAAAATAAGAAATGATGTATCAGCAGGTGTTTTTGAATGTTTTTTTTCTGAGATGCAGAGTTGAGGGGAAAAGCTCTCCCAAGGGCCGTTGAGGTGTGTTGGCAGTTCATCTGCTGGGATGCTGCAAGCAAAATCTGGAAAATATTTTCCAGTTTCTCCTTGAATGAAGCCAAATTCAGCTGTAATACCTATACTTAGTAGTCTTCTTTTTTTCTTTTTTTTGGGCAAAATTCCTTTTTTTTTTTAAAGTAACTACTGATGTTGGGTCAGGTGGTGATTTCTTCACTCTCTCTGTCATCTCTTCTCTAAATAAAAGCAGAAAATAACTGTAAAATGTTTGATGCTCTTCACTGTGTAGCGTTTGTTTTGTTCTTGCTCTTCTGTCCCCCTGCTGCAAAGCCAGGCATTGCAAAAATACGATTTTTTTTTGACGTTATTGAGGACTTTATTTGTCCTCCTTCTCCTCTCTGCGTACATTTATTGTCATTCTAGTCTTGAATAACTTGGCCATGTATTTTTTTTCCCCTTGTAGGACTCCTCCATCATCTGGTGCATGGAGTAAAGGAGTGCAGGAGACAGCCGTGCTGTAGGATTTTATTCCAGAGCTGTTGCCATAGTTCTTATTTCTGTGAAATAAAACATTTTCTTCTTCCACAAGAGACTTTGATCATGCTCATTGCTGAAACCTGTTGCTTTTTTTTTTTTTTTCCCATTTATAATGGATCTCCTTGTGATGCTTCTGCGTGGAGGAGGGAGGTGCCTCCTTTATTTTTCTACATGCGAAAAAACAGGCAGATTTGGAGGTGTTATGACCCAAATTTTTGGATTAACCCATTTCTTGGCTGTGTGAGATGCCAGAGACTCAAATATGGCACAAGGGAACTCCCAAACTTGCTATTAATGGCTGCTTTTTAAAAAATCCCATACACAGCCAGGAATTACGTTTTTCTTCATCTTGCTTCCCCTGCCTTGAAATTCCCTTATTTTTTTGTGGTAGGATAAGGGAAATGGCTTTAAGCTGAGGGAGCTGAGCAACCTGGTCTAGTGGAAAGTGTCCCTGCCCATGGCAGTGCTTTGGAATGAGATGATTTTTGAGGTCCCTTCCAACCCAAACCATTCTGTGATTCTTATGATTTACCAACATGTGACATCTCAGAACTGTGATCACATTCCTTATGAAATGGTGATGCCTGTCCAGCTCGTGTGCCCCAATTTTGGGGTGTCTTAGGGGAGCAAGATCCTCTTAGGCTGTTTGGGGAAGATTTGGATGATGTCTCACTGGGTCTACAAATTGTGGAATAATCACTTCAATTTTAGATTCGTTGAATCATAGGATGGTTTGGATTGGAAGGGACCTTCAGGATCATCTCATTCCAACCCCCTGCCGTGGCCAGGGACAACTTCCACCAGAGCAGGTTGGTCAGAGCTCCATCCAACCTGGCCTTGGACACTCCAGGGATGGGAAGTGTTCAGGATCAGAGGGAGCAATGGCTGCAACTCACTGTAGGTAATTGCAATTAGGTTTGAGCTGAATTATTAGCAAGTGCTTTGCAGCATCCTGTGTGCCAGCATGGAGATGTTCACCATGTTCCAAGTTCTTCTAATTTTGGAGATAAAAACCCTGCCGTGCCTTTTTGGATATGGGGGAGGCCGATGAGGCTGCGAGAGCAGTGCTGGCTCACTGGGTAACACCTTGTCTCACAAAACCCTGTACATGACAGAAATTCTTGTTGGAAGCTGCAGATCTTCAGATTTTCCTTCGTGCAAAGTGAATCAAGAGCTAAACCTTAATACAGTTTTTCACCGTATTTTTCCCCGCAAAAACAATTGATTTGTGATCCCTTGTGGCCACTGTTCGCTTTCTAGACTCTCATGAGAACCTCCTAATTTCTAAAATACCTGATTTATACAGGTTTAGACGTAGTGTTAGATAGCTTGAGATGTGATTTACCTTCCTCAAATGTTTTGATGTCTTTTGTTGTGTGCCTGGTAATCTCCAGCTGCTCCCTTACCCGAGTGCCTCTCGCTGCTGGGGTGACCCTAATGTCAGCCCCATCAAATATTCTGCTGCAGGTTGCTGATGCTCAGTGAAAAAGTACAAAAAATAAACTTAGAAATAGATTTATACTATTAAATTTACATGTAGTTTTTATAATATAGTGCATAAGACTATATATATAAAATTTACATATATATAATAATACCGGATGTGGTTTTGTTTGCTTTTATGTTCTCATTTTCTGGCCTTTATTTTAAAGAATTGAAAATTTTAGTCTTTTCTCTGCCAAAGGTGCTGTGGGATTGATGCTGACAGGATGAGGCCGTGGTGAATACTCATAGCTGTGATCAGGGAAATTTCTCCAACCTCCTGATGCTCCCCATCCTCTCACAGACCATCCCATGCAGGTTTTAAAGCTCTCCAGAGCTGCAGCCATGGTGGAAAATCAAGTCATTTTACCCAATCTACTTTTACTAATGATAAATGCGGTAAAAAAAAAAAAATCTAAAATAATAAAAATAGTGGTGCTTAAACTGTGTTGAGGCTACTGCATGTTAGAGGTTCCATCTCTCAGTGTCAAGGACCTTCAGCTTCCATGAACAGCAAGTGCTCAAAGATGGAAGTAGGTGGCAAAATGTGGGTGTGCAAGGCCGAGAAATGGTATCCAAAGCTTTCTGACACTTCTATTTTAGAGAACAACTGTGTGCTTTCCAAAACCCTTCTAAGTTCTGATCATGCACCACGGGGAGGTTTCATAGCTATGGGTTGTTCTAAAAATGTAATGGATTCTGTCCCAGCCAAGAGCCCAAACCGGCCCCTTGGAGAGGTGTCTTAGCAACTGGTGAAAACAGGATTGCAATATTTGTGTAAAACAGGACACCTTTTTTTTTTGAAAAAGCAAACTGAGAGTCTCACTACAGATATTTTCCTGTTGACCATCTTCAAAGCTGAAGCAGGTGGGTTTCATAGGATCCTAGAATGGTTTGGGTTGGAAGGAACCTACTTCCAACTCCCTGCCATGAGCAGGGGCACCTTCCACTATCCCAGCTTGCTCCACACCCCACCCAGCCTGGCCTTGAAAATTTTTGAGGATGGAACATCCACAACTTCTGTGGTTTTGTCTCCTTTGTCCCAAATATAGGGCAATCATGAGACTGGAATTCTGGTGGGTTGGGGTTTTTTTTTTTCCCCTTATGGGAATAATGTCAAATTAATTGTCAAGATCCTCTTCCCTGTGCATGGAAACCAAGATCTGCTTTTTAATTTTCTATTTCTTTTCATATTATTCAGGTGCACCTTTGTTTCCTTAAAGCTGTAGAGATGTCCCACAGGCTCCAAGATCTTCAGGCTTGCTCCTCTCTCTTTGGCCAGTTCTTTTCTTACTGCACTGTGCTTGCCATAATTTGAAAAATTAATTAGAATTTAAGTATAATCTCAGAAACGGAGTTGTGCATCTTAGTCTTGTTTGTGAGGCATCTCGGCCTGTACTTCCTGAATTTGACCATCTCTTTTCCTTTGCTTCCTGGTGAGACCAAAAAGAGTTTTTAGAGTTTTCCTTGGTGGCTGCTTTTTGGGCTTGAGATGCTCCTTCAGCCCCATTGGGGCGTAAGATCCTCCTCCTGGGAGGGTTTGGCTTTTGCTGCTTTTCTCCACCAGCAGAAAGGAAATTGCTTTTCAAAATTTGTGGTTCTTCCTGAGTTGGGACAGTAATCCAATTCCTTGGAAGCAAGTGGTGGCCTGCAGGGTAAGGGGATGAGTGGTCCCCACTGATCATTTACATGCAGATCATGGAAGGGTTTGGGTTGGAAGGCACCTTCAAGATCACCTTGTTCCAATCCCTCTGCCGTGGGCAGGAACATTTTCCACCAGACCAAGCTCCATCCAATCTGGCCTGAAACAGTTCCAGGCAGGTGAGTCCCTTGGCTGCTTCCCTCTACATCAGCTTTGGTGGAGGGAGACTTACGGACTTGGTCTCCTCCTTGTTCTCTCCCACGCCCCAGAGAGGCAGGTGGTTGTCATGAGTGGATGTCATCTCGATGGACATCATCTCAAAGCCTCCCAGCATCATGATAGAACCTTTGTCATTGGCTGGAGCAATGTCTTCTGGTGGTTCTCCACCCTCTGTTTCCATTAACTCACCGTCCTGGGAAGACTGAGCCTGGTGATTTTGTCAGGCAGGCTGCAAACCACTTTGCAAAGTTGCTCTCCTGAGCAGACCAGGGTGACCTTGCACTCGCTGATTTGGTAGCCAGGCTCCGACGCCGACTCCCTGCGTGGCATCTCATAAATAGCTCCGCTTTTCCGTTTCATTTCCCAGACCTGTTTGCACCTTGCCAGAAATAATTACAACCTCTGAGCCAGGGGTTTGCTGGGCGAGGGGGAGGAGGGCAAGGAGAAAAACCTGCAATCCGTGTTTCTTCATGCGCTGTCATCAACATGGTGCTGCCAGCGGGATTGGGATCTCCCTTCTGGGGCATGAATCAGGCTGTGCTCGCGTCCACCCGACATCGCTCCTCTTCTGTGCTTGAGAATTCTTTCCCTTCCTCTGCTCAGCATCATCTTAAATTCATATCCCAGGCGGTGCCTCCCTCACCTGCTTTATTACCTCTTAATGTGTTTTCCCAAGGACGCCTCGCACGCGGATAAACCTCTCCTGCTTCCCGCGTGAAACCGGCTCTTTCTGCGCTCTTCCTCCTCTGGCACCTGTGCGTTTCCCCTCCATCCATGCAGAGCTACTTTCCTCCTTCTTGCCATGTTGTTTTTTTTTATTTGGAGCACCTTGGAGCCTGCGCATCCTCCTGGAGAGGCGGGTGGATGCCATCACTGCCGGTTCTGCATCCCAGCCGGCGCTCGCTGTGGTCATGTGTGGAGCCGGTGGGGAAGGCAGGAATATTTTTAGCCTGCACTTCTGTGAGCCGCTCAGGGGGCCGCCCACAGCCGAGTATTAAAATAATAGCGGGGACATTGGTGTAAGCTCTGCAGCAAAATGTTGATATGCAAATTGCCATCTTAAGAGCAAAACCTCAAGGCGATTTTTGGCAATGCATGCAAGGCTCCGGAGCGGTGTGTTTTGAATAAAGATTACAGCAAAGGGATTTCGCCTGGAGGCCACGCTCGTCTCATTTATTCTGAGGCTTAGCAGAGCTGGTAATTCAGTGTTGGAAGCCAACAGGGTGAAACGTATGCACCTTTAAAAAGGTATTAGATTAGCATTGGCGAAACAAAATGTCACGTCACCTCTGTAACTGAAATTTCCAGGCTTGCAGGAGCAATAAATTCGTTTGGATTTCATTTGCGAGTGGTTCCTGGGCTCTGTCCAAGGAAGAGGTGGCTCTGATGGCAGCAGAGTTGGTTTGGGAGGTTTCGAGGCATTACCTGGTAATAAACGAGCTTGTGCCAGCTGATTCCATGCTGCTTTGACTTTTCTCTTCAACTTGGTGATGGACAGCTTGGCTGTTGGAAACCTTGCAGTAAGAAATCAGATCACGTATGAATTCCTTATTTTTCTTTGGTTTTTTTCTTTTTTTGTTCATTTTCTTGGTTATTGAGTTCATGGTAGCACTGGTGGGAAGGAAACAGCAGGAAATTCATAGAATATTAGAAGGGTTTGGATTAGAAGGAACCTGAAAGATCATCTTGTTCTGACCCTCTGCCATGGGCAGGGGCACCTTCCAGCAGACCAGGTTGCTCCAAGCCCCATCCAACCTGGCCTTGGACACCTCAAGGGTCGGGGCAGCCAAATGACCATATGAAATGTCATGTCAAACTTCTCATCCACCAATATCCCAAAGTCCTTCCTCTCCTCGGGGCTTTTCTCCATGAAGGATTTGAATTCTTTCATCTATTCCAGTTCTTGACAAGCAAGAACAAATTTGTAGATGTTTTCATTATTTTTTGTTTCCTTCACCCATCAATGCCTGGGCATTGATGGGTGAAGGAAAAGTTCATATCACAACAAATATGTTGCTCTAGAATTAGAAACTGTCAGTAAATTTAAAAACTTGAGAGTTTTGGGGTTTGTTTGGGGTCTTTTTGTTTGTTTAGGATTTTTTAATTCTTGAAAACTGTTACTATTCCATCCCTTTTAGAGGCTGGAGAGGGATGATTTTGAGTGGGAATAAAAGTGGTTGGCAGCTAATTTTTCCCACTTTGAATGAAGCACGGAAGAACCAGGTGGCTGAGACTCTGTGGGAACACATTCTGACTTTGATACAAGTTTGTGTTGATCAGATCTTAGTTCACTTGTATCCTTTTACTTTAATTACATGTTCCAACACCACGAGACTTTTAAATATCAGGTTTTGAGAATGTTCTCTGCCAAAACTGCACGCTTTAAGTGCAGATCCTGTTGGCAGGCATTTCAGGAGCTCTTGACTTCCCTCTTCTTGTAACCCCGTCCTCTCTTGCTGAGTTTTTTTTTCTCCTTAAAATTCGAACATCATTTGATAAAATGGCAAAGCTCATGGGTGCATAGCCCTGGGAAGATCACTGTGTCCTGCTTGCATCCCAACAGAGCCAAGTGAGTACAAGAAAAATATCTTTAAAGTTTGCTTCAGGAACATCTTGGATCCTCTTTGTGCCTGTCCTTTGGTGCATCCTGCTCCTCCCTGGCCTTAAACACAAGATGCTGCTTTAGTCTTCTCTTGCTGCCTTGTGCCTTGCTGAGATATTGATTCTTCCCTCTGAGGTCGTGAAACTCTGCTCCTGAGTTTGAAATTCTCCAAGTCTCCATCTCTCAATTATTTTTTCCTTCTTGATGATTTCATTTGTAGGAATGTTCTTAATTTTCCCCAGAGCTTGTTTTTTTGGCGGTGTATCTTCAGGGAACATCACAGCTGACTGTCATGCCAGTGTTTTTGTCTTTCCAGATTGTGTTTCCTGAAATTTCCCATCAAATCTGTGTTCAACTCCTTCTGCGTTCAGTCTCCTATTTTAAGGTCTTTATTGCAGGAATTATCTTTGTAGTCTGTATTTGTACAACATTTCACGTGATGCAGATGTGATTCCAAAGTGGTGCCTTTGATAATACCTTTAAAATTGTTGTTTTGGTAGTTAACAATCTTGAGAATGCTGTCATTTTATATAAATATTTTTTAATAGAGATAGGCCAGAGATAAAAAATAAGACATATCAAGACATTGTAGATGTTAATACTTAAAAAATCAAATACAAGTAATAAAAATATACATGTATTTTTTCTGGCCCTACCTTGATTCCTTTGGTAGCTGGGACATCAGCTGCTTTCTGCGGGGCAACTGAAATGCTGAACTCTGATCTCAGCAGATAAGAAATATTTTTGTGAAGCTGTGCATTTAGACTAATTCTGTCTGCCGTGGAATGTGCTGAGGGTTTGTGATCCTCAGCAAGCATTTGACAGATCTTAACTAGCTCTGCTCTGTCTTGTCAATCAAAATTCAACGCCCACCTCACTCCTTCCCACTTTCTCTCTCTTCCAGCCTTTTTATTTAGGTTGGTCATTAAAATTGCTCATAACCATAGAAACGAGGAAAACCCGCCCCTTACTTTCCTGAGCCTTGGTGTGATATTCCTGTACTGACATCATGTGAGTTGCATCCACGATGGCTTAAAAAAAAAACAAACCCCAAAATCCTGCAGGTGGGCAGAGCTGTCGTTAATTCCTTCCCATAATGGAGCTGTCCCTGTGGATGCCATCCAAGGATCACATCCCTCTTACATTCCTCTATGGAGAATGCAAGAGGGACACCAAGGAGAGGCCCTGCTGTGGAGAAACCACCAGAAAAAAGATTGAATTGGAGGAAAAAACCAGATCTATTCAGGGGATGGAACTGGTGGGAGGATGAGATAAGGAGAAGATGGGTGGGCAAGAAGTCTCATGTGCAATGGGGTGTGGTTTTGATCATTTCAACGTTGGTTTTCATTCTCCTTGGGTGCTCTGGGAGATGGGCATAATGATATTTCTGGGAAATTGGATCACCAGCTTTCAACACTTAGGGACCTGAATCCCAACATGGTAGGATGGGGTGTGCCATGGCCTTGCTTGTTCTGAAAAACTGAAATGACCACTGTTTTTTTGCTTGTACAGGCAGCTTAAAAATGCTTGTCCCAGGGCTACATGAGGGTGATAAAAGCTCCCACCTTAGCAGCCATGAGCATCCTAAGATTTCAGTACTGGACTCTGTGTGCTGGACAAATAATTCTGTTTTCATTTGGAGCAGGACTGTCTCAATTTGAGACAAATTTTGTCATTTTTTTTCCCACCTCACCTTAAATTCCAATAAATCATCTGCAGGAAGATCTCCAGGATGGAGATGTGGACTGTTCCTGAATTAGTTGGATGTAAAAGTTTCACCACTCTCTTTACATGAAGGCTTGTCTCTTGGGAAGAGGAATTTTGACCTTTGGCCAGAGAAATAACAAAGGAGAAGTGTTGTGTGATGTGGCATGACAAGGTGCTGCTGAGCAACATCTTTAACTTTAAAGGTCTTCCTTATTTACCCTGTCTTTGAAAGCTTGTTCTGAGCGCTGTACTTTAACTTAAAGGCTCTTAATCATTATTTTTTCCTCATGTTTTGGAGCTTCTGCTGTTGGCTTTTGAGGGTGTTGAAGCTGACTGTGTAATCAAAGAGGAGGAAAGGGGAATTGGGTGGTTTTTCTAAGGGTAGGAAAACTCAAGGCAGGAGCTCCTCCAGCATCCTTTGCTGCTCTCTTCAGCCCCAGTGTCATCCCATGGGATTTGACTTCCTCCACCATCCCATCATGGGGAGGGATTAGAAAGCTTTGATGGATGTTCTGGGAGGCTGTGTCTTGTGTGGTGATGCTCTTCCTGCTTAAAACAAGCCCAAAATATCAGTGTTTTGATTAAAACACTTTCTCTGAGGAATAATTGCTGTAAAAAGTCTGTAATATTTTTATTTTCTTACTTTACCCAGTGTATAAGTGCCTCTACCTGAGTTGCCTAAGCCATTCTTTTTTTTCTTCTTTTCTCTTTTATTTTTTTTTTCATTCAAGCCTAATAAACTGCTAAATTCCTTCTTGCATTAGTTTCCAAATTTGGGACAAAAAAACCAACCAAAGAAAACAAACCAGTTGTGAGAGTGTGTGTGAGGGAAATGAGTTTATGATGTCATTACTGTCTCCAGAGTTATCTGAGTTTTTGGATCCTTATTCCTGATGAGAGGAAACAACCTCAAGTTGCAGCAGAGGAGGTTTAGATTGGCTATAAGAAAAATTTCCTCACTGAAAGGGTGGTCAAGCATTGGAGCAGAGTGCCCAGGGAAGTGGTGGAATCACCACCCCTGAAAATGTTCAAAAGTCCAGTGCTGGATCCACTTGCTTGTCTCAGTTGTGTGGCTCTCTCTCAGCAATCTCTTCAGTTGCACAGGCTTTCTTTATGCAGGAAAAAAAATTTACTAAAACCAGATCCTGTTTGACTGGCTAATACTGACTATAAAATATGACAATAACGTGAAATCACAAATTGCGGAAAATAAAACTTGCTGTGTTTCTGGAGGCATCCCCTAATGTTTGCACCCTGGAATGAAAGGGAAGAAGTGTTCTTTTGTTTCCTTTTTATCATTTTTTTCTTTTGTGTGTGTGTTCCGTTGTCAACAGACATTGTGTAGGCCAAAAAGCAAAGCTTGCCTAATATATGGATATGTTTTACAAATTCACAGGGTGTGAAAACTCCCAGTTGAACCTAAAGATACAGCTAAAACCTCAGGCTTGGGAATCCCTGAGCTTCAGACTGAGGGAAGCAGAGCAGATAAAAGCCTGTTTGTGCTTTTCACATCTGATTTTCTTTTTTTTCCCCTTTTTTATCTGAACAGGAACAATAGTGCTGAGCTGGGCCTTGGGTCCTTTGGGTTATTGCTGCCAAGTTCCCAACAAGTGGCTCCACAACACAGAGGAAGAAAATTGTGGGTGAGGTAATTTTTGCTGTTTTCTTTCTTTGATAATCCTTCTCATTTCAGTTTTGATTTTTTTTTTCTTTTTTTGTCTTTGATTCTGGTTGGTTTTCTCCATATCCTTTCACCTTGGAGGTGATGCTGCAAGTTGTAGAGGAGCCTCTGGAGAGGGGGTGTGGGAATGCTGTGGGCTTTGCTCTTCCTGATGTTCATTTCTGGATGCCACCTTCTGCTCTTGCAGTGGTTTCCTTGTTTTAACTGATTAACACTGGGTGATCTCCATCCAAATCCTCCCCCTGACATCTGATCTTGGCTATTCAATAATCTCTGGGATGGCCCCTGCTCATGGTACGTTGACTTTGAGCTGGGCTTTCTGGCCAAAGCCAGACTTGCTGGGTGTTCTGTGCTAGGAACAGATGGTCAGTGAAAGTTCCATTTTTCAAGGTGCAACAGACTGTGTCTGTAAAACCTATGGAGTTCTTTAACAGCAATAACAGTTTTCTTAAACTGCATCTGCTTTTCCCACCTGGAATATCGTTAACAGCAATTTGTATCATGGCTGGAATAGTTGTTTCATGGACTCCAGCTTAATTGGAGGAAATAAGTCTTTTCTTGGGTGTTTTTTGGTGTAGTGTCTGTTTTTCATTGTTAGAATGTTATTATGGAATTATTAAAATGGATGGATTTTATATATTTATCTGAATTGATCAGTTATCTTGCAAGAAGAAATCGAAGATATTGAAGAAATTTGAAACAAGTCTTAAAAAAGGCTTTTTAATTTTTTTTTAAAAAATATATTTTTCCTTGCTCTACCTCCACTTTCCAAAGCACTTGGCAGCATTGGCTCATTCCAGCCCCGATTCATACACGGAGCTAAAGAGATTTGTAACGTTCAGTAAATAATATGCATAAATTGTGCCTATTAACGTTCTGGGTAATTACCAACAACAGAGTAAATAGGAGGTTAATGAGATTAACGGGGCAGAGGAAGGAGAGCTCTGAGTGCCCCTCCCGGTGGCCCCGGAGCCCCAGGGTGGCCCCGTTTCTGTTGATGAGCCCAGCATGGCTGGAGCTGCAGCAGGGATTTTGCTGCTGTTCCCCACACAGAGCCTAATGAGTTCCTACTGCTGGCATTTTGCTTTCAGTGCTGTATGATGTTATTAAATCCCACTCTGTGCAAGGGTTGTTTTTAATAGTTGTTATTTATGGGTTTTTTTCCCCCTGTTTGTTTGTGGTTCGGGGACTCGGTGGTGAGGTGCCTGATTAGCCCTAATCCTCTGACATCTTCTCCCAGACATCTGGTGCCCTCCTGGATGTCTCCTCAAGGCCACCAGGGGAATTGGCCGAAGTCTTTTTTTAATTTTGTCAGAATATTGTATTCAGAAGTACTTTGAGATTAACCCTTATTTTCTTATCCTAAGCTCCATCCTGACTTGATTTCGTTTGTCCTTTGCCTTTTTCCCTCTAAGAGCTCTTCATTGCATGCTCTCCATTAAGTCTTGCAGGGACAGAAAGTCCAATTTCCAAGCCAAACATGATTATTTTTCTACTCTAGTATCTCTCAAGCCCTCTCTCTTTTCCAGGTTAGTGGGTTTTTCTCTTCTCTGTCCATCATCCTCCAGCATCCTCTGGCAGTCTTCAATGTTTTATCAATGCCAGTACCTCAGAATTGGTTATTTGAGTTTTCTCCACCCAAAACTGCATCTGCGTGGTTCCCTCAAAGCTCTGGGCACCGACTCCCCTTGCTGGTCACTTCACAAACTGCAACCTATTTTTTTTTTTTTTCCTGTTTTAAATGAAAATACCTTACCCAGAAACCTATTTCGTTTACTCAAGATAAATGTTGTACTTAAGACTCTGGTTTTTCTTGTTCTGGCAGTTCTGATTAAACCATGAACCTTCAATGTAAACAATTGAGGTAGCATATGGGCACTGCACATTGCCTAAATGGATTATTCACCTCTTAGCTTTTGTTTTCATTTCTTGGGTGTTTGGTCTTCTTTTTCGTGTGTTTTTTTTTTTTTAATTTTTTGCATTATTGCAAGTTATTTTCCTCCTGTTTCGATTGTGTAGAGCAGTGATTTCTCTCTCCTCTCAGTTCTTTTGTGTTCTGGTGTGAAGCTGACTGGATAAGGGATCAGGAGCACCAGCAGTGTTCTCCTCTACCCTTCCAGCTGCAGGGAATGATGAGGAAGAGCCATGAAGATCCAGCAGACCAGTTCCAACTCTGCTGCTATTGGCAGGGACACCTTCCACTATCCCAGGTTGCTCCAAGCCCCAGCCTGACCTTGAACACTTCCAGGGATGGGGCATCCACAGCTTCTCTCTGGGCAACCTGTGCCAATGTTTCTTCACCTTCATTGTGAAAAAATTTCTTCCTTAGAAACTACGATGATGCGGCTTTGATGGGAACAGTTCCTCCCTTGCCCTGTGCAGACATGATAAAGGGCATTCAGAGGGAGAAGAAAAGAAGGTCTGGAGTTTTTTTGGTGGGTTGATCTCTCTGCCTTTTGCCCCACTCCCTGTTCCAGTTGGTAACTGGGGAACAGTTGATCTGAGTGTAGTCTCTCCGTGCCGAGGCTGTGGCCGTGAGTCCCATTGCTGCTCAGCCTGTGGGGAAGTCGTGCTGGTGCTTCCAGATGTTGCAATGCAGCTGGACAGAGAGGTTGCTGAGCTCCAGGACAGCCAGACCTCCATGAGGCAAGGCACATGTTAAACCATAATGTGTTAAACAGTCACGGGATATTTTTGCAAATAGAAAAGTGATGGAAACAGCAAACGTGTGTGTGTGTGAGTGCAAGGGAGGCAGGGAAAACGACTCAGCTTGCTGCAGCTTGTTACTAATATTTGTGTCTGAGCACTTAAAATTTCACATGAGATATTAAGACTTGAGAAATCTCTTCTGTTGCCTTGTAAGTGTATGATTAAACCTTCATCATTTTCTTCTCGTTCACTGTGGGAATCTTTAAGTCGTTACACTTGTTTTCTTCAGGCATCATGTTGAAAGCAGAGAGTGGTGTCGTTATTTATTTATTTTTTGGAACGTGCTCCTCTCCGCCTGTTTTATGCAAAAGCACTTTAATTGATCTTGCAGACGGTCGAGAAGAGGATGAAGAAGAAAATATTTAATGCAGCATATAATTCTTTCTGGTTTTGCCTCAAAATAAAAAGCCACTTTGCAAGGATTTACGTATCTAAACACGTTTTATGTAGACAGAACAGCTACATTTTATCTGCCTGCTGCAGCAGGCTGATGCAAAGAAGTGCCTTGATCAATGGTATGAACTGGTTCAGGGAAACTCCCAAACTGTTCCAGTGGTGAGCACATTGCCAGTTTCTTGCCACCTTGATTGCAATTGTTGTATATTTTTACATTCGTGATTTGTTTGTGGCTATTTTCATTTAATCTGCTTGAAGGTTAAAAATGAAAATTATGTAGGTCCATTCCTTGCTGTGCTGTGCTGAAGCACAGTAATGTCCTATTCAGCCAGGAGTCTTCCCTATGCATTTTGCAGCTCCAGGATGCTTTGGATGAGGTGAGAGGACTGTGGCTTGTCTTTAATTCTCCTCCTGCATCCAGAGCTTAGTCAAGCCTGGCAGTTGAACACAGATTGCACCAAAGCACCACTTCAGTGTCAACACCTCCCTTCTGTCTATTTAAAGTGAAATAACTGCAGGAATTCAATGCTGTTGTTCACTTCCCTTCAAGGTTTGAGGTCTGGACATCTTCAATGCTGATGGAGTCAGGAATATTTATGGGCTGGAGTCACCTTGCTGTGGCTCTGTCGTGGTCCAAGGTCAGATTGAATAGTGCGTGTCAGGTCCTGTTCTGTGTTTGTGATTTGTTGTGGCTGAGATGTGGAATGCACACAGGAGTTAATGCACAATTCCATGGTTTGCTCCTTCAGTCCTAAAGATTTCTGGGGATATCTGGACATGGCCTGCAAGAGTCAGCTGAGAGACTGCCTGAAAGCTCTCCCAATAATAGTGAGCTTTGGGAAGCCCTCTGTAGCCTGGGAAGACAGGAGATGTGGACCATGGGGTTGTTGTCACCTTCCCGTGCTGGAGATTCTGTCAGTTTAATTGAGTTAAAATACTTGGAAGAGATTCATCTTTTTAGAAGTTCTGTCAATGTCTTGAATGTCTCGAGTAAGTGAAAATCCCTTATTGAAATAGCTTTTTGATAGTGTGGAGGTTTTCAGCAGCATTCATTGGAAGTATGCCTTGTGCCACGACTTAAGAGTGCATTTTCAATATATTTTTGGGTCTCTTTTATTTAATATTGAGCTGGAGGAAGAGCAGCCCCTGTCAGTCGCCCTCCCCCCAAAAAGAAGGATGAGTAAAAGCAGGAAATAAGCAAGAGGAGCTTGTCATTAAACCTAAATCCACTTATAAACATCCAGTAAAAAGGCATCTTTAGAATCTCATTCTATACTTTTATTTCAAGGATGGTGTTACACTGCTGTATATATCAGAGAACTGGGTAACAGCACGTCCTCTGCACTCAACAACTGCTTAGAGCTCTAGGTTTTTGTGTTCAAGCCGATGAATATTTTAGCTTGATGTCTCCAAGGGTAAAATGAAGGAGTAGCTGCTCTGAGGGATGAATACAGAGTGGATTAGATGTTTGCAAAAGGCATTAAAAGCTGCAGTCGCTGTATTGAATCCTGGCACTGGAAATGTGAGATGCTGTGGTGCATCCCCCTGTTGCAGAGGGGCATCCATCTGGGTGGATGCAGGATGGAGACAGCTGGTTGGTTGTTCAGTGGGTGCTTAGATGACATGAAAAAAGGGGAAAAAAACAACTTGCTCCCCACTCCCTCTCCTCTTTCCCAGCATCAATCATAAAAGCAGTCGTCAGAAACCTCAGCGACGCCGCTTCTCTTTTCCCTCACAGTTCCAGCAAGAGCCACAGGCCAAGTGCTTGTGGGTACCACCAAGATGATGTTTCTTGACCCCAGAAGCTGCATCCCAACTTTTCTCCCTGACTACCAGCTATGAGGCAGGAATAACACAGCCCAGTGGGCACGGGGATGCCCAAGGAATAGCTCACAACAGAGGCTGGTGGTGTCCTCTGAATGTCCTGCTCCTACAGCATCACCAGGATGGGACCCAGGCACCATCTTTGACCTGGGCAGCCACTAACTGGGGGTATGGGATCTGTTTTCCCACTGCCAGGGTTATTCTGGAGCCCCAGCAATGCTTGGGAGCAGCCCAGCCCTTGCTGTGCTAGCTGGGCTCGGGGCTGTTTATTTTGCCACCTTCTCAGAAGCCGCTCTCAGCTCAGCTTGCTTTTTTTAGAAACGTGCTTTCATCATTCGTGATCCGAAAGGCTCTCCCGCAATGGGGGAGGTTTGGGCTGTTATTTTTAACTGTTTCATTGATCTGATTTACAGGTCTCTGTATTGGCAGGAGAGCAGAGAGGCAGCAAAGGGTGTGGGGCAGGCAGGGAGCGCTGTGGGGAGGTCTTGAGTTACCTCTCTTGTCAGAGCTAATTCATCACAGAGCTGCAGACGCCTTTTTGCATAATTTTAAGCCAATAAAAGTCAGGGCTCCACTCTCCTGTAAGTGCATTCATTGATTTCAGCCCTGTCCAACCTTTTGGCCTCGGTGTGCTAAGCCAACACCAGAGTCTGACACATTCCAAACAAAACCCTACCAAAAGTAATTTAAAAAATGCTTAGATTTTTGGATAGACAAGATGCAGTTTGAGCTCTTATGAAGCAGCTTGTGCTTTCTCTTGGGTTAAATTTATCTTGCAGCACTTCCAGCTGAAGAGCCTGAGTTTCAGCTACTGGGACATGGTGGGACCTTTGCTGGTGCGGTGGGATGGAAGGTGGTTTCTTCTGGGCAGTGTCATTCTCACCTGGAGAAAAGGAGGCTCAGGGGAGACCTTGTCACTCTCTACAACTTGGAAAGAGGTTCTGGTGAGGTGGGTGTCAGTCTCTTCTCCCAGGTGACAAGTGACAGGTTGAGCAGAAATGGGCTCAAGTTGAGCCAGGGGAGGTTTAGACTGGATTTTAGGAAAAGCTTCTTCACTGCCAGGGTTGTTAAGCATTAGAAAAGGCTGCACGGGGAAGTGGTGGAGTCACCATCCCTGGAAGTGTTCAAAAAACGTGTGGACATGGTTCTTGAGGATGTATTTTAGTGGCTCTTGAGGATATGTTTTAGTGGTGAACGTGGTGGTGGTGCTGGGTTAATGGTTGGACTCGATGATCTTGGAGGTCTTTTCCAACCTTAATGATTCTCTGATTGTCTGTGATGTGGAGAGCAAAGCCTCCACGGAGTGTAAACTGAAGCTGGGAGCACCTGAAACGTTCAATGACAGGTTTGAGTGTTCAGCTCAGTCCTAACCAAGTGTATAAATAAAGCTGGAAGCCTCAGGAATGGGTTATTTTTCTACTTGGCGAACCAGAAAATTAAATACAAACCCAGTATTTGGGGCACAGCTCTGAAAGTGAGAGTAGATGAGCACCATTGGGTTGTTTTCAGAAATTTTTTTTTTCTTTTTTGGATAGCTTGAAGTCTCTCACTTCCTTTAAGGCTTTCTCCTTTCAGTCCTAAGTTGTCTTTCTGTCTCTTCTGCAGAAGCAGGTTGGTTTTGTTAATCAGTTCACTGATTTTCTCCTCCACCCAACCATCCATGTATGTGTTCACCAAGCATGTAAGGACTTAATAACTCAATGTCCTTGAGGAAAAACTCAGGAAAATTCACTGGTTATCTATTTTTTTGGTAGCATCCAGCCTATCAGTTAACATGTGTCCAGGTCTAGATTACCTGTGTGGGTTGTTTGCTGCCTCTCTGGATGCTTTGGAGAACAAATTGAGGCATGGATGGGACTTGAAGAGGGGGAGTGTCCATGGATACAGGGAGGATGTGGAGAGGTTGTGACAGAAGGATCATGGGGATATGGAGGAGGGGAGCAGGGAGCTTTTTGTAGGGGATTTGGGTGGGGATTCACCGTTGATTTCTGCAGTCCTCAGTGCTCTGCAGAACAGAGATGTGTGGATTTATCACTGCTAAGCCTTGTGTTGACCAAACAAAAGACTAGAAGTGATGTGTGTGTCTTTTTTTTCCAAGATATTCTGTAAGTTGGACATTTAGAACATTGTCCTTAATCTTGCTGGTGCAAAATAACTGAATTACCTAACATTCCATCTATTTGGTGTATGGCCTCTCCTCCCCTGGAAGTGGAACTGAAGAAATGAGAATGTCACAGAACCTGATTATGAAAAGCAGCACCTCTGTGAGGTCAGGGTGGCTACCTGTGTTTTAGAGATCCTCAGGTGTTTCAAGACAAGTGTGTCTGTGTGGATAGTCCACATTCAGAAAGGAAATTAGGGTGAGATTCAGCCTGTCCTGCTAGATTGAGCTTCTTCAGACATTCACAGAATCACAGAACCTTTAGGGTTGGAAGGGACCTCTGGAGTTCATCCAATCCAACCCCCTGCCAAGGCAAGGTGACACAGGAACACATCCAGGTGGGTTTGGAATGTCTCCAGAGAGGGAGAATCCACGCCCTCCCTGGGCAGCTGTTCCAGAGCTCTGCCACCCTCTGTGAAAAGAGGTTCTTCCTCAGCTTGAGGTGGGAATTGCTGTGTTTTAGTTTATGGCCATTGACCTTATCCTGTTGCTGAGCACCATGAAAAGAGCCTCATGAAAAGGCACAATCCTCTTGACACCTGCCTTGGAGATATTTGTATGGATTGATGGGATTCCCTTTCAGTCTTCTCTTCTCCAGACTAGCCAGGCCCAGCTCCCACAGTCTCTCCTCACAAAAAAAGCCTTTTCTCCTTAGAACTCCCAGCTGGACTTTGAACCATGGAGAACCCACTGGGGCCAATGTGTGCCTGTTGTCTGCTGATGGCGCAGAATCACAAAATCATGGAATGGCTTGGGCTGAAAGGGACTTCAAAGACCATCCCATTCCAGCCCACATCCATGGGCAGGGAACCTTCCACTAGACCAGGCCACAGGCAATGCAGACTTCCAAAAAAAAAAACAAAACAACAAAAAAACCTTAAAGAGTCTCCCCTTTACTTAGGAAGCTGTTTTCATCAGATCACGATGTTCAGGAGGGAGGAAGGGAACTCTTTACATTGCTTATCTCCTGTATCTCAGTGCTTATCTCCCGTAGCCTTGGCAAAAAGGCTGAGAGCTGAAGCGCCGCCAGCTCAGGGCAGCAATCCCCTGCACTCTGCTGCAGGGAGATCCTGGCTCCCCAGACTCCTGCACGAACAGGAAGGAGCCAGCTGGGAGGCAGGAGATGGCTCCCAACTGTTCTGTTGGTATGGGTGACTTTGCCAAGGAGGAGGTTCCTGTCACGCTGGGTGCTACTATTGATGGCACCGATGCAGATCTCGTGTGCTCCATGGTGAGATGAGCTGGGGATGAGCTTGCTCCTCTGCCTGGAGTGAGGAAGGCTCTCACACACCCAATCTTCCTCTCCAAGTTGCTCTTTTCCCTGAATGGCCAAGTAAGCTCATTTTTTTCCTGTTGAAATGTTGTTTGTAAACTTTTCTGTTATCTTCTGCTGCCTTCAATCCACTAATGACCTTTCCTGCAGCCTGAATGCAGTGTTCCTGGTACTGTGAGCAATGTAAGCTGTCTGAAATTATACCCCTGCTCCTCCATCCATCTCAGTTTGGTTTTGCAGGGAGATCGTGCGTTATCACTTGCAGTTTGCTTTCAGAATTGAGGATGGTGATAAATAAATGCTGCTGGTGGCAATGGGAGAATGTTGAGCTGCTTTAACCAGCTCAACATTTAGAAAAGAAAGAAGGAGGGATTTTTAATTTTAATTTTTTCTTCATGCATGGCTTGTATAGAGCTCTGCCTCCTTCAGCCTAGGTCTTCTAGGGTTATAGGCAAAGATGCTCCCATCAGCTGATTTTCCTGCCTCACATCTGGAAATGCCAATTAGGGTCATTGCAACGAAGGCAGCTGCACTAATGCAGACTCTGCTATGTGTGCCTTCCTTTGCATGCTTCCTCTGCACCTGGAATTGTTTCCCTCTCCATGAAATGGCTTTTGATTGGACACCTACAGGTGTGTTGCTGTATTTTTCTTGGTAATCTCTGTCACTCCCCTAATTTTTGCGTGGCAGTTCAGCGGAAGGGCTGTTGAGATCCAGCTGTGTTGGCATTCATCAGCTTTGCTCTGACTTGACTGCAAACAAGACCCTGTGTTTTGTTTGCAGTCAAGATGGCGAGGGATCCTTAAAATAGAAAAGCAAATTCATGCAGTGAATGATATAGATCTAATTTTTGCATTAAAGTGACAAAAATCAGGTCACTGTTTAACTGAAGGACACTTTTATGTTAATTATGGTCCCAATTTCTTCAACAATGGGAGAGTAATGTGGGCAGATCCATCTGTTGGAGCACAACAGATTTATGTTGGAAACAAACTGTCATTTGCTGATTGTGCCCAGGATACTTGGGAAGCAAAACCTGAATCTTCAGGCCTCTGGTTGTGGGACGCTTGCTTCTCACAGGGGTTTTTTTTGGTTTTTGATATTCTGGTGCTTGTCAGATTATGTATATGAAAGTTATGGAATCATGGAATGGTTTGGGTTGGAAGGGACTTTAAAAATCACCTTGTTCAAGCCCCCTGCCACTAGACCAGGTTGCTCCAAGCCCTGTCCAGCCTGGCCTCCAGCACTCCCAGGAATGGGCAGCCACAGCTTCTTTGGGCAAGCAAGGGCCTCACCACCCTCACAGTGAAGAATTTTTCCTTCCTAATATCTAATCTAAACCTGCTCTCTTTAAGTTTGAAGCCATCCCCCCTTGTCCTATCACTTCATGTCCCTCTCCAGTTCTATTGTAGCCCCCCCTTCATGTACTGAAAAGCCACAATGAAGGTCACCTTGGAGCCTTTGCTTCTCCAGGCTGAACAATCCAAATTCTCTCAGTGTTTCCTTACAGGAGAGGTGTTCTATCCCTCTTCATGGCTCAGTCCAGAATTATAGAATCATTTGGGCTGGAAAAGACCTTTAAGATCAAGTCCAACCCTTAACATTGTACTGCCAAATGAAAGTGCCTTCAGAGCTGGAGCATTAGTGGTTGACTCCACAGCTTTTGGTTACACCACCATGACTGGCCTTGCTGTTGATGGGGACACCAGCCAGGATGTCACAAAAGAAATGGCTAAAACACAATCCTGAGAAGGAACATCTCCATCTGCTCTCCAAACTCCGTATGCTGAAGAGCAAATGGAAGGCCCTTCCTTTTCCACAGATGTGCCTTTCACCTCCTGACACTTCATCTGCCCCTTGCTGTGTCTGCCTGCCCCCTCCACCACAGGAGAAACCATAAACCTGGTTGGTTTGCCATTTGTTTACTCACTGATGATCCATTCACAGGGTAATTGCTGCAAGTGTTGTGTTTTGGTCTGTTTCTCCACTCTGGTACTGAATTATCTTTCTTTCCTTGATTTGTAGGATCTCAGAATAATTTGGATTGGAAGGGACCTTAAAGATCATCCAGTTCCAAACCCCTGCCATGGGCAGGGACACCTTCCACTATCCCAGGTTGCTCCAAGCCCCATCCAACCTGGCCTTGGACACTTCAGGGATGGGGCAGCCACAGCTTCTCTGGGCAACCTGTGCCAGGGCCTCCCCACCCTCACAGGGAAGAGTTTCTTCCTAATAACTGATCTAAACCATTCTCCTTCAATTCAATTAATTTCCTCTGTGTCCTATCACTTTGTGCCTTTGCAAAAAGTCCCTCTTCACCCTTTCTGTAGGTCCCTTTTAGGAACTGGGAGGGACTCCAAGGTCTCCTGGGGCCTTCTCCAGACTGATCAGCCCCAACTCTCTCAGCCTGTGTTCACAGGAGAAGTGTTCCTACCCTTAGTATTTCCCTCTATTTTCAGGCTGATAATTATAGTTTAGGATTTTTTTAAATTTCTTTTTCTTTTTTTTTCCTCTGATTTGTTTAAGCTGTCCAACAGCTTCAAATTAGAGGAGCAGCTGAAAAGGCAAGAGAATGGGATCTGTAAAAGGGAAGTTCTGTACAGAGGACTGATGAATCTGATATCAGTGTCATTCTTTGTGATGATCATCACCATGCTGCTGGGAAAGGCTGAAAAAGTGGCATCTGTCACTCCACAGCCATGGGACCATTTTGTTTCAAAATACAGGAAAACGACAGGATGAGTGTCTGGAGGCAGTGCCATGGGAACAAGTAGTAAAGACTCCTCTCTCTGCTCATGAAGATCTCTTTCCTGGAGGGGAATGTCAAGGAATGCATCTCCTGTGACTTCTGCATCCCTTGTGACACAGCATCTCTCTTGACTTTTGGTAGCCTATTTGTGGAAGTATTCAGAGAACATATTCTCCTACATATTCTCCCATCTGTCTCTTTCCCAAACTCACTGGCCTTGGTGAATGCTTAAGAATAGATGTGCTTTCTGCGTTATGTTGAGAAGGCAGTTAAGAATTTATTTTTTGACCTTTCTGTGTTTAGATGATAATATTTTTAGAATCTTCTATGATGGCTGCTTCTGAGTTGATTTGGACTCTCTTTTCCCACTGAAGTGCAGAGGAGAAAACTTGATCAGTGTCTTAATTCAAAAGATATTTTGTGTGGTTCTGTCACCTGGACCAGGTTGTGCCTGAGCCTTTTCCATGACACTTAATTGCTGTTTTACATTGTTTAAAATAGTCTTTTTCAGGAATGGGTGAACTGGGCTTGTAGCATTTACCAGTTCCCAAGAATGTGCAGTTGCTTGGCTGTACAGACCCTGAGCAAACATTAAAAAAAAAAAAAAGAAAGGAGCTCAAAATATCATCCTACCACCAAAAAGGTGTGAAATGGATGGAAGGAATTGTTTCTCCATGTAAACTTTTTATTTTATTTTTTTAAAATTGGCTTCCCCACTGCATCAGTGGCTTTTCCTTCTGTTTGCCACTTACCCCCTCTTAAGCTTGCAGGCAAAAGACTCTGGATGGTCTTTTCTTTTCTAAAGAAAAGGGGTAACACAGGCAAAACATCTGAAACAGTCTTAGGATTGTGAGACATGGGAAAAGCTTTCTATAAAATGACATCTGCTGGGGATGTGATGGATCTCTTGAATTCAGTGTAATTAGACCCCGCTCAGCTGTGTAACTTTTGACATGGATTGGCATCTGCTTCTCTGAAGGCTTAATGGTGCCTTTAATTATAAGTAGTCTAGGAATTGCCTAGAGAGCCACAGGCTTCATTTAGTTCAAGAATCTCTCTTTTTGGATGGTGATCAGTAATAACGTGCTCACAAGAAGAGCAAGCAGTGTCCTGGTATTCAAATGTGGTGATGAATCCTCCCTGGATTTCTCCTGGTGGTAAATCCCTAAGGCTTGGCTTCAGCATTTCTTGTTGCAGCTTAGTTATGACAGCTTTGGCTGGGTCTTGTTTTGTGCTTCCCTGTTCCTTTGGATCCTGGAGCCCTTGGCCTCCAAAACCTGTGCTTTGGGTCAGTTATTTAAAAAAATCATTTATCTCTTGAGTATTTTCTGACCTCTTATTTTCCTTGAGGAAGATTTCCTGGGTTTTTTTTTTTTTTTCTAGTATGTGGTAGGAAGCTGAGAGATTCTTCTCTAAACTGTTTCATATTGTGGTTTTTCTACTGTATTTGGTGCCAGTTTCCAAATCAAACTCACTCTTTCAGTGTATCTCCTTTCTTCTCCCCGGTCTCCATGGGGCAAGAAGCATTTCAGGTCTTCATCTCTCAACATTTTCGGAGCTCTTTCTCTATTAAAAAGATCAAGAAGCAAATGGCACTGCTGCACCACCAACTTTACCTAGAAATGATAATTTAAATATAATTTTCATAGAATTATGCAGTAGTTTGGGTTGGAAGGGAACTTAAAGATCACCTTGGTTGGAATACTTCCAACCAAGCATTGGAATACTTCCAAACCCCCTGCACATTCCACCATCCCAGGTTGCTCCAAGCCCCATCCAACCCGGCCTTGGACACTTCCAGGGATGGGGCAGCTTCTCTGGGCAACCTGTGCCAGGGCCTCAGCACCCTCTGAGTGGTGAATTTTATGTTGTAATGATCTATAATAATTATATTTTACCTTATAATAATCTTGATATTTTCCCAGTCTTCTTTCCTACGCATCTCGTTGCTTACCTGCAAGGATTAGCCTTGGGCAAAGTTTCTTTTTCATCTGCCAGTGGTGACATCCAGTTCCTTTCGTTGGCTTCAGCTTCTGTTAGGAGTGTGCCTGCTACAACACTTCCTCTCTGTTTTAATTTCACATTAATTAGGCCTGCTACAGGTAATTCTAAGCCACATTGAATAAAATTTCTGAATAAGAGAAAAAAATCAACTTGCGCGCTCAAGAAGGCGGTGATTTGGAATTTTGGGGACCATGAGCTGCTGTGAGGGTCTTAAGGTGTCATCCCCCTTCTCTGCCCATCAGTTGATGTCCCCTTTGATCCCAGAATCACAGAATGGTTTGGGTTGGGAGGGACCTTAAAGATCATCCAGTTCCAAACCCCTGCCATGGGCAGGGTCGCCTCCCACCAGGCCAGGCTGCTTATCCTGGTGATGTTCATTTGTGTGGCCAGGCTCAGGCAGTGATGACAGCAGTCCCAAAGGACTTCAAAGAAGTTCCTGGAGAGCTGTGACCCCTTCCATGGTCAGTGGAGCACCTTTGGGGAGGCTCTGGTCTCTTTTCCTTGGCTGGATTTGTGGACACAACACTTCAGTTACGTAGATTTGAACTTGGCTTTTTGTCCCTTCCCTGTTCTCCAACACGTTCAGGGCATTTAAATTGGATCCATGTTGGTGTTTGCTGCTTTCAGATGTGCTCACTCAGCACCCAGGCTGCTGCTCATACCCCTGCAAGCCTCCTCTTGCACATCCCAATTCCTTGAACGATCGGAAAATCTTTGACAAAGTATTTAATTAGCTGTGCTACGGCCTCGCTGCCCGGGCTCGGCAGTATTTGTGATTCTGCTTGTGTTTGCTCCCTCCTTAAGTCATGACTGGAAAAAAGCTCCTGATTCCCACTCAAAGCTCACCGGACCTGGGATCTCTCTGAGCTCATGCATCACCCAGGGAGCTGTTTTGAGCTGTCATCTCTGCTGTTTGTGGTGTTTTTTTCCACACTAGAGAAACTAAGGTGAAATTTTTCTACCACTGGAAGCCCTAAAATCAAAGCAGAAACATTCACTGCATTCAGAGTGGTGACTGGGAGCAAGCTGTCATAATTTTAAACCCTGGGTATTTAATTCCTTTGCAGAGATCATGCCCTTGGTACAATAATTCCCAGCCCAGATCCTGCCTAGAAGGTGCAACACCAAGTGCTAAGGTCATCTTTTCACTTTGGGACAAACATTGGGATGGCCACTTTAAGGATCCTCCTTGTTTCTTCAGTGCCTTTTACTTTCATCCCAGAGGATTTATTTTTTTTATTTTTTTATCCAGCCTCCTGGCATCTTTGCAAGGAAGGGAGGTATTGAGAGAAAATAATTTACAGGGCTTGGTGGCACGGTGCCATTTTGTTACAGTGTAATCGCGCTTGAAATATTCAATAGAACATCGTTCTGGAGTTAATGGGGGAGATTGTTGTTGGATTATGTCCCATGTGATTTTTCTTTCTCTGTGTGTGGAGTTTTCTTGCTGCAAATGAGATAAATAAAAGGATTATTTCTACATTCTTAATAGCTGGTACCAGAAATGAAGCGCTTCCAATAAAGTAGTTCTATATTTTTTTTCCCCACATAAGGCTGTTTTACAAGCTTATGTCCTTCTATTTTCTTTTTACCCTCTTTAAATAATCTCAAAATCAGGTTAGGAATTGTTTCCCTTTGCCCAAACTCTGGATGAAATATCTCTTCACAAAAATAGCAGAATGATGTTACATTTTATTTGTTGTAGGAAGAAAAACAGCGAGCTGGAGGTGAAGAGCAGAGTGAAAGCTCCTTGAGAAGATGGGAATTGCTTTTTCTCTTTTCTTATGTTTTGGTGGTTGTTCTCAGACCTGCAGCAGTGACCTGGTGATGCTGTGCAGGTGCTGCAGCTGCTGGAGGGACAACAGAGAGAGGGCTGTGAGAGCACCAGCAGAGTATTTTGGGGTGTCAGGAGGCTGCAGGATTCATCTTCCCATCACAGCAGGGCTGAGAGAAGAAATTGGAGGCCCTTTAGAGAACCATTTCAGGTGATTTTCAGTACCAGTCTGGAAAAATCAAAATGTCCTTCCCTACAGGGAAGATAAAATAAAGGTAACTCAAGGCAGCTTGAAGATCTCTGTTTTCCTCAGACTTTCAGCAGATGTTGGGATCCCAGAATTGGTTGGAAGGGACCTTCAAGACCACCCAGTTCCAACCCCCTGTCACGGGCATGGCTGCTCAAAGCCCTGCCCAACCCCTTCTGTTTTAAAAACTGGTGATCCTCATGGTTTTTTGGGGGTGTGTGCACATCACCCACTGCCCTGTTACTCCTAGATTTAATATTTGCAGCAGTTTCTTGTTCAGTGTGTTGCTCCTTGTCCTATTTTTTCTGGGGAGGAAAGTCTTCTTGACAGTCACAGAGGACACTGGAGTAGATAAAGTGTTATTGTATGGTAATTCCTGCACTCCAAAGTTACGAGGAGCCTTTGATCAGTCCTCTGCATGATTATCTTCACATCATGGAGGCTGATAATGGAAATGGAGATTTCGAGCTTGACCTGATTCATAAACAGGATAAGTTAAAATGATGAACGTGATTGAGTTATTTGCTGCAGCTGCTTCCAGGGCTGGATTGATTTGAATTTCTGCTGACAAGGCATTGAGACCTCTGGGAAGGACATCCCTGAGTTTTATTAGCAGAGTGCTGGGGAAGGAGGAGTTTTGGGGATGTGGAGGGTGGGCAGCTGGTGGTAGTCTGGCTGGGCTCTGAAGCTTTGAGCTGATAGTGAAGTCTTCTGCAATAATTCAGTCTGGTTTTAGCAAAAAAAATTAATGCAAGAATTTTAACTGAATGTTGTGTTCCTGGTACTGTCTCTGCAGTCGGTGCACCTCATGATGGTTCTTGTTTTGCCTGATTGTTACTGGTTTGGAGTTTGAGCATTTAAACAAATTCTGACTTGTTGATCAGGGGTTGTGTTTGGGTTATTTGTATGTTCTGGGAAAAGCTGGTGTTGGCAAAAGATTCTTCATTCCTTGAGATTTTGTCTCAGAAATTGTGAAGTCAGCGGGGTGCAGGATCCAAGCTGGATCCCTGCTTTGGAAATCTCTCTTCTGCAGCATCTCAATTGCTTATCTGAACATCAGACTCAAATCAGATTTTCTTCTTTTTTCTTAAGATTTCAGCTGTGCATAACTTCTATCAGAGTTTCAATTGGGTCTGAAACCTTTGACATCACAGAAATTTCTGGCTGTGAATCTGTCTGTCGGGTTTCTTGCCTCCTGGCTCTTGATGAAGAAGGAGCATCTCAGTGGTGTCACTGTAGCACTTCCCACTGAAGACTTGAGGCAAAAAAATCATTGAGTTAAGCCCGGAGAAGAAAAAGCTCCATGGAGACCTCAGAGTCCCTTCCAGAGCCCAAAGGGGCTCCAAGAGCTGGAGAGGGACTTTGGACAAGGCACNTATTTTTTAAATTCTAAAAGCCTGGGTGAACTTCCTTAACCTGTTGTGAAGTGATGCCTCATTTTCATCCCAGTCAAGACCTCAGTGCACAGTAGCTTGTCCCCAGCAGAGGCACTGCAAGAACTGTTCCCATTTCTGCACCTCCTTTATTCAGCACCTGAGATCATCTGATTGTCTTTAACTTCTCCCACATCCCAGCAAACCTGGTGTTAGCAAATGCAGCAACTCAGCTGATGTGNTGGAAGGTGCCCCTGCCCATGGTAAGGAGTGGAACTGGATGATCTTGATCCTCACCCTTCTCCATACCCTGGGTATGGCAGGGAGAGCTGTGTGCCCTCCTGTGCTCTCAGGTGTCCAGTTGGGATGTGTTTGCTCTCTAGATATTCACCCCCATCCACAGATCTCATCTTCCAACTCTTCTTTACTCAACCTGCAAAGATTCAAGGCACTCAATGGCTGAAGGCTTTGGCAACATGAATTAAATCCCTTTATAAATCAGTGTTTGGTGATCTTCACCTCACTGTGTAAAGGTAAAAAGTGACTGCGTCTCCTCCTCTTCCTGCTGCTTCAGGGCTCTGTCCTTGTGTAAAATTCTCCTTCTTACTGAGTTTCCTCTGTAAACCCTGCAGGTTGTAACAGTCTCCTAAATCTTGCAGATTGCTGTAGAAAATGTCTCCTGTATTTACTTGCTTGTTACTTTTAAGAGAGTCATTTGTATTTGACCAGCTTTACATAACTCTGTGTGTATATATATATATACATAATATTTCATTCCTTGCATTAATCCCTATATATATTATATATTTTTTAAATTCTAAAAGCCTGGGTGAACTTCCTTAACCTGTTGTGAAGTGATGCCTCATTTTCATCCCAGTCAAGACCTCAGTGCACAGTAGCTTGTCCCCAGCAGAGGCACTGCAAGAACTGTTCCCATTTCTGCACCTCCTTTATTCAGCACCTGAGATCATCTGATTGTCTTTAACTTCTCCCACATCCCAGCAAACCTGGTGTTAGCAAATGCAGCAACTCAGCTGANCTCAGCGGATTGGTGTGGTTTTAAAAAAAAAAAAAAAAAAGTTTAGGTTTTCCTGATGCTTTAGCTTTGGGAAGGGGATTTTCGTGCATCCACATTTCTGCAGGCATCTGAATTACAGCCCCATTTTTTATTTTGCTTTTCTTTTTCCCTGCATTTTCCTCCAGCGCTGCTGCTTTTTATGGGACCTTTTAAAAACAAAAATAGTGATTTTTTTTTCCTACTCAAAAACTCAGTGTCTGATGCTGGAAAGTGCTCTTACAAATGCAGTGCAGTGCTGCTGCTGGGAGCAGCCTCCCATAGCAACCTGCAGCTTGAAAGCTAAAATCACATCACCCCATATGACAGCTTTATTATTAGATTGGCACGTGAACCCTTTGGAAGGGGTCTAGGTGGCAACAAAAAAGTTCCTCTAGATCCTGTATTTAGGAGGTTCTTTAATTTATTTTAGATTTTGTGGAGGCTTTTGGTCGCTTCTGAGTTTTGCTTTTGTTTATTTTCTTTTTTCCTGGTTTAAATTTTCCTGTTCTCAGAACAAATGTTAGAAAAGTGAGAGACACCACCGTGGGGAAGGTAGGAGATCTCTGCCATGGGGAGTGACACGTGATTGTGGCTGTCACCAGAGCAATTTCACAGGAAAACAGAACCTGAGAATGACTTGGTTTGGAAGGAACCTTGAAGATCCTCCAGTTCCAACCCCTCCCATGGGCTGGGACACCTTTCACCATCCCAGGTTGCTCTAAGCCCCATCCAACCTGGCCTTGGACACTTCCAGGGATGGGGCAGCTTCTCTGGGCAACCTGTGAGGGCCTCAGCACCCTCACAGGGAGGAATTTCTTCCCTAATATCTATTTTTTCCTAATATCATGTTTCATGTTTTCTACACATGGACATGATGGAAGTCCTTGCTGGAGAGCTGGCAGCAGTGGGTTTGGGGTCAGGTTGTGCTTTTTTGGGGTTTGTGTTTATTGCAGGGACACATGTGGCCTCGTGTCACATCTCTGGGCTGGCTTTGCTTCCTCAAAACTTGTGGTGGGAGGACTCAGAGGGCCTGGAGAGCCAGGGGAAACTCCTGACAGTAACAGGAGGACCAAATCAGGATATTCCAGATCCAGTCTGAGACAAGGCTGATGACTGGAGACTTTTTCTCTTGGGCTTTTCACTGAGCTTGGCATTTCTGATCTGATGGCTTGGACAGACTCTTCCTTCCCCACTGGAAATCCAGCTTGGCTGGGGCTTGGAGCAGCCTGGTCCAGTGAAAGGTGTCCTGCCCATGAGAGCAGAGTTGGAACCAGATGATCTTTAAGGTCCCTTCCCATACAAACCCTTCTGTGTTTCTGTGATGGCTGGAAAAACGATTGCAGAACAGCTGGAGGTGTGTGGCTCACTCTGAGCTGGAGGCTGCTCGAGCTCTGGATTCCTCATCCCAAGCTCTTCTGGGGAGGAAGAAAGCTCAGGGGAGGAGAGGGGATGGTTTTCTGTGCTGGGGACAGCCAGACTTAGACCCTGGGAAAGCTCTGGTGATAAAGAAAAGGGTTTGGGGTCCATGTGAGGAGTTGCCTCTCTATATCTGGGATTCCTTCAAAAGCTTTTTCAGGCTTTTCTAACAGGCTTTGTGAGTGTCTCCATCCTCCATTTAAATCCTGTTCCTCTCCATCCCTTTGCACTTCACAGACAAGCAAGAAGTGACTCATTACACAGCCTACGAGGAAGCCTTAATGAATAAATGCATTTAAGAAAAAGGAGAAAAGAAAAAAATAGAGTTCTGTCTGGGGCAGACTGGTGCTTTTGCTGTCTTGAACTCTGAAAGAATAAGTTAGGCTGCTTCTTTTTATTTGCTTTTAATTAATGGAGTCACTTTTGTGCTGTTGTTAGGACTAACAGGACTTTGTTGGGACTAGAGCTGTGGGTTTGTGGGTTGCTTTTTCTATTTTGGGGTTTATTTGGGCTTAATTTGCTTGAAGCATCAAGAGCAAAATTTGCAGATCTCCCAAGCTTTTTCCCTTCACATTCCCCTTCTTTCTCCTTCAGACCTTGTTGCTGGCAGCATCACATAGGGAGAGGAGCAGTTCAGTGCCCTGTGGTGTTTTCTGGTTGTTCTTGGCACTAATTGGAGCACAGTGGTGTCTTTTGAGGCCCCTGCAGTGTTTTGGAGGTTGGTGGGCTCCCCTTGCCTTGCAGAGGAGCTGTGCTTTCCTGCCAAATCCCTGGGATAATTCTATTTATTTACCTTTCTTCCTTTGCTGCTCCAATGGGAAGAACCTCGGTGACACTTTTCGCTTTTTCTGCAGCAATAAAATAACCACACAGACCTGCAGCTTTAAAACTGGAACCTGTGCATCCCCCTTCTTGCTTCTAAATGTGCTGGTCAGGTTGGAATCTCTGCTGAGGGCTGCTGAACAGAGCAGGACACGATGTACATATATATTTATATTTATCCTGCATTGCATGCATTAAAAAAAAAATAAAAAAATTGTGTAATTCATTCAGTGCATTAATTTTGGAGTGCATGGGAACAATAGGGGCAGTTGGCTGGGTCTGGTGGTTATAACTGAGAATTGCACTTGTTTATACTTAAAGGTGGTGAAAAATGTCCCTGCCCATGGCAGGCAGAGGGGTTGGAGCAAAATGATCTTAAAGGTCCTTTCCAACCTAAACGATTCTGTTGTTCCACAATTCTATGATTTTTCATTTTGAAGATTCTCCTTGGATTCCAAAACTCATTAGTGCTCCTCTTCTCCATGAGCTCCAAGTCTGGCTTTTCTTTTCTCTTTTTTTTTTTTTCTTTTTTTTTTTATATTATTGTTTAAATACAGGAAAGCAATGTTTTCAAAGGGAGGGAAGAGGGTGAGAAAGATGTGTGGGTGCTCCTCGGAGATCGAGCCGATCCATTTTTGTCTTGTTATATATCATTTTAACTTAATGCTGTTAACATTATTTCAGCTGTGCTTGGATTTCAGATTGGGTGCAGATATGAAGTTGCTATAACAACATGATGATTCATACAATGCCAGCAACAATCTGCCCGGATTTATTTCTCTATCATGACGACTTAGATGCTTTTGGTGGGGATTTCTGTCTATTTTCAGCCAGGCCACGCCGTTATCTCTTTGCAGTGATTTGTGTTGGGCTACCTGGACTTGAGGTAGGAACACCTGAGCTTGTGTAACACACCCAGAGGTCTGAAAGCACTTCCCAAAGGTCAGGTGCTGTGGTGCAAGATTTGGGGTGGGAGGTGGAGGCACAGGGATGTGGGAGAGGCCCAAGCACCTTCAGCATGTCAGGTGGGCAANTTTTAATTTTCCTATTAAATTGTAGTTCTGACTTTGAGCGTCTCACTAATTTGCTTTCAAACCACAACAAGCTGGTTTTCCATCTCCCGTCCTGCAGGGATGGAGCTGCCAAACTGGTGATTTCTGAGAGCCTCCTGATCGTTGCTGTTTAGAAAGAGAGGCACAAGTTGTCTTGAATTTCTCCCACAAACATCTCGTCAATGTTTCTGTTGCCACCTAAAGGTCCTCTAGAATCACTGGGGAGCTCAGGGGTTCATTAATGGAGTCACAGAATGGTTTGGGTTGGAAGGAACCTTAAATATCATCCAGTTCCAACCCCCTGCCATGGGCAGGGACACCTTCCACTATCCCAGGTTGCTCCAAGCCCCATCCAACCTGGCCTTGGACACTTCCAGAGATGGGGCAGCCACAGCTTCTCTGGGAATTCCATTCCAGAGCCTCACCACCCTCTTGGTAAAGAACTTCTTCCCAATATCTAACCCAAATCTTTCTGCTTTTAGATTAAAGCTTTTGCCTCTTGTCCTGTCACCCCAGGTCCTTGTCCAAAGTCTCTCTCCATCTCTCTTGGAGCTCCTCTAAGACTGAAAAGGGGCTCTAAGGTCTGCCTGGAGCCTTCTCTTCTCCAGGCTGAACTACACAAATGCTCTCATTCAGAGGCTCCAGAAGATTTAAATAATCAATCTGTTCTTTTTTTAGTTTTGTTTTTAATTGCAGCCTGCAGTAACAGAAATGCTTTATTTAGGTCTTTTAATAGAAAAAAACCCAGAAATACCTAGAGACGATTGATTTTTCTGTGAAAGGTGACAAATTATATAGAAATATCTACTTCCTGCCAATTTCATGTTGCTTCTCGTTTGAAAGAGCAGCTGTGATGGGAAATGTTTCAAGGTAACTCCAGACACTTTGTCAGCTTCTCAGTTCTGAACCTTGAGCAATGGGAATAAATGCCTTGAGCTTCCAGAAGCCTCACTCTGAGAGCTTCCTCCTTTTCTGTCTCCTGTCTCTCTTCTGTCCTAAAGTTGGGAGTTTCAGGTAACACAGAGAATCACAGAATCATGAAATCAGAAGGGACCTCACAGACCATCTTATTCTGACCCTGCTGCCATGGGCAGGGACACTTTCCACTACCCCAGGTCCCTCCAGGCCCTGTCCAACCTGGCCTTGAACACTTCCAGGGATGGGGAATCCTTAACCTCTCTGAGCAACCTCATGCCAGGGTCTCACCACACTTACAGTAAAGAATTTCTTCCCACATATCTGATCTAAACCTGCCTTCCTTCGTTTACTCCTTCCCTGCTTTATTTACATCTGTAAATGGAGCAATGTGCCCTGGCAACTTTCTTGGAGTTTTGGTTTTCTTTCCAGTTTTAAATCTGAGATTTTTTTAAAAATTAAGTATATTTGCATTTCTTAATTTGTATTTTCTTGCTAACAAATATAGGATTTTACTTGATTATTTTTTGGCGATTTCCCCAAATATCAATCTGTAGCAGGGCTCGATGCTTTTTGGAAAAAGGCTTTTCCTCCTTGTACACTCCTGTGCTGATCTGAAAACCATCCAGAGATGAAAACAGGCTTTTGTCCAGCCTGCCTGTTGAGCTGGTGTCTCTTTATTTGCCCTGACAACTGGAATGCAGTTGATCCTGTAAAATGTCTGGGCTTTCTGTCCTGCCTAATTGAGTTAAACTGCATTTGCATCCTAAAGAGAGCGGCTGGGAGAGGATGTTGAAGCCTTATATGCATTTTTAAACTCATAAATGCCATCAGTGAAGTCTAAAACATCAGATAACTGACTCTGAAGGCCTTGCTGAAATGCACGGATGCCTTTATGCCTTCGTGAGTTGTCTTCCCCTGCACGGAGTCTGCAGATCCTACACTGTTGCTGTCAGCTCCATTAGGGATGAGGAGGAATCCTAACTGTGAAAACAGCCCTGGGGGCTGTAGATATCTGCACACCATCAAGGGAATTCTGCAGTTTTGCAGGGGATCACATTCTTTTTCCCATGGTAAGCCTTTTGTTGCAGTGCAAGAAGCTCTTTTCAGACCCCTTTCCCTGCATAATTTTCTCCTGATGCTTCTTCATGTGCCCTACCAACCCCCTGTTGTATTGTTGGACACAAAAGAAACACGTAGATTTTACAGTAGTAGTCAGGACTACTAGGCAGGACTACTGAAAAGGTTTGCCTTTCTTTATTCTCTTATATTTATATTTTTTAAGATAATTGTGGATTGGTTAATGAGGTTATTACTTCTGTAATTTTACAGGGTAAAGACATGGTCAATCATCTTTCTCCGCCTTAGGGGAAAGGAATGAAAAACAATTTAAAAGTTTAAAACAAATCTTGACTGGTTAAGAAAACAAGAACTATGTTTATAGAAAATGCATGGAAACTTCTACTACAGAAGTAAAAACATAGAACACTGCAAAAAGCAAAATGACAAACCCTCCACTCCACCTTTTCAACAATTGGATATTTGGGCACCCCAATAAAAATGCAGTAAAAGTGGAGTCAATGGGAAATATATTCCAGTCAATCACAACTTTTTCTGGAGGTGTGTTCCAAAATTTTAAACCATGAAGAAGGCAAGGCAGCATGGTAGATGAGGTATTATGGGCATCACTAAGGCTTGTTGCTCTCACTTTGCTCCTGGGCGTGGTTTTTATCCCTTGACCACCCTGATCATCCTGACCTGATCCCACACAGCCTTTTCCATGCAGGAGGTTGTAGATTTCTCCTCCTGTGATCTCCTCTGCACATGGGATGAGGACTTTTCATCTTTGGCTTGGTGGCTCCTTGGAGGAAACCTCTTTGTTCATCACGGCCCTGCAATTTTCACCTCTGATTCTTGGTTCTGTTGCTTCTTCTCTTGCCTGTGTTTTCTCCTGGGCACATGGCAGAGCTGTGCCAGACTGATATCCATGGCCTGGGACAAAAAAAAAGTGTCTCACCCAGCTCCTCGTGTGCACGTGAGCATTTCTGTGATGGGTGGAGGATGATTCTCCCTCTGAGTCATGCAATTGCTGCTTCCTTCTCTGAGAAATCTGGTAAAATGAGTAGAAGGAAAGGGAGGGAAGAAATGGAAATTGCCTCTGCATTTCAAGAGGAAAAGCAACAGCTCCCCCATGGTGGTTGTTTTGGCAGCAATCTGCATCTCAATTTCAACCCCAAAATAGCCATCAAGTGCAGGCAGCTGTGTTTGCTCTCCCAAAAGGTGTCTGAGAGGGTGTTGCTTTTCCTGCTGTGGTCCTGATGATTGTGATGAGCCATGAAGGAAACGTCAGCCACGTGCAAGAGGGAAAGAAAAATCACTTGGGGTTTGCAGCAAGACCTTGGGAATGTCTCGACTTGCCATGTTGGTGCCTGGCTGCTGGGCAGGGTTTTCACAGTGATTTCAGGGCTATGAGCCAGTGCCTGTCCTGGTGTTCCCTCTGATGGAACTGCTCATCTGAGCTGGAGTTGCGGAGTCCTAAGAGCAGCTGTAGCTCAGATATCAGGGTTTTGCCCTGCTCTGCTGGTTCAGTGTTAGGTCTTTGCCCCAACTGTCTCTGTTGGTGTTGCATTGAGGATGGAGATGTTTCCCCAGGTGGTTCAGGTGGAGGGGCCACTGAGCTGATCATGGGACTGGAGCTATGGACACAAGCTGAGAGAGTTGGGGTTGTTCAGCCTGAAAATGAGAGGGCTCCAGGGAAAGCTGAGAGCCCCTTCCAGTGCCTCAGGGGTCTCCAAGAGAGCTGGAGGTGGAGTTTGTACAAGGGCATGGAGTGGTGTAACGAGAGGGAATGGCTTCAGACTGAGAAAAGGGCATGTTTATATCAGATATTAAGAAGAAATCCTTCCCTGTGAGGGTGCTGAGGCCCTGGCACAGGCTGTCCAGAGAAGCTGTGGCTGCCCCATCCCTGGAAGTGTCCAAGGCCAGGTTGGACAGGGCTTGGAACAACCTGGTCTGGTGTCCCTGCCTGTGGCAGGGGCTTGGAACGAGGTGATCTTCAAGCTCCCTTCCACCCCAAGCCATTCTGTGATCCTGTGATTCTCAGAAACTCTTTCTGCTCAGGGATGCCCAGCCTTGTGAGGTGTCATTGTGTTGTTGCCCCTGAACTTTGTCTTTGCTCCCACCTGTCCCCTGAGGTTTTTTGCAGATATTGAATCAGTTTTCTTCTGGTTTCTGTTTTCTTACTTCTTTTGTGTCAGTGTGAAGGCACAGCCAGAACATGCATGAGCTCTTCAGTGGTGATTTTTTTTTCTGAGAAAAAAACTCATGGTTGCCTTTTCCTTCTCCAAAATATCTGGAAACCACCATTCCTCTGGTTCTCTCATAGCCATTTTTATTGGAGGATGATTGTCACCCCTGTGCATGGGGGAAACTGCTCTAAAAGCAGCTTTGCTGTATCTCAGGCAGGGGCTGATCTGCTGCAGCAGACGTGGTGCTGGGGCTGGAACCCTGCTCTGAAGCAGCTGGAAATGCAGTTTCCCATCAGCTCCTTCAGCTGTTGGGCTTTCTTGACGTGGCACAGGGAAGTTTCTGCCTGATGGATTTCAGGGAGGGAGGCGAGGGCGGGTGGGTGCACATTTTAATTTTAATTCTGCACCACGGAAGATGCTCGCGAGGCCATCGTATTAATTTCAGAACTCTTCAGGATTGTGCTTATTTTGCTGGAATGGTGCAGTGGGTTGGATGGGGAAATAAGCAAGCAGAGCAGGAATTTGGGGAATGATAAAACCAACCACAGAGACATGAGTTAGTCTGCACAGTTTGTCAGGAACCATCTGCGTGTGCTCCTTGACCCTGTTCCTACTCCTTGGAAAAAGGTTCTGACCCTGAAGGATCTTGGCATCCTCAGCCCTTTGGGCTGGAGTTACTGGACTGGAAGGACTCCAGTTGTCCAGCTCTCCAGCTCAGCCACCTTCCACTGGTCCCACCTGCTCATTCATCCTCCAGGAGAAGCTGGGTGGATGTCGTGCCAGCAAGAGCTGAAATTGGCTCTCTTCATGTCCAGTGCCTGGGCATGGCAGAGGGGAAGGCGTGGAGAATTCCCAAAAAGGCAGCTGGGTAATGGAAGGTGATGGCTCCAGCTGGAGCAGAGGCATCTCCACCAAAAGGCTGCTCTTTCTCTTCTCTGGTTCCCTTGCAGCTGAGCTCTGACAGCATTAAAACATCAGGTGACCTCTTTGTAAAAACCTTTGTGACGCTCAGTCGGACACAAAACAATCAGGCAACTCAGGAGCTCAGCCACCAAGGCCGGGCAGAGAGCAAAAAGAGCCCCAGCCTCTCTTTATTCTTATATTTATACCTTTTTACAGACAGTTATGGATTGGACAAAGAGGTTACCACCTCTGAAATTCCATAGGTGAGAAACACAGTCCATCACATTCTCCACCCCAGAAAGAAGAATGAAAAACAACATCCAAAGTACAAAACAATCCTTGGCCAGTTATAGAAACATGGATTGTTTACACAAAATCTATGAGAACCTTTGCTACCAACTATAAACACAGCACTCTAGAAAAATCAGGGTGACACCTTTGCTTGTTTAAAAAGGGGGAGCTGGTTGCAGTCCAGTGATGCCATTTCAGGCTGGGAGCAGGAATGGGGCATCAGCACAGACAGTGAGTGCAGGGCCAGGGGTGTGGATGAGAGGTGGCTCAGCAGCAGGGAGTGAGGAAGCCTGGATTCATCTCTGCATATCCAAAATATTGGTACATCAGAGGTGTTCAGGGGAGAGTTTTTGTTGATTTGGCTTAGTGCTGCCCTGCTTTCCACCCCAGGTTTTTGGAATATTGGGTTGTGATGGAGTTTGGGGACATTCTTGGAGAACCCAGCAAGGAAATTCCTCCAGACAGCAGCTGATTGGACATTAATGCAATCTGAGCCTCCACCTCATGAATTGTGTTGCTGCTATTTTTATTTTTTTTTTTAAATAAATATTGTGTTTGTGTGCTTGGATGACATTTCCCATTCAAAAAGGGAGGGGAGGAAGGAATGTGTCACCCACACTCAAGGTGCCAGGTGCATAACTCAGGAGAATTACTCATAAAGCCACAACCTCATTATGCAGCTATGAGGGATTTCTGCCACCAATTTCCTCAGTCTGGCCACAATCCTGAAATTAATCTCACCTAAACAGTCAGGAGTATTTCCTCTCTCAGTGCAGGTAGAAATCATTTTGTCCCATGGTTGAATGCTTTAGACAAAGATGAAAATAGGCAACCCCCCCCCAAAAAAAGCCCAAAGTATAATAATTAAGTTGGTGTATTTGGGGTGTTAGAAAAGGATGCTCCCATCCCAGTTCCAGACTGGGGAAGACTCAAAGCACCAGTTGGGGATTTTAGGTGTTTTCCCACTGTAAACATCTCAGGAGGAGGGATAACTTCTCCTTTTGGGGAGCAGATGGGATCTGGAATTTCAGTGTCCTTGTGGACACTGGCAGGATGAACTGAATTTTGGATCTTCAGAAGTGCCTACAGTGCTGCTGTATTTATTTCTCCTGCTGGAGTCACCTGGGTTTTAGCTCTTCTTAGTGATATCCTGCAGTAAACAGGGGTAGTGAGCCTGTGATGGTTAAAATTCAGACCTAAACACACCTCACACGTGCTTCTCATCCTACTCTTCCTAATTTTTTTTTATTTTCCTGGAGCAGAGAAGAATGGCCTGTGAAATCACAAATTCCCAGCTCTCAGCCCCTGTTGTTTGGTCTTCTTGATAAAGAAACAGGGTGAAGGAAAAGGGCTCTGGGATTTCCAGGAGAAAAAGCATCCTTATAACCAAATCAGTGATGTTGTGGCTCAACAAGAAGTTGGAACCAGGATGTCCTGGGCCAAACAAGGAGACTGGCAGGCTGCACATCACCATGCCACTGCGAGTGACAGGACAAGAAGAAAGTGCCTCAGTTTGCACCAGGGAGGCTTAGATTTGGTATTAGGAAAAAATTTCCTCACTGAAAGGTTTTTCAAGCATTGGAAGAGGCTACCCAGGGACATGGCTGAATCACCTTTCCTGGAGGTATTTAAAGATGTGTGGGTGTGGGATTTGGGGACAAGGGTTAGTGATGGCCTTGGCAGCACTTAGCAGTTGGACTAATGGTTCTGAAAGGTCTTTTCTAACCCAAATTATTCTGTAATTTTAGGCAGCTGAGAGCATTTCTTCTGTCAGCTGTGACTGGTGGCTTTAAAAAGTTTGTGTTTTCCCTGTTAGTTCTGTCTTTCCAAAGGACATGGAGATGCTGCTGGGCACGTCCCAAGTGTGGGACGCTGAAGGATGAGGTGGATTAACACTCATCTGCTAATGAAGACCTTGGCAAACAAGAGGGGATGGAGTGGGAGGACTGGGCTGAGTTGCCCCGTGGTGATTTCCATGGGTTAAACAGGCAGCTTGTTGGGAATTACATCCTCCAGATGCAACAAACTCAATGAGATCAATGTTTACAAAACCCCCTCGCACAATTGGATCCAAATCTTGATTAAAGCTGGAGGCTGGCTGTCCCCAGCCTGCCCAGCAGCACACTCTCACTTGTTGCATTGCCTTTTGGTGTTTGTCGCTCCGAGCAGCAAGGAGCTGCTGCTGCAGGAGGGGAAAATCCTCTGTCACAGTGTGTAATTGGCTTGGTGTGTTTGCACAGAGGTCACCAAGGGCTGGGATTGCTGCTCTGCTGCTCTGGCCAGATATAAATCACAGCTGCAATTTTATCTCTGAATTTTTGTCTCTGGGGAAATTGCATCTTTTATTTATTTATTTTTTTTTCCTTTACTGAGCTTTCTGTGTGTAGGAAGCACATGGCATTTATATAGGAAATGTTTCTTAATACAAAAGGATTTTTAAGGTGTTCAGCCCACAGTGACCAGAGCTGAAGGCACTGTCTGAAGGACTTCATCACTGGTGTTAATTGAGCAAAACAAGTGGGTGTGTTAATTAAAAGGCCTTTTGTGAGCTCCTGAGAGCTGCCTGGTGCTCGTCTGATGCAGGACCTGCCTCTTGGGGTTGCACCAGCTCTTCTTCCTGGCAGCAAAAATCGGCTGCTTTTGTAACCAAGAGGTGTTGCTTCTAGAATAAAAGCTAAAATTGGGAATTCTTGGAAGGTAGGAGTGTGTGAAGGCCAGCAGGGGAGAGAAACGAGCGGCTGGTGGGAAATGCCAAGACTTTGATCCAGCAGGGTTCTCCCTCTTCTCTCAAATCTGACACACTGAAATGCTTAGCTGGACTGTGGCCAGAGAGTTCCTCCCACAGCAGGTTTGGGATCTTACAGAAGGCTGGACGCTTAAACAAGTGATTCTCCTTTTGCACTGAGGATTTTAATTTGTGATTTGTTATTTTTGCGGGCATCTTGCAGACAATTGCAGCCCCCTGCTTTTGTAGTGTTGCTAATCTGGAGATATTAAAACCTTCTAGCAATTTTAAAGATTTATATCAACTTCCTTTTGAAAAGGAGGTGCTGTTCCCATCCTCAGCAGTGATGGTTTGAGGAACCAACAGTTGTTTTTGTACCTGTTCCTACAGCCCAGCTCAGAGGCTGCAGGTTGTGTCAGGATATCAGAGGCTCCAGCTGCTGATGGGCTCCATGTCCTTAACAATGACAATGAAATAGGTTTTTTTTCCCAGTACTTACCAGTTTTCTTGATTTTTCCTCCAGGTTAGAAGAAAGTCTTGTGTGCCCAGGAGAGCAGGACTTGGGAAGCAGCTGGTAAGAGCATCCCTTCAGGAGAGGGTCACCTGAACATGGAATTATGGGGCTCAGGCAGATACAAATAACATTTTGCCCTTGAGAAACTTTTTTTTTTCCTCATGACTTTAATTTTATAGGAGTTTCACTCTCTTCTGGACTGAGCTGCCAAAAGGGAGACCTGGTTTATGGAAGTTTTTGCTGGTGAGGCTGGGGAGGGAGTGCTTTATCTTCACTCAAATGAAAAGCAACCTTATCCAAGAGTTGTCTCAGAGCTTTGGCCATATTTTCATGTTCTCCCTGTGTTCTCATTGCTCTGGTCCTTTGCTGGTTCCATGTCTTTGATCTCTAAACCATGCAAAAGAATAAAATAAATATGGAGAATGGCAGCATTTTGAAACTTGGGTGCTTAAGGATGCCAGGCAGAATTTGAATCATGGAATAGTCTGGGTTGGAAGCAACTTTTGAAGGTCATCAAATCCAACTCCCCTTCAATGAGCAGGGACATCTTCAACTCGACCTGGTTGTTCAGAGCCCCATCCAACCTGACCTTGAATCTTTTTAGAGATGGGGCACCTGCCACCTCTGTGAGCAACATTTTTGTGTCTTACCAAAATCTTTTATCTGATCTGAAGCCCTGCTCTCTTTCAGCTTGAAGCCATTACCCTGACACTACAGGCCCTGCTAAAAAATCCATCTCCAAATTCTCTGGAATCACTGAGAGCTGTATTGTACTGCAGGTCTTCAGGTTTAACTTCATCTTCCAAGCTCCTGCCAGGGTGGTGAAGCCTTGTTGTTCTCCTGGGCAGTGTGAGAGGCAAGCAGGGCAGTGCTGGTCCTGTGCCACACTGTGGGATGTTCACCTTGTGTCCCTTGGATGTGTGGTCCCCTCCCAGGGAAATTGCTTTGTGCTCCAGCAGCAGATCCAGCAGATCCACTCGTGAGCAGCACAGCCACAGCCAAGCTCCACTGGCTTTTCCTGGGGCTGTTCTGGCCCTCCCTCCTGGTTTACCTCCCCTTGGAGGCATGGGGAGATTTACAGGACTCCTCCTTGGTGTCCCTGGAGACAGAAACTGATTCATCCCCTGCAAGGCTCCTGTTTGGGGAGGGAGCAGTGCTGTGTGCAATTCTCCTGTCACCTGGGGCAGCACCAGTGCTGAATCAGGGTGATGGGTGTCCCTTTTGATACAGGTGATGTTTCCCAAAATACCAGCACTCGTTGCCCCTGGATCTCCTGGCAGCAGCACTGAGCAAAGAGCTTTAGTGCTGCCCTGGATATTCCCCCAGCACCACGTCTGGCTGGACAGAGAGAGCATAAATTGTCCTCCCACAAGGGTCTGGACTGAAAAGCAGAGAATTTGGCTTTCAGCACGAGCTAGTCATGCCTTAAAACCAATTTTGCTGAGGGCATATTTTCTCACCTTTATGGTATTCCCTTCCCGTCTCCTACTTTCATGTGCAGTTTCTTCTGTGTGGCAGAAAGGAGCAGGTAGAGGGGAATGTGGCCTCTGGGAGCAACCTGGACCAATGGGTTAAAAAGCTGCAGTCAGCCAGGTGATGGGGCAGATTGTTCCAGCAGTGAGGGGGAAATAAATGTTGTGACATCTCCGTGTCTGTGACCACTTGTCGCTCTGTCAGACATGAGACAATCGGGCAACTCAGGAGCTCAGCCACCAAGGTCGGGCAGAGAGCAAAAGGAGATTTAACCTCTCTTTATTCTTATATTTATACCTTTTTTCAGACAGTTATGGATTGGACAAAGAGGTTACCACCTCTGAAATTCCATAGGTGAGAAACACAGTCCATCACATTCTCCACCCCAGAAAGAAGAATGAAAAACAACATCCAAAGTACAAAACAATCCTTGGCCGGTTATAGAAACATGGATTGTTTACACAAAATCTATGAGAACCTTTGCTACCAACTATAAACACAGCACTCTAAAAAAATCAAAACAACAACCACTCTTGCTCTTTGGAGTCACGAGCCCGGTGCAGGGTGTTGTTCTTGGTGGTGTCAATTGTAAAGAACACCAAGTGGGATGGATGTGGAAGTCCTGTGGTGCTTTGAGAGCTGCACTGGTGGTGTCAGCCAAGCTGGGCTCAGCCAAGCTCTCCCCAGCTGTTGTGGTGGTCCTTGGCTGTGTTGATAACATTTTAGCCCCCGTTGATTTGTTGACCTGTCCAGCCTTGTCACTGTTCCTTGTCGCCCTGCTTTGCAGGGTTCCATGTTTGTAACTTTGTAGTTCAAGTTTCCCATGCTTTTTCTGTAAACATGGTCCTTGTTTTTCCTAACTGGCCGGGATTGTTTTACACTTGTAAATTGTTTTTCATTCCTTTCCCCTGGGGTGGAGAAAGATGATTGACCATGTCTTTGTCCTGTGAACTTACAGAGGTGTTAACCCCTCTCACCAATCCTTGTCTGTCTTTGGAAACATATAAAAATATGAGAATAAAGAAGGGCAGGCTTTTTGATTGGTCCTGCCTGAAGATTCAACTGCTGCTCTGAAACCTTCATGTTTCTTCTGTTGCCAGCTGTGCAACAGTTCCTGTGTTGTCTTTGTGCTCTTACACACTCACTGATTGGCCTCTCCCCACCCCATGAGCACCAGGAGTCTGTTGCTTTTCCTGCTGCATGATGAGGAAAGTGGGTGGAAACTCATTGGGAAGAGTCACCCCAGCTCTAGGTTGGGTGTGGGATGCTCTTTGCAAGTCTCACTGTTTGATAGCCACACGTGTTGCTTTGGGAGCACAGCTACAGCAGGACATCACTGCAGCAGAGAGTCCGAATCTCTTCCTGCTCAGATTTGTTCTTTTTCACCTCCCCATGCCCTGGAAGTCCAGGCAGTGGAATTTTTAGTTTGTTGATGCTCAGTGCCGGGTGAGCACTGGCGAAGGCACTTTTGCTGCAAGGTCTGCACAGGGCACAAGCACCAAGGTGCTCCTTGGCCCCAGCCCTTCATCCACGTGACCAAGTGTTTGCCAGAGGCTGCTGAGGTCTGGAGAGGCCACTCCTGGCTAAGCAGACCCAGCAGGTCCCCCCTGGGGACTTTGTTCAACTGGTCTGACCCTGCTCCAGCCATTCAGGTGATGCAAGGGAGAGGTTGACTGGGGCTAAGTCTGTGCCTGGATTTGTGTCCAACATGAACTTCACTGCTCAAACTTTTTGTGTGTCACTAAGTGGTTTTCTGTCTTTGGCTGCTCATTGGTGCTTTCAGTTAGAGGCACAGTAATTGGAAAAGTTGTGTTTTTATCAGTCATAAAAATCTGTGTGCGCACAGCTATCCATAAAGTAAACCTTTATTGGTTAAAGCAAATGGAAATGTAACATCCATGTGTTGATGTTGATTGTACCCTTGAGGTCCTTGCTAGATCTCATTGCATTTTCTCCTTGTCCCCATCCTTCTGATCTTTCCAAGTGTCACTGGTGAACCTCTCAAATGCTGCTTTTCCTGAACTGTTCCATCATGTGCTGATTTTGTCTTTAGGGGTGTGAAGGACCTGGGGGCTTTGTTTGTCCAAAGCACACAAAAGGGCCCAAAGCTGGTGATGGGACAAGAGGAAATGGCCTCAAGTGGTGCCAGGGGAGGTTTAGATTTGATATTAGGAACGATTTCTTCACCAAAAGAGTGATCAAGCATTGGAACAGGCTGTCCAAGGCAGTGCTGGAGGGATTTAACAGCTGTGCAAGATGTGGCAGTTTGGGGACATGGCGTAGTGGTGGCCTTGGCTGTCAATGCTTGCTTAATGGTTGGCCTGGATGATGTTGAAGCTCTTTTCCAGCCTAAACAATTCCATGATTCTGTGTGGACTCCTGGTGGGCTTGGCTGGCCATTGCTGCCCTCCCAGGGAGTGCTCCGTGCCCTCACCACACACACGGCTCTGTGGGATGCCATCCAGTGTGTGTGGAGAGGAAAAGGAGCCATTGTGTGACACCCCTGTGTGGCTCTCCCAGCTGCCAGCACGCGATGGGAGCACTGTGGTGACCCAAAAACCCTTCTCCCTGGGTGGTGGGTTCATCTGCTCACCGCCCACGCCTGCCTTCATCGGGATGTCCTGGCATTCAGTGAGCCCCCCTGAGAGCCATGGGCAGTGCCACCAGGCTGCTGGCACATTTTGTGTTTTCTCAGACCAGTTTTTTGGCCAGCATTCCAGCGCTGGGGTGGTTTCTGGCTGGATTTCCTCCCCGTGGTGGTCCCTGCTCGGCGAGCAGAGCCGGCTTCGCCTCCGCAAAACCCGCGGCTCCCGTCTCACTGCTTTTCCCCCTGCATCTCAATCCTTGCACTCCTGCAGGAGAACAAGAAAATCTCTGTGCTGGTTCTGTAGCAAACTCTCCTCCAAGTGACAGCCGTGGGCAAAGCCGTGTGGATGTGCTGTGCTGGGGCTGCTGATTCCCTGGGCTGCCGTCCTAATCTCCTTAGCACTGAGAGCGTTGCTGCTCTCAGCTCCCTGGGTTGTCTTCCTTGAGAAACGCTGCCTCTGAGGAACCAGGGATCAGCACAAATCCCTTGGTCTTCCCTGGAGTAGTAGGAAGGTGCTCTCCCACTCGAGCAGAGTGCTTTGTTTTTGGCAGAGCCGAGCGTGCAGATAAGAGGGGAGGTTTCCATTGTTGGATGCGGGTGCTGCTGTCTGGCTGTGGGAGGTGTCTGCCACATGGGAACGGGGGGGTTTCTTGTGATTTGGGAGTGCTCCTCAGATGGGGAAAACCTGGGTGTTAAGGAAGGATTTCTGATCAGAAGGCTGCAGCACCTCTCCTAGGAAGATGGGATGAAAGAGTTGGGGAATGTTCTGCCTGGAGAAGAGAAGGCTCCAGGGAGACCTCAGAGCCCCTTTCACTGCCTGAAGGGGCTCCAAGAGAGCTGGAGAGGGACTTTGGATGAGGGATGGAGGGATGGAACTAGGGGGAATGGCTTTAAACTGACAGAAGAGAGATTTAGATTAGAGATCAGGAAGAAATTCTTTGCTGTGAGGGTGGTGAGGCCCTGGCACAGGTTGCCCAGAGAGGCTGTGGCTGCCCCATCTCTGGAAGTGTCCAAGGCCAGGTTGGATGGGGCTTGGAGCAACCTGGGACAGTGGAAGGTGTCCCTGCCCATGGCAGGGGGTTGGAACTGGATGATCTTTAAGGTCCCTTCCAACTCAAACCCTTCTATGATTTTATGTTTTTTTTTTCACTTTGAGATGTGGGGGAATACAGATAAGTGAAATTACAATTATTGCAGTAGCTATTGCTAAGAGCGGCTCCTGGATGTTTGTAATCTTCAAAAAATGAGATTGATTTCCACTGCATATTAAAGGGATTGATGGAAGCTTTCCTGTGCTGTGCAGGTGTTTGGACCAAGCTCCAGCACCTGAAAACACCTGGATCTGGAAATCAATGTTGTTCCCACATCTCACACTATGGCAGCATCACAAGTCACCTCTTTTCCAGCCTAAAAATGCCCTCTTTTTCTTCTAAAGTGCAGTGGGGGAAAGTTGAAACTGTCCTTGCCCTCCCTCTATCAAATGGTTGCCAACTTGGGGTTCTCTGATGGGGCTGAGGATTTAACTTGATTTGTTCATACATCCAGTTTCTAAAGGAGAGGGATTAATTTTTCTCTTTTGACCTGAAATTTACTGAAACCCAGGTCCCACAATCAAGAGCAGGTGCCTCCTTTTCTTCAGGCAGAGACATCTGTGAAACCACTTTGATTTCTGCAGCGAGCTGCCAGTGAGTCTGTCCTGTGTCAGGCCAGACTTTTTGGCTGCAGCTTCCATTTTTCAGGGCACATCAGTATATTTTGAATTATCTGCATCCCTGTGTCGCTCTGTTGGACACGAAACAATCAGGCAACTCAGGAGCTCAGCCACCAAGGCCAGGCAGAGAGCAAAAAGAGACCCAGCCTCTCTTTATTCTTATATTTATACCTTTTTACAGACAGTTATGGATTGGACAGAGAGGTTACCACCTCTCAAATTCTATAGGTGAGAAACACAGCCCATCACATTCTCCATCCCAGAAAGAAGAATGAAAAACAACATCCAAAGTACAAAACAATCCTTGGCCAGTTATAGAAACATAAATTATTTACACAACATCTATGAAAACCTCTACTGCCAACTATAAACACAGCACTCTAAAAAAATCAAAACGACATCCCTGGGCCTTGCAGTTTTCTGTTTGCTCCCTGTTGCCAGATTTGGATTTTTCTTGGTGTGTTTTAGAAACATCTCCCCCTCACACAGGCAGGTTCCTGTGCTGGTTTGGGATCACAGCCTAGAGCTGGTGTTGTGCAAGGTACCAGCAAAAGAGGTAAATCCAGAAGTCCCTTTATTTTCCTGAGCAGGGAGGAAGAAGCTGATGTGAGTTACTTCTGCCTTTAAAGATCCAAAAAGCTGAATGTATTTATCTTTCAGCTGAATGAAACAGCAGCCCTCCAGATTGCTTGCTGCAAAATTGAGGTTATTTTATGGAGCCATGATTGGGATCTTTCCTCCTTTTTTCTGCCCTCTCCCAGTGTAAAAATGGAGACACCATGTAAGGGGTGATGTTAGAGCAGGTGCTCTGGGAATCCCAGAATCCATAAAATGCTCTGGGTTGGAAGGGACCTTAAGGATCATCTTGTTCCAACAACAAAGAGCTCTTCCAAGCCTACACCCAGCTCAACACTGTGATCAGCATCCCTCGGAGAGGGATCACAATGTGGAGCTGTGTGCAGGTTTGGGAGAGGATTGTGTTGGCAGAGGGAAGGCAAACAAGCAGAGATTGCACAGGAATGGTCTGCAGAGCCCAAAAAATACTCACCCAGCACCAAAGAGTAAGAAAAGGAAACCCTGTGGCACTACCCAGATCTGTTGTATGAATTCCAAGGGAAAGGACATCACTCTCTTGTAAAATGACAGGTTTTCTATAACATTTGAAATGCTGATGGAACTTTGAAATTCTTTCTGACTTCCCAACTCAGCTCTGCTTCCCATCTCTCATTTTCCAGATAGCTGCAACCTACAGCAGGGCAGGAGAGTTCAGAAAGTCAGGGAGGGTCAGGATAATGAAGGGGAGAGGCCATGGCCCAGTGCCTGTCACTTAGGGAGAGCATTTCAGCATTTCAGGATGTTTCGAATCGATGTTTGTTGTTTTAAAGTTGTTTCTGCAGGTTGGTTGATGTCATCAGTCCCAGTCTCCTCAGCAATGTAATTGCCTGAGATGATCTGCTCTGCCTCAAGCTGGTCAGCCAGGAAGGATATTGTCCTGGAAACTTTTGAGTTAGGACTGCATTTTGAGTTGGAAAAAGGTGTTTTCTGACTGTTTCGAGAGAGCAGCTGGGAAGGAGATAAAGAAATCTATCAATTTTGGTTTTTAAACCAAACATAAAAACGAATAAACGCAGAAATGAATTTAAAAACCCGCAAGCAGAGAATTGAAAGGGCTCAACTTCAGTGCTGTTGCGTGTGAATATTATTCCAAAGGCCACACTGGGATCAGAGCACCTTTGCCAAATGCAAAATATTGTCTGTGCCTGCTGGCATTGCTCATTCCCAATAAGGTGCAGTTGTTCAGAAAGTGGTTACAATTTGGGGGGTGAAATATCTAGAAGTGATTAAAAAGCAATTTAAAATATCTGTGCTTTCCCATTAAGCTGTTGCCAGGGGCACTGAACAGTCTGTTTCCTCCCCTGCACTTAGAACCAGCCTTTTGTCACACCAGAGGCATTTTTCTAATAAAAATACATAAAATTACGTCATGCATCGACCAGAGCTCAGCTAACTCCAGCACGTGCAGGACCTCTATTAGCAAACAAAAACCTGTGCCTGGGGACATTGATTTTTGTAGGAATTAGTAAATTTGGCATATCACTGTGTTTTAAAGAGCTCCATACCCTCCCAGGGCCAGTTAAGATAAGGGTGGTATTTGCATTCTTTCTCTGACCCTTAAATTGGACAAGGAAAATCCTGTATTAGATACTTTTTTCCCCCTTTTCCTTTTCTTCTTTCTTTCCTTGTCCATTTCCCTGTCTTTTCCCTTCCTTTCCCTGTTCTTTTCTTTTCCTTTCTCCCAGTGTCTATAGATCTTACTTTTTTCCCCTTTTCCTTCCCTCTTGCCCTTCCATTTTTTCCTTTTCCTTTCCCTTTCCCTTTCCCTTTCCCTTTCCCTTTCCCTTTCCCTTTCCCTTTCCCTTTCCCTTTCCCTTTCCCTTTCCCTTTCCCTTTCCCTTTCCCTTTCCCTTTCCCTTTCCCTTTCCCTTTCCCTTTCCCTTTCCCTTTCCCTTTCCCTTTCCCTTTCCCTTTCCCTTTCCCTTTCCCTTTCCCTTTCCCTTTTCCCTTTCCCTTTTCCTTCTGTTTCTACAATGAGAGGAGGCTAAACAAAGAAGCTCAATGCTGGAAATGTCTACAAGACACAAATCCTAGAATAGCTCAGGTTAGAAGGGGCTGTGAAAAGTCACCAAGTCCAATGATCAGGGACATCTTCAATCAGATCATATTGCTCAGAGCCCCATCCACCCTGACCTGGAATATTTCCAGGGATGGGGCATCCACCACCTCTCTGGGAAGCCTTTTCCATTGTTTGCCACCAAAATTATAAAAATCTTTTCCTTTATATGTGATCTTAATCAGCCTTCTCTTAGCTTAAAACGATTCCCCCTTGTCCTATCACAACAAGCCCTGCTGGAAAGTTTCTCCCCACCTTTCTTGTCAGTGCAGTGGGGGATTTTTAGAAGAAAATGGTTCTTAGAGTGTTCAAGGCTGGTTTGGATAGAGTTCTGAGCAGCCTGGGCTTAGTGCAAAGTGTTCCTGCCCATGGCAGGGGTTGGAATGAGATTATCTTGAAGGTCCCTTCCCACCCAAACCATTCCATGATTCTAAATGCTCTTCCTTGGCTGAGGTGAAGTTTTCCCAGACCTGCCCTACAGAGATTGTTGGCTTTGGATGAACTAAGTGTTTTTTTTTCCTCTCACAACCACTCTCACAAATGACATTTCTGATAAACAGCTCAAATTGTCTTTTAAAAACTATATTTGTAATAATTTATGTAGCTTCTGCTGCTGCTACAGGGCAGCCATAATCCAAAGCAAACCTTTACTGTCTAATTTAGCAGGTACTTAAATATGGTCAGAGGTGAATATGGGTGGAGGGAGGACAATCTAGAGGCTGATGGGTTATTTCCAATATACTCTAAAAATCTGGGCTTGCAATTATTTGTAAGAGCACAAGGGTAGGAAAAAAGTTGGGTAGTGGAGAAGTTGTCTCACGGCATTGAAGCAATAAACAATTTTCTCCTTCAAAAAACCCAAAAGACTGTGTTTTGCAATAACTTTTGAAAGTTAATATTTACAGGGCTGAAAGTTGATAGACTTTCCATTATGCCCTGACTGATTTTGATGGGGAAGAGCTTCCTGACTCTGTCACTCCCAGTCAGATCAGCCTGGGCACTGCTCTGGCAGGGTTTGCAAGGATCTGGTGTTATCCAAGGAGAAGTGCACTGGCACAGACCCGTGCTGTGAACCCACCCATAATTTTTCCATGCTTTCTGCAGTTGCACCTCCCTCTAATGAGAGCAAAGCAAACAAAATCCCAACTTTTGATAAGTCATGACCTGGATAAAAGTAACCTTGACTTTTCTGTCTTTTGGGATTAAGTTCTCCTGTGGCCTTTTTTTGTTCTGAGGAAATCCTGAGCTTTGGTATAAAATACAACTCTGTATTTTAAAAACTCTACACTCGTTTAAAGTAATTGCACCTTCATTTTAATACATTAAATACCTATATATCCCACAGAAATTCAGATAACAGCTTTTCTGGTGGCAATTTATCTCATTTCTGAGCAGAGGTGTAGCTACTGGGCTGCTTTGTTTTTAAATGTGGTTGTGTGAGCTTTTCAATCCGTCTGCTGAAATGGAAAATTGGGAGGGTTTGTCCTCTGTGGAAGGAAATCAAGGAGCACGTGATTCAGAAAAAGAAATTTGCGAGGTTTAGCAAGTATCCACTCTCTTATTTTCTTATTTTTTGGTTGGCAAGAGTTTGGCACTGTTTGGAATTGCTGTCAGTGAATTTTTAAAGTCCTTGGCAAAGCCAGTTCTTCTTTTGGGAAGAATTCCCTGCATGTCCTCAGCCAGCATCTTGGATATCTTGTAGTGGGGTTATGTTGAAGACAGAGCTATTTCAGGTCATGCTGCTGTGGCTGCATCTCCAGGTTCAGGTCTTCATACCTTTCTTTTTGGTTCAGCCCAGCTCAAGGGAAATAATTGTGCTCTTAATCAAAGAATGGTTTGGATTGGAAGGGGCCTTAGAGATCCTCTCGTTCTGCCTGGTTGTCTGTGGCAAAATGTTATTTTATGAACTCCTTTGCCTTTGGCTCGTGGTATTTAAGTTTGCTCAGCCTCCAGCATGTGTTGGCTCTGTGTCAGAGGTTTTTCATCTCCTCCACCTGAGGAAAAATGGGCTGAGTGAAGTGGTTGAAGGTGCTGAGGGAGATGCTCTGAGCTGGACGTGCAGTTGGACACCCCGGAGTCTGCTGGAGCCAGGAAGGGCTGCCCAGCTCTGATTCTTTCCTTCAGACACAGGCACAGCTCACAGTGGTGTCTTGTTGGCTCAATTTCCTCCTGCATATCCCAACTTGGCCACTTCTGCATTGCAGAACATAAATCCATACAGAGGAGGAAAGAGCTCAACTCCTGTGGGAGGTCTGGGGCTGTGGATTTTTCTCTTTCTGAACAAATTCCTGGTTTGCAATCCTGTAACCACTGTCCAGTCTTCCCTGTGGGCTCAGCAGAGATGTCTGGACCACAGCCTTGTTTTTCTTGGCTCTTCCCTCTGAGTAATTGAGGAAGTAATATGAGTCTCTGGGGTGTCTGGGAAAGAGCAGCTGGAAGCTGCTATCCCAACTTTCAGTGCTGGTTTTTCAGGCTGGTGTGTGTGTGTGCAGGAATGCTTTGGTACTTTTAAAGACACACGGTGGGATTCAGGGGTGTCCTGTGCAGGGCTGGGAGATGGATTTTTGATTATCTTCATGTGTCCCTTCCAGCTCAGGATATTCTGTGATTCTACTGCTGTGGCTGTTGCCTGTGTGGTCCAATTTCCTCACCTGGGTGTGATGTTGGGGGTGCCCATCCTCATTTTCCATCACCTCCCATTGCTTTAATCTGCATTTTGCTCTTCCCCTTGAGCTGGGATATGGGGGTTTGCTCTGACCCATTACATGTGGGAGTGCCTGCAGCAGGATTGTTTCAGGCTATCAGGTGTTTGTTCATGGTTGGGCATTTCTCTGGCTATCAATAGGATGAGCTTTGGTGTTTTCTCCTACTGGAGCCCTGTTTTAGACCTTCCTGGAGGATTTTGATCCTTTGGTCAAGCGCAGGGCTTGCTGCTATAACTGTGCCAACATCTCTACTCTCAATTGTTGATGCAGCACCTTTTGAAATATTCCCCTTTAATGGCAATACAAGGCATGGCTGAGCTCTGAAATGCCATGGAGAACCCAAGGAATGGCAATGGAGTGGCAGCAGAGCTTAACACCTTTTGGCTTTTGTTCATGTTGAGCTATCTGGGTTTTGTGCATTGACTGATCTGCTTGCTTGGGCTGCTGACATTCATCTCTCTTGACTGTCAAATTCAGTGCAGGAAATGTTAATCTGACTGCAGTCACAATGCAAAGAAGAATCTCCAGGTAAAAATGTGTCGCTCTGTCAGCCACGAAACAATCAGGCAACTCAGGAGCTCAGCCACCAAGGCTGGGCAGAGAGCAAAAAGAGCCCCAGCCTCTCTTTATTCTTATATTTATACCTTTTTACAGACAGTTATGGATTGGACAAGGAGGTTACCACCTCTCAAATTCCATAGGTGAGAAACACAGCCCATCACATTCTCCACCCCAGAAAGAAGAATGAAAAACAACATCCAAAGTACAAAACAATCCTTGGCCGGTTATAGAAACATGGATTGTTTACACAAAATCCATGAGAACCTTTGCTACCAACTATAAACACAGCACTCTAGAAAGATCAGGGTAACAAAAACACACAAAGAAGCCTTCTTAGGAATCTGTTTAGGTCTGAAGAACAAATCTGGACATGATGCTGTCCGTGTTTGCTCGTGTTGGGCTGTGAAGCCCCATCCTTGTGGAATCTGGTTTGTGTTGTCTGCTCCTGCATGAGACAACTTCAGGGTTCCTCCTCTTTCTTAGTTCACGAAATAAAGCTCCCACTGGGATCAAGGGGTTTTTAATGGGACATACCCTACCCTATCTCCAGCCTGGGCTAACCAACATCCCAACCTTTAAACTTGCTAAAGGCCATAGAGCTCTCTGAGACACGCCTCAAAACTTTGAAAATGGAGATGTCCTCTACTGTCCTTTATTTCCAGGCCATACCTGTGGAGGATCCAAGCCATAATCACAGCCCTTTGAAGTTTTAAGCAGCTGTCTCATTCTGCCTGATCTCCTCTTTGTGCTCTCACATCTGCCTGTCAGGTTGTCTCCTGATGAATTGGGGTTCCATGTTGATACAAGATTTTCTGGTCCCCTTTCAAAACACCTCATCTCCTCCTCCCTTTGCCATTTGCATGATATTAAAGCTGTTTCTTTTTTTGGTGGCTTTCCTGGGGACCTTGGACTCTCCTTTGTTTTTCTCTCAAGTCAAATTCACTCTGGGTAATTCAGACCTGGAGGCAAAGTTGCTTTCTGAATTTTGTCCTTTGTGTCCAGGAATTACATTTGTAAATGGTGGCATTCTGCTGGCTCCATGCTATATGGAGAGCACCAGAGCTGTCCTAACTGTGGGATTGTCTATAAAAATTTAGCTAGACCTGTGCTGGCATCATGTACCTGTTCACAGCAGTTTGGGAATCACTGTGTGGCCCATAGGGCAGGACTTTGCCAGAGGAGAGAAGTCTCAGTGCAGCAGAGATTCCTGTGCCAGTGGTGAGTGTGGAGTGTCCAGGAAGGACAAAACCCCAACCTTGCAGGATGGTTTTTCCTCTTGGTGCTTCTGGTTGGGATGCAGGGACGGTTTTTGGTTATTTAACATTCTGGTGAGATCTGCCATAGCAGCATCATAAAGTCAGCCCAGGACAGGAGGGGAACAGGGGCTTGACTGGGAATATCATCTGGGGTGGAAATTTTTTTTTTGTCTTTCTTTTATGCATTTTTTTTACTGTTTTTTGGATAGATGGGCTGGAGGACAATGGGCAATGAGTCAATGGATACTGTGTGCTTGGAACACCATACTAAGTTTGGATACCTAATTATGAAATTAAATTCTTCCAGTCCCAGGACCCATTCATGCTGCTCTAGCTGGGTGATGCTCTGACTCCCAGGTGATGCTCCAGCTCTGGTTCTTCTGTCCCAGAGAGGACACAGCCCATAAAACTGTCTCAGTTGCTCTACAAGGAGCCTGAGCATGTTGGATTAAAGCTTTCCCCTCCAGGGAAACCATGCCAGGCTCATGGTGGCACATTTGATGTGCGTGGGACGTTGAGCATCCAACCTCAGCTGCTCCTCTGCAGAAATATTTTGTCAGGATTTCCCCCCCTCCCATTTTTGTTGGACAGTGTGTGGAATTCAGCACATTTGATGAAATGATAGGATTTACCTCTGAAATGGAACTTTTGTGTATGAACAAACCTGTGTGGATAGTTGGAAGGAAAGCTCTTAATACCACCAAAGTCTTTAAAAACCACGAGCCTGAGCCTGCTGTCCTCCCTTCACCTCAATTTCTCAGGTGTGACAAGCTTGAAAGCCTGAAACCTCTCTCTGCACACTAGACATGACACAGTGAGTATATTTTTGGAAAATGAAGAACAATTGGTGTGTTACTGAAGGAAAAATACAACTGATGCTACTCCACGGAAGGAAATCCCACTGCTGCCTCTTTTTTTTTTTTTTTCTCCCCTGGAAGCTCCAGAATTTACTACGCTGTTTATGTGGTGAAAGAAAATGGTGATAAATTAGCCCCTGTAGCCAATCATCCTTGTACCACAGAAACAGTTGTATTTATGGAAGTGGTCAAACATGCAGGAGTGTCCAGAGATGTATGGCAATGTTTACCCCAGGCCACAGCACTGTGTGATTTATCCCAGGGCACAGAGCAGGACATAATGTGTGTCCTAATTAGTGTAATGTACCTTGGAATAGCTGTGAAATAAATTCTACACCGAAGCTTTCAGCCCAAACCTACAGGATCTAATGCAGATTCCATGAAGATAAAAGGAAAAAAATAAAAATCATCTAATATCATAAAGGCCTTCGGGTGAAGTCTGAAGTACATAATCATAGTCTCTGTACATAATCATAGAATCACAGAGTGGTTTGGGTTTTGGAAGGGACTTTAAAGATCACCCAGTTCCAACCCCTGCCATGGGCAGGGACACCTTCCCCAGGACCAGGCTGCTCCAAGCCCTGTCCAACCTGGCCTTGAACACTCCCAGGTTGGGTGGGGCTTGGAGAAATATGTAGGTGTCAAGTTTGTGGGCAAAATGTTTGTTAACCTTGCATTGCTCACCCTTTTCCTCCCATGACAGAGCTTTCCTCTGCCCCATGGGCTCATTCTTCCTGTGTCAGCCCAAGCAGGACTGGGAGGTATTTATTGATTAATTAATTAATCAGCCCCACATCTTTGCTTGGTGTGGCTCTTTTAGCACTTGGTAGTTTTAGAGAAAGAAGATGACTGATGATCATGTTTTGAAGCTCTGTGAGTGTCTTCCAGTTCCTTGTCTCTCTTGCAGATGGTATTTAAGTGTGCTGAAAAACATAATTCTCATGTGGGAGTGGTTCTTGTGGAATTTCTTCTGGTGTACTGCTGAATGATGTAACCAAAATTGGCTTTTTTTCTTTTTTTCCTTTTTTTTTGTCTTTTTTTTTCCCCCATGGAGCTCCTGGAGGACCGTCAAGTACTGATGTTACCAATTCATGGAGAAGGAAACTGGCTGCCCAAGGGCTCTTGCTGGGAAGTGCTGTCAAGAAGGACTCAGCTGAGACCTTTGAGCTTTGCTTCCCAGCTGAGATCCCCTCCAAGGGCTTGGGAAAGCAGGGTTTCTTAGTTGATGTAGGATGAAATTTCCTTCATTACTTGCTATCTCAATCTAGTGTAAAGGCTTTTTAAATTATTTTTATTTTTATAAAGAGTCATCATTATCCAGATCTTTATCAGGACAAATTTTCATTTTTGGGGCTGATGCCGTGGGTTGCTTTTTTCCCTGTTCTCTTTCTGTTCTCCCCTTATCTGGCTTTTTCTCTGTAGATCATGAGTATTTGATTGGGGGTGGAAGAGTCAAACCAACCCAGATTTATTTGGTCTGTCAGACTTCCTCTCTGTAATATTCTTCTCCGTGTAAAAGATGACACAAAATCAATCTCCTGGTTGGCGTCGTCGTTCCTCTTCCAGCGGCTTTTGCTCACTGATCGTTATTTTGTGTTTGGCCGCATTTTATTCTTTAATGTGTTTCCAAATACATCATCAGATAACAATTGTTGAGATCCTCCTTCCATCTGAAGGTCTGAGTGCAGATGAGGATTCGTGTGGCCTTTTTTAACCTTCTGTGATCGTGTCATGCCGCTTTGTTTTAGCAGGGACACCAGGGGAAGGAGCTGAGTGCCAGTCAAGAATGAAAAATGAGGATGTTATATTGTGGAATGGGACGTGGCTTCCATGATCTTTTTCAAAGCAATTCATTTGTGGAAGCTTCTTCCAGATATATTTCGCTTTGTGCTCTGATTCTCTCACATTTTCTCTCCCATCGTGCTGCCCTTCTTTCACTTTTTCAGGTTCTCCATCATCTTTGTGAGTGACTGTGAAAGCAGCTGCCTGGTTGTTAAAGTGAAGTGAACCAAAGTATGGGTTTTTAAAACTACTGCTCCACTGGGGAAATTATTTTTCTTCCTGAATACTTTAATTCAGTGCAAGTTCTTTCATGCTATATATATAATTTTTTGTTTCAATAGACTTTTTTTAGAGCCTTTATATGTGTAGAATTCTGGATTCAGGGGGAAAAAAAAGAAAGAAAATAAAAATATATGGGTATAGCTGAGCTTCTAATCTGAATGGAATGAACTTTTAATATTGTTTGTAGTCAAAACTTCTCTTTTCTCCTGCCCACATAATAAAGATGATAAATGAGTTCCATGGTCTGAGGAACTGGTCTGTAAAGACTGGGGAAAGTTATTTTTGTTGAGAAAGTATTTAGGAGTCAACTGATGGCCAAGAGTGATGCCCAGGAGGACTCAAAGTGAGCCCCACCAGTGAGAAGACAGAGGCTGGTGATTGAACCTCCTTACTGGGAGATCATTCTTTGCCCAAAAGTCCCCACTGGTGAAATTTTAAGTCCAAATTTAGTGAAGGATGTAAATGTAAATCTGAATGTGATTCTCTTTGACTCTGAGCTTGTCTTATCTTAGGGGAGAATGTCAGGGAGCTCCTTCCTACCCCATGGAGTGGATCTGCACAGATTTCCCCCGTGTTCAGCAGGAAATTGCAGCTCTCAGGAGCACCTGAGATGGTAACTGTGAAATTACCCTCCTTGCAGCTCTGCCATTAAGCTGTTGGAGAGATTTATTTCTTGAACAGCTGTTCTCAGATTGGAGTTTTCATTTCTCTAAGTAGGATTAGAAGCTGGGCAGAAAATGTGGCTGTTGGGTTGATGAGGCAGCAGTCAGAAAATGATGAACAAAAAAAGAGATGTTTTCTTTAGATGTCTCCTGATGATGTGTGGTAGCTCCTTCCTCTTACTCTAAGAGTTTTGCACTCAAATTATATTTAATGCTGCCTTCAGCTGAGTCCTGTTGATCTTTTTGGTGAACTCTGGTTGCATTTGAATTTGTGGGTCTAAACTGTTTCTTATGATTTTTTGGGGGGGTTTATTTTATTTTGTTTTTCCTTAACATGAAAGGGTGACAGCAGTTTCTCTGAAATGGCAAACTAAAATCCTGTAAGTTGCCGTTTTTTTTGAGATGTCTCAGCTCCTGAGCAGACAAACTGCTCTCCTAAAGGTGTTACAACTCATTTCTGAAACCTCAAGATTTTCTTAAGATGCCTCCCTACTCCAGCAGTGATTAATTGCTGCTCCTGTAACCCAGTGGATGGAATGGCCTGCTATAAATCCAGACACGTGGAGACCTTTGCTCATCTTTAATCATCTGCTGTCCAGTGCCACAGTGGAATAAATTATTATTGTTATTATAAAAGCTGCGATTTATCTTCGATCAGGCCTCTTGGCTAAATTTTTTATTTTTATTTTGTCTTCCTTGAGGCACAGTAGATTTTTTTTTGGTTGTTTGGTTTGTTTGGTTGTTTTTTTTTGTCTACCAATAGAAATTAAATTAGGAGCATTTTAATGCCTACCAATATCAAAGAAATCAGGAATATTTGCAGAGGTTCTGTAGCCACACAGTCACTGCTCATCACAATCTGATTGCAGTGATTTCTCTTCAAAATTACCCAGACCAGAATAACTCTGGGCATGTTTCCTTCTGCTCTTGAATATTCCATTTCCAGGCACACAGTCCTCCTTTCCCTTCCCCACATCACTCCCCTTGATGCATTGGCAAGAGCTGGGCAGAGCACACAGGTATTTTGTCCTCATGAGATATTTGGCAGGTCTTTATTGGCTTTCCCAGCGCCGCTCTCCCCG
>VZTZ01020160.1:31087-63691 GCA_013400955.1 Drymodes brunneopygia | reverse complement strand
GGTGGGTCCTGCTGGGAGCAGAATTGGCTGTTCCCAAGGAGTCTGTGGGATTTAAAACATCTCTGAGATGCATTTCCAATGAAGCAGCTGAAGTTTCTGTGTGTTGCTGGACTGCAAAGTGTGGTCCTTTGTACTGGTGGCTTCTGAATGGTTGATTTCAGGTATTCCCTTTTTTGTTTAAAGGATTTAATTTCCCTCCCCTTAGGGAGGCCTTTATTGAGGCCTCTCAGTGCAAAAGGGAGCTTATCTAAAAGTGAGGACAGGCTTTTAGTGGGGTATATATTGATAGGAGAAGGGGTAATGGCTTTAATGGGTTTGAATTAAAGGAAGGTAGATTTAGACTAGAGATTGAGAAAAAATTTTTTATGCTGAGGGTGTTGAGGACCTGGCACAGGTTGCCCAGAGAAGCTGTGGCCTCCCCATCCCTGGAAATGCTCAAGGTGAGGTTGGACAGGGCTCTGAGCAAACTGGGCTGATTGAGGATGTCCCTGCTCATTGCAGGGCTTTGAGCCCAGGTGACCTTTAAAGGATCTTTCCAACCCAACTGTTCTGTGATTCTGTGATTTCAATTTTAGGTCTGAATAGAACTTCTGGAGGAATATAAAGGGTTGAGCAGGTGGTGGTTTTATGGCTGAAATGAAAGAACCAAATGCTGATTGGTGCAATAGAGCTCTTCAAATCATGAGCTGATGGTTATTTTTCACATTTTCAAAGCTTTCCTGATGGACCTACTATCTTTATCTACATTTTTTTTTTCTTGCTTTTTTGGTAATCTGTGCAGACACATTCCCATTCTGCTTACCAAAGCCTCAGTCCTGCAAAGACTGACTCTCTTTTCCCATTTGGAGGAAAGAGTGCCTTTTCATAGGCAGTGGGGATGTGGGGAGGAACTGCTGCAGCAGAAGATTTGAAAACTTGTCTCTAAAAATGGTAAGGGCGAATTCAGCACTTTGAAAAGNTTTGTCTTCCTTGAGGCACAGTAGATTTTTTTTTGGTTGTTTGGTTTGTTTGGTTGTTTTTTTTTGTCTACCAATAGAAATTAAATTAGGAGCATTTTAATGCCTACCAATATCAAAGAAATCAGGAATATTTGCAGAGGTTCTGTAGCCACACAGTCACTGCTCATCACAATCTGATTGCGGTGATTTCTCTTCAAAATTACCCAGACCAGAATAACTCTGGGCATGTTTCCTTCTGCTCTTGAATATTCCATTTCCAGGCACACAGTCCTCCTTTCCCTTCCCCACATCACTCCCCTTGATGCATTGGCAAGAGCTGGGCAGAACACACAGGTATTTTGTCCTCATGAGATATTTGGCAGGTCTTTATTGGCTTTCCCAGCGCCGCTCTCCCCGTGTGAGCCGAGGATCAGAAGCTGGGTTTATTTTAGGCGACTTATAAGACAAAATATAAGCTGCTTCAGTTCCTTTTCTTCCTCTGTGTGGGCACAGGCTACACTGTGGGAGCTGCTGGAATTATATCTCTTAACAATACAGCCTTTCATCTCTCTCAGACTGCAGTATATATATATAATCCGACTGCTTGGTTTATTACATTTTTATTGCTGTCAAATTTTTTTTCCGAAGATTAGACCGGGAGGAAAAAAAAAATGCCTTCTGAGTGAGATCTATGGAGGTGTGAAATGGACTCTGAGGAGGGGCACTGGGAGCACCATGGCTTGAGTTATTGCCAGGCAAGCAGCCCAGAGGATGGGAAAACACCCCCTGGAGGTGTTGGTGCCTGNGATTGAGGATGTCCCTGCTCATTGCAGGGCTTTGAGCCCAGGTGACCTTTAAAGGATCTTTCCAACCCAACTGTTCTGTGATTCTGTGATTTCAATTTTAGGTCTGAATAGAACTTCTGGAGGAATATAAAGGGTTGAGCAGGTGGTGGTTTTATGGCTGAAATGAAAGAACCAAATGCTGATTGGTGCAATAGAGCTCTTCAAATCATGAGCTGATGGTTATTTTTCACATTTTCAAAGCTTTCCTGATGGACCTACTATCTTTATCTACATTTTTTTTTTCTTGCTTTTTTGGTAATCTGTGCAGACACATTCCCATTCTGCTTACCAAAGCCTCAGTCCTGCAAAGACTGACTCTCTTTTCCCATTTGGAGGAAAGAGTGCCTTTTCATAGGCAGTGGGGATGTGGGGAGGAACTGCTGCAGCAGAAGATTTGAAAACTTGTCTCTAAAAATGGTAAGGGCGAATTCAGCACTTTGAAAAGAAATAATAATTTTAATGCACATCTTGGTGGAGGCTTGAGCTTCCATTTGCGTGGCTGTACGATCGCAAGCAAGAAACCAAGTTATTTCTAAAGAACTCAACAGCCCAGCTTCACTTTTTTTCCCTAGCAAAGCTAAATATATTGTGCAGTGTCCAAGACTTCTTTTTTTTCTCCACCAGGGAAAATTTCTGTTCCTCCATTTTGTCATGGAGGGCTTCCTTTGAATCACCCAAGACCTGATTAATTCTTTATTCCCACATAGATGTGAATCCTGGCTGGATCAGCTCATCCTCATATTTTAAACTAAGAATTGGAGCTCCATGCTGGTTATCTCGAGGGGTTCTTCCAGAGACACTCCTTGCCACCTAAAGAACTTCCTTTTGCTTTTTGTGATCATTAAAAGATCCGGGGCACCATTTTCAAGACTGTGTCCTGAATGCTTTTTAGAAACTTAATATTAAAAAAAAAAAAATAAAATGTTTTCCAGCTCTCTGTATTATTTGATCCGTTATCTGTTACCTTCACTGCAGAAAGTGCCTTGCTGCATTTCAGTGATAACCTTGTTGCTGTGTATCTGAGGCAGTGCTTAGGTTTCTGTAGTGCCTTTCATTGTGGCATCTCCAGCAGCTTTGCAAGCATGCTGGAAAGTAGGTCAGTGTTATTCTCCTGTATAAAATAGAGGCTGAGTCTTTAGGTTTCTCTGTAACCAATTTTTTTGTTGCTCGCGAGTGGTTCTGGCTGCGGAGAAGTTGCTGAGTTTTCCTCTTCACTTTGCAGTTCTGAGCCTCCCCCTCCTTTCCCAGCATAGCTACAAAACCTCTTCTGGGATGTTGAGAGGGATCTGCCATCATTGCTCATCCCAAACTTCCACGCTGAGCTTTTCCTCCCCTCCACAGAATGGTTTGAGTTGGAAAAAAGCCTTATAGCTCATTCTTGTTCCAACCCCAACACCTTCCACTAGACCAGGTTGCTCCAAGACCCATCCAACCTGGCCTTGAAAAAACCCAAGGATTGAGCAGCCAAAAATTCGCTGGGCAACCCTTCCAGTGCCTCACCTCTCTCATTTTTGTTCTTTCCAAAATCCCTTCAATCTGCATCTCCAGGTACGTTCAGAACTGCTCACAGTGGGAAGATGAATGTGAAAATTTATCTCCAATGCAGTAATTCAACTTGACCTTTTCTTGTGCTTTAGTTCAGCATTTTACAATTATTTTTTTTAACATTTTACAATATTTTTTTTTTATTTTACAATACGATTGTTATTAGTTTAGCATTTTACAATTATTTATTTTTAAGTTCTTAGAGTTTCCCAGGAGGGGTTGATCCAAGGGTGGGAGTGCTGCAGGAGGGCTTGCATCTGTCCCTGTTCTGCTCTTATTGAATTCATTACCTTTAACAAAGTGTTCCAAAAATAATTTTGGGTAGTTTACCCAGAAGCTGCCTGCTCCCCTCACGTTCACACCTTGAAGTGCCCTTGTCACAGAGTTTTGGAATTGTTTGGGTTGGAAGAGACCTTTGAGACCTTCTCATTCCAACCTCCCTGCCACGGCCAGGGACACCTCCCACCAGACCAGGTCATCCTTTGAGTTGTTTGCTGCTAAATTCAGGTGTTCCCCTCTGTCTCTGTACACAAAATAAACCAGAAAATGCCTTTCCTTGGAGATCACAAGTGAAATATTGGAAAATAACATTCTTGTGGCAGACACCATCCCAAAAGGATCAGTGTTCTTGAATTTCTCTCAGATCCGTGCAGCTTCTGCGATCCTTGAATGTTTTCTAATCCTAATGGATGCGTGTGGGGAGGCTTTGGTTTGTGGAAAGATGAGGTCTGTGCTGCACTCTGCACTGGTCTCTTGGACAAGCATTTTAGTGGATTTTTCATTTGGTTAAACAAAATGCAAGGTGTTCTGGGGAGTTGTTTTCAGTGGTCCTTGACTGGGCAAACAGAAAGACTTCAAAGGAATTTATAGCAGTAGGCCCAGTAGAGTAGATTTGGGTCATTGTATCCCATTTTAATCCCATTTCAAGCTCCTTTTCTGACATTTTGTAGACATTTGATGGCTTTCTACAAGAGCCATCAACAAGAGCATCTCCTTCTGTGGCTCTACTCTCTTCCCGCCCTTTTTCCACTTGCTAAATGCTCCAAACCGCCCTGTTACCCCTGGAAAAGGAATGAGAAGAGCATTTCTAAGGTTGGTTTTGTGATATCAGAGGTTTTGTGAGATGAAGATGGTCGCAATCAGCCCACCCATCTCACACTGTCTCTGGAGTGTCTGACTCCAAATCTGGCAGCCAGAGGGGATTTATACCTTTGGATACCACCACTCTTCTCTGATTGGACTTGGTGTGGGGTCCAGAGGAGCTACATGGACGTCTTTTGGAGTCCTGGATGGCTTTAAAATGTTGTGTTTTAGATTATTTGGCAAAAAATTCAGGGTTGTGATGTCCTCAGCAAAAGGCAAATTCATCCATAGGGCGCAGGCTGGAAAACACTGAGCAGAAGGAATTGGAAATGAAAGGGGAAGCATCAGGTGCTCTCAGTAAATTTTGGTGGAGGCCCCTGTTGGCTGTAAATAACTCTGTGCCACTGCTTGCAGCAAGGTTGGGAAGTTGGGCTCAGAGTGCCTTCCTGAGAAGCAATCTGCTTTCCACGGCCAGGGAAATACATCAACGTCTGATCCATTTTTGGTCCATTTCTGCTGCTCCTAGAAGCAGTGAGGATGTGTTGATTCCCACAGCGAGCACTTACTGTGGATTCCAAAGGTGTGACATCTACTGATGCATCAAAATGTCCCTGCTAAGCATGAAAATGTGCTTTGGTTGGATGTGTGCATTAAAATTGGTCTTCTCCCCTTTTCCCCACAGCATCAAAAAGCTTCAGAGAGTTACAAAGTTGTAAACAGCTACAACTCTGCTCGTGAATTAAATGGCAAACAATTAAATCTAGAGAAATTTGCTTTTCCCTGCTGCAGAGTCGTAGTTGCTTTTGCAGTGGGGCCTGCCAGCAGTGTAAATTAACAAGTTTCCAGTTATTCCTGAGCTATTTTGAAAATTATTGCATGAAAATTAAAAAAAAAAAGAAGCATCAGACTCTTTTGAGATGGGTACTACCCACAGTCCTCTCCTTCCATGGTGTGGAGTTACAGTCTTGGACAGGAAAAGTTGTCCAGGTAGATCTCAGCAACAAGTCTAGAAAAGACATTTAATGAATGTAATATTAGATGTGTGAAGGTCAGCAGTGCTGCACTGAAAAGAATTCAGATCATGCTGTTTCAAAGGGCTGCAAGAGATGCTGCAAACTACAAGTTAGGATTTATTCCTCTGAAAATAATTATCATCCTTGCAGGCAAGAGAAGGTGCCTGCAGAGAGCTTTGTCCGTGGCAAATGTGCTGTTTTAAAGACTCTGCACTCATCTCAAATAACATCATCCCAAGCCAAAAAAGCTGCTGCTCTTAGGTAGTTCAAAAGTTGGTTTTATTTTTGCCTCCTTTTTTTTAATCAATTAGCAGAATAAAAATGTCACTGCTATATTTGGGCTGTAGAAACTTAATGTTACTTTTTGACAGGATGCTCCTGTGGGAGAGCACAGCTATGGGTGCTGAGCTGCCTGCTGGAAATAGCAGAATTCAGCCTTTGATTATTATTTTTCACCATATTACGTCATTTCTCCCCAAACTTCAATTCCTCTGTCCTTTGTGTGCTGTAGATTGTCACTGGATTTAAATAGAATCCACTTTGTGCTTAGGGAAAGGGGGAGGTTGAGAGAGTCCCTTTGAGTTGTTTCTCTTTTTTTAGAGCAGGGATGTCTGTCAGGAGGGAGATGGGTTTGGTGGCTGAGTGTAATATATTTTAATTATATTTATATTTATTTTTTAGTTCCTACTACAAAAGGCTTGTTCCTCCCGCTAAACACGTGGGGTTTTGGCAGCACAGCCAAAATTTGACAGAATGCAAATAAACCTCGAGGGCAGGTGGTGAGGCTTTACTGCAAACAGATGCTGCCCTCAGCTCCCCAGAATGTTCTCACCCTGAGAAAAAATCATGGAATCACAGAATGGTTTGGGTTGGATGGGATATTAAACATCATCCAGTTCCAACCCTCTGCCATGGGCAGGGACACTTTCCACTATCCCAGATTATTTAAAGCTCCATCCAACCTGGCCTTGGACATTTCCAGGGATGGAGCAGCCACAGCTTCTCAGGGCAACCTCTGCCAGGGTCTCACTGCCCTCTCATGAAGAAATACAGAATTTCTTCCTAATATCCAATCTAAATCTCCCCTCTGCCGGTTTGAAGCCATTCCCCCTTGTCCTGTCACTCCATCCCTTGTCCAAAGTCCTCCTCCAGTTCTTTTGGAGCCCCTTTAGGCCCTTGAAGAGTCTCTCTGACCTCTCCAGAGCCTTCTCTTCTCCAGGCTGGACACCCCCAGCTCTCCCAGCCTGGCTCCAGAGCAGGGGGGCTCCAGCCCTTGGAGCATCTCCGTGGCTTCCTGTGGACTGAAATTTCACTTGCACTGAAAATGTGCTCCTGTGTCTGCAGGTGTTCATGTGCCTGTGGGGAAGATTTTGTTTCCCACTTGGAAATGAGATGATTTTTGCTGAGGAAGTCAAACTGATGATGGATGTGTTTTCTTGCCACTGGTGCACGTTGGACATTCAGCTCTTGAACCCTTCACCACTACTCCACCACCCCTTTGGCCTGGTCCCTTTTTTCTATTTTATTTTATTTTATTTTATTTTATTTTATTTTATTTTTATGTCTACAAGTAGATACCTATAAAAATGGGCAATAAGTAAAACATTTTACTGGAACATAGCCAGCCATTCTCCACAGCAGAAAGGATTAAAGTGCATCTGGCTCTTAGCCCCTCTATGGTCTGGAAAATCATTCCTTTTATTCCAAAGCAGATACCCTAAATAAGGTGCTTGACTCCCTCAAAGGTTGCAACCAATGGAATCAAGCAAGAAAAAACAAGATTTAAATTACAGGTGATATTACTCACCTTCTGCTCTCGTAGTTGTAGACTGTTGTATTTATATTTTTTGTGCTGGGTGGTGAATGTGAGGGGTTACTCTGAGAAACAGTTCCTTGTTAGAAGGAGAAAAATGTCTGTGAAAGGAATGTGCTGATGCTGTTTCCATGTGGGATTTTTTTATGGTTATCCCACCCCCACCAGGACACACTCACATGCAGAGCCCCAGTGAACAACCAAAACAAATGGTTTGCAGCTTAAAAGTCAAAGCAGCCTTTATTCAGTCTTTGGGGAATCAGGAATTTGATGTTCTGGGTTTGGATGCTCCTCTTGCATCAGTGTCCTTGGTACCCCAGAGATCAAATCCAAGTAGGATTCAGCTTTAGGAAGAGAAAAAGAGTTTTCAGTTTGGATGTTTGAGGTGGTGTAACTGGTGCCTTGGTGGGAAAATGATCACAACTCCAGGGCACCCATTGCAAGTCAAAATATTTTTGATGCCAGGGAATGTCCTGTTCTTTGTGATGCCTGTGAGTAAATGTGGCTGTTGAAATATTTCACAAATCCTTCTGCATCAGAGTAGATCTTCCCTCTCTAGGTCCTTGCTGATGAAGGAAAATCTCCTTAGGTGGTTTTGGGTATGTTTTTTTGCCTCTCTCATCTCCCCTCCAGGTTGCAGCTGATGTGGAATGTGCAAATTGCTCTTTACCTCCCAGAGCAGCAGATGAGACTTGTGTTTACAGCCAGGCCCTTGTCCTTACCCAGCTGGAGAAGGTTCACCATCAACCCCATGCATGAGAACCCAAACTCAGCTCCCAGCCATGACCTCTCCATAACAGGAGAGGCCCAAAAAGACAAGAAACAGGATTGAGGCCAAGCATGTGTCCTCTGATTGCTGTGACTTTCCAGCTGTGTGGTCCTTCTGGACTTCAGATTTTCTCTCAGGGAGCTTCCAGCTCAATTTCTGTTGCCTGTGGGCAGTTTTGTAACCATCAGCTGTGATGGTGCCACTGCTGTTCTCACCTGGTGGAGCTGCTGAATGGCCCTTGGGATAAACCATGCCCAGGGAGGAGTGTCTTGAGAGGGAATCATAGAATCATGGAATCATTGAGGTTGGAAAAGAACTCTAAGGTTGTCAAAGTCCAACCTGTGAGTGAACATCACCACACCCACTAAACCATAGAGCAAAGTGCCACATCTACTCCTGTTTTCAAACACTTCCAGGGATGATGACTCTCCTGCTTCTCTGTTCCAATGTTTTACCACTCTTTCAGTGAGGAAATTTTCCTTATCTCCAACCTGAACCTCCCCTGGCACAACTTGAGGCCATTCCCCCTTGTCCTGTCACTGAAACCTGGGAAAAGATGCTGACCCCCACTTCACCACAGCCTCCTTTCAGGTAGTTTTGGAGAGCAATAAGGTCTCCCCTGAGTCTATTTTCCAATTTGGACACCAGCAAGGTGATGATGATTGCTGGAGAACAACACCATGAACTCCTAGGACTTTATTGTTCCACTCAAAATAAGGAGAAGTAGTGTGTATGATTGGCTGTGTGTACTTTATTAATTTATGGTTTGTTTGTTGTTTTCCCGGGTGTGAATTGGCTGGATTTTTCTTTAAGCCCTTTTTGAACTTGGTTATCCTCAATTGCTTCCTCTGAAAATTTCTCTGAGTTCATATCATGATCCATTATTTGTGAGCGCTTCACTGCCAGTAGCAGATATCTGAAAATGGAAACATTTTGCCTGGAAATGCAAGTGATGCTGCACACTTGTGTTTCCTGGCTGGACAGACAGGCAGGAATTGCAGTTCTAGGTTGCTCCTGACCTTGTGGTGGGATGTGCCTTGCTGTTCACTGAACCTGGGTGCTGCTATGAAAGGTCCTGCAAGTAAATGACTTTGGGAGAGTGTTGCAGAAGGCAGAGTGGCAGGAAGGTTTCCAGAGCAAGGCAGCAGTCCCTGGGGAGGGTTGTTTGCTCAGAAATTTTGTCCTTGCCTTGCTTTTGTCGTTGTCTTGTTTCGTGTGTGTTTTTATTTTACTCAGAGATCATTGAAGGCTTTGCTGGAAGAGCCCCTTCAGCCATAACCTTTAAAACTGCCACATGAAGTAGGGTGGCAGTCAGAAAAGCCACTCTCTGGAAGTGACACAGTGGCACACAGTCAAGGATTTCATCCTTCTCCCTTCTTTTTTTTTTGTGCAATGAAAATCTGAATTCAATTTGTAATTTCCACACTCCTTTCAACAACGTCAGAGCTCCACACCCACCCTGAGATCGTGGTGGTTCTTACCATGAAGTTCCAGGCAAAGCATCTGGAACTTCCCATCTCCTTTGTGTCATTCACTTTTTCCCTGCCTTTTTTTCCAAAGGAAAAGTTAATTTCTCTGACTCAGAGGAAGGTTAAATACATTTGGGAAATGCATTTTGCACAGCCTGGCTTTTGGTCATGCATGTCCAGTGGCACCAGCATCCAACCAGCCCCAAATCCTGCAAAACTCACCTTGGCAGCACAACCCCCTCATCACCTTGATGTGTTTATCAGTTCTTCTCTAATTAAAGCTTGGCTGTGCTTCATCTGCATCACTCTTGGCCTGGGGGAGCAGGGCATCTTTCCATTGTCCACTCAGTTTTGGCCGTGGTGCTCAGGACAGGCAGCTCCTGGTGCTGGAGGTGTTGGAGGCTGGAGCTGAGCTGGTGAAGCCCTCAGGAGCAGCAGGAATTATTCACAACAGGATCTCTCTGTCCTTGTCCCCTGCAGCTCTGTAATGGATTGGTTTAGCTGTTATAATTGCATTACACCTCCCTCCCCCTTCCATTTCTCTCTCTGCTCCTTCCACCTTTCCCCAGTGTTTAATTTATGCAAGTTCTGCTGCAAAGGAAACTCGGAATAAAAAAAAAAAAAAAGGAAAAAAAAAAAAGAGAAAAAAAAAAGTGATAGAAACAGGAAGGGAATCCCGTCGCTCTTTGCATCATTCCCACCCATATTTTGAGAAAGGATGGAAAATCTTGCAGTAAATTTTGCAGTTTTTGGCTGAGAAGCAGAACTCTCTAAATGCTGCCAGGGAATGGGGTAGGAAGAGAGCTGGGATGTTCCCTTGCTCTGTGGGAGCATCCCAGGTGACTGGGGATGAGGGGGAGTGGGGAGCAGAGGATCTGATTAACCTGGTGGTCAAACCATTGAACCAAACACTTTCAAACAATTGTTCAATATCAAAGTTACCAAATTACGTGTTTATATTTGCAGGCATTTTATTTTGTATTTATTATATATAGGGTATCATAGAGTGGTTTGAGTTGGAAGGGACCTTAAAGACCATCTAATTCCAACCCCCTGCCATGGGCAGAGGTGCCCCTCACTGAATCAGTTTGCTCAGAGCCTCATCCAACCTGTCCTTGAACACTTCAAGGGATGAGGCATCCACAACCTCTCTGGGCAGCAACACGGCTTGCTTTGTTTCTTCTGTCTCATCAGCAAGTTTTTAATTAATGTGGAAGAGGTCCTAAATATATGCTTTTATATTTTTTTGTTGTTTTTTTTCTTCCCCATTCCCCATTTGTCAAACTAAAACTGGTGAAAGCTCCAGGCCATGAAAAACACCCTGAAGATTGGGATAGCAGCAGGGCCAGGGATGGGAATTGCCTCTCTAATTACTTCTTTTCCATCTCCAATCCCCTGCATGTTGGCCCAGCACCTTGAAGAAAATTCTGCTGCAGTGTGTTTACTATTTAACTCAGAATAATCTTTAATAATCTCCATCATTTTATATTTATGTGCTTCGTTTTATCTGGCAGCATCCTGCAACTCACGTATCACACGCAGAAACGGCGATTCTGTCACGGAAAGAAACAACACACCAAAAATTGGATTTTCTTTTTAATTGAGGTGTCTAACCTTAATTACAGCAGGCTGTTGGTCCAGCAAACTTTTTGCTTGAGGAAGAAATCCATCGACAGCATTTTCACCTCGCTGAAAGACATAAAAATGAAACCCTGGATATTTTGTTCTTGTTTGCTAATGCAGAGAAATAACAACTTGGGGTATGAATAATGTAAAAGGCATGCAGTAGTTTGTGGGAGAAGTGAGTCAGTTCTGCTTGCTGGAGCAGGCTGGAGGTTCACCCAGAAAGAAGCACCTCATGCTATGAGTGAATGAAAGAAAATGTGTTTGGATGTTATTTTTAATAACAGAAGTGACTTTTTTGAGCTCCTGGATGGCCATGTGGGAATCCAAGGCATGTGGAGAAAGACAGACTGTGAAATATGGAGCCATTCAGTAGTAAAAGTAGTAGTTGAGGTGGTCTGAAGTTCTGGAGAGGTTCTTATGGAAGTGAAATAGGGAGATTTTGCCTCTTTTTTTTTTTTTTTAATTATATACCTACTTCTGCATCTTCCCACCAAATGCAGTGGGTTGGTTGTTTGTTTGGATTTTTTTTCCTGAGCAACTTGGGTACGATACATAAAAAAGGCTGATAGTTTTATAAATCATGAACTTACTGAGTATGGCTAAAACTTGTGATTTTTCTGGGATAGAGAGGAAAGAGGGATGGTGCAGTGACAACCTGAAGAGAGTGGAAGGTTGTACCTTTCCTTTCCTTTCCTTTCCTTTCCTTTCCTTTCCTTCCCGAAACCTTCCCTTCCCTTCCCTTCCCTTCCCTTCCCTTCCCTTCCCTTCCCTTCCCTTCCCTTTTCCTTTTTCCTTTTTCCTTTTTCCCTTTTCCCTTTTCCCTTTTCCCTTTTCCCTTTTCCCTTTGCAACCTGGTTGGTGGCTCTGAGTGGAGACCAACAATGTCTGTAGGGCCAAGTGGGAGAGTAGATAAATATCATCAGGGGGATTTCATCCTGCTTGTATTTTCTATTTCCCTTCATCTTCCTTTCTTCTCTTCCTCCACGGGAAGCCAGGTGTAGATGGAGAGGGCTGTGCACTTCCAGGCTGTTGGTTTAAGTGACATGGAAACATTTAGATTGGAGATTAGGAAAAAAAAATCTTCATAAAAAGGATTGGAAGAGGCTTCCCAGGAAAGAAATTCCACCATCCCTGGAGGAATTTAAAAGACATGTAGATGTGGCACGTGGGGATGTGGTTTGGTGGTGGCCCTGGCAGTGCTGGGTTAATGCTTGGCTTGATGATCCTAAAGGTCTTTTCCAACCTAAATGATTCCATGATCTCTCTGTCATGCTGTGGTGGTGCATGGAAGGTAAGTGTGGTGAAGAGGAGGAATTGGGAAATCCTGTTTTGAGAAGGAATTTGGTAGGACTGGTGTTACTGGATGAAACTCCTGATGGGGATGTTAAAATCACTGCACTGATTTAGCTCAGGGTGAGCTGATAAAAGGTGAGTGGAAAGTACCAGGTGTCAGAGAAGCCAGAATTTGTAGTGGAGTTTGAGTTGAAAACTGCAAGGTTTGGGTTGCTATGGGTTGGGTTTTTCAACCTTCCCCTAATGCTCTTTCCCATCTGGAGATTGCTGAGGAAAGAGAAATCAAAACAGATTTTTCAGGTTTTCTGTAATCTGCAAGAAAAAAGAAAAAAAGTCAAACAAACCAAAACACCTTCCACAACCAATCGGCAAAAAAACAACCCAGACCAAAAAATAATCTTCTTGTAGCCAATAATAATCCTCAGTGGTTTCTGCAGATTGTAGGCTACCACATTTAATAAGGAAAATGTGTTACAACCCACATGTGGTAATCATGTGCTTCCTCATGCTAGAGACATAATCAAGAATAAAATTACACAGAAATGTGGATTCAGGAAAAAAAAAAAAGGTGATGGTGGTGTCTTGGAGCAGGGAGACAATAAATTGCCAGGAGAGAAAAGGTGTGTGTGCACCTCCAGCAATGGGCTTGAAAACCAAGGAGGACAAATTGCAGGAGGAATGAGTGGATTCAGTAATTTTTGATACTCTTACATGGACATGGACATTTCTTTGGGAGATACCTTGTGGTCACATAAATGAGTTAAAAGGCAGTAAATGGAAATTTGACGACTTTTTGATGTTCTGGAAGAGAAGAAACTAAACTCTCTGTTTTAACTTTATGAGATTCTGGAGTTGAAAGGCCTGGACTAACTTCTCTGGAGTAAAGAACATTGTGCTGCACGTTGCTAAAATGGCACTTAAATAATTTATTAAATGTCCATGTCTTAAGAATTAAAAGTGGTGATCTTGTCTGCATTTGTATCAGGGCCCATATCATGACTTATATGTAAATGTAACAGAGATGAATAATAACATTTTTCTTATTGGCTTCCTATTAAGGTGGGTGAATCTGGACTTGAGCAATTTGCAACCCAGCAGATCTGAGCAGTCATCATTTGCACATTAACAGCTGAAATCAAAGCTGGGGCTGAATGCAGATTGGGGGGTTTAATTTCATTTTTATCATATCTCTGCTGGTTTCTGCTGTTATAGCAGGGTTGTGGGGGTTTTTTTGTTATTTTTTTTAGTGTCCAATTCTTTGTAGCTCCATTTTGCCACATATTTTTTTAATAGGGCACTTGGGGATCCCAGGTGCTGCACAAACACAGGAGGAAAAAAAAACGGCTTCCACGTGGAATTTTTCATTTCAGATGGTTGAGGAACATTTTAAAGGTTGCTCATCTGTTGAATATTTTGGTGAAGCACAAGAGGAAGGGATAAGTTGGAAAACAGCTTTGCAAGAGGGAAACACTGTCCTGTAAGGGAATGTGGAGCAAGTGGAAGAACAGCAGTGTCAAATCTCAGGACAAGGAATAAATTCCATGAATGTGTGAGTCAGGAGCAGGTCAGGAGAAGAGTTATAGGAACAGGGCTAAGCCTTTGGACATGGTTGAATCCGAACTTTCTAATTTTACTTTTTTTCTTATCACCTGTTGCTGCCTGTGGTGGATCAGCATCTCCAAACCCACCCAGCTGCTCATTCCCCCCTTCCCAGATGGATGAGAGGGAAAAAATGGGATAAGAGACCTCATGGGTCAAGATACAGACAGGGAGATCACTGCCTAATTACCCTCATGGGAAAAACTGGCTTGACTTGAGGAAAATTACTTTATTGCAATTAAAATACATTTGGGTAGTGAGAAATAAATGTGAAATTAAACCCACACATTCCCTCCATACCCCAGATCTTTTCCCATAATGAAGAAAGCCAGGAGCTGTTTCAAGCCATGACCTAAAATAAAATCTATCTTTCCCAATTTACTAAGTTTCTGTAAATGCAAATCTCCCCATTCTAATATTTAATTTTGGTATTTTAAAAATTTATTTTCCTTTTTTCCCCCCTCCAAGTGCTGTATTTACTTCACTACATAATGTTAATGGTCTTATGTATTCTTGCATTAAATAGATTTGTTTGTAGTTCTGCTTTCCTGGAAGAAACACCCTCCTAGGTGAGATACCAAGAATATTTAAAACTCCCATTATCAAACAAAATTTTGTACAAAGACAAGAAAGATGCATGTTTGCAATACAATAATTTAGGGGGAGCACCACTAATGCAAAGTTGAACACGGTTGTTTCTTTGCATTCTATTTCTAAATTAAAAAAAAAAGAGAAAAAGATCAAACAGCAAAAATAAACATAAACAAAAAAAGCCTTTTAATATTTAATGGAGGAGAGTAAGGCTGTGATGTATTTGTATGATTTAAACACTTGGACAGAGAGAGAAACAACAATGGAATGTAGACAGCTCCTGGGGAAGAGGATGATTCCTTTTTTAAGGAGTTGAGACAGCAAAGCTGGGGTGTTGGGGACACTGCTGTGGCCTCCAACCATGGGCTCAAGACAAGCCTCCAGATGAGAGGTTACAGATCCAGGGAGGATGGCTTGGAAACCCTGGGGACTTCAGCACCAAAAGAGAATTTTTTTTCCTGGATTTATGTGACCTAAGCTCATAATTTCCTGCTGAACATCAGTTTTCCGCTGAAGTTGTCTTTGGTGCTGTTTTCTTTCAGCAGCTTCAGTTTTTTTCAGTTTTCAGCACGTCAAGGGAGCAAGTTCTAAGAATCATGGAATGGTTTGGGTTGGAAGGGATCTTAAAGATCATCCAGATTCAACTCCCTGACATGGGCAGGGGCACCTTCCACTATTCCAGATTGCTCCAAGCCCCATCCAACCTGGCCTTGAACACTTCTAGGGATGGGGCAGCCACAGCTTCTCTGGGCACCCTGTGCCAGGGCCTCACCACCCTCACAGGGAAGAATTTCTTCCTGATCTCCAATCTAAACCTTCCTGTCACCCTGATTTTTCTAGAGTGCTGTGTTTATAGTTGGTAGCAAAGGTTCTCATAGATTTTGTGTAAACAATCCATGTTTCTATAACCGGCCAAGGATTGTTTTGTACTTTGGATGTTGTTTTTCATTCTTCTTTCTGGGCTGGAGAATGTGATGGGCTGTGTTTCTCACCTATGGAATTTGAGAGGTGGTAACCTCCTTGTCCAATCCATAACTGTCTGTAAAAAGGTATAAATATAAGAATAAAGAGAGGCTGGGGCTCTCTTTTTGCTCTCTGCCCAGCCTTGGTGGCTGTGCTCCTGAGTTGCCTGATTGTTTCGTGTCCAACAGAGCGACACCTTCCCTCCTTCAGTTTGAAGCCATTCCCCCTTGCCCTGTACCCTTGTCCAAAATCCTTCTCCATCTCTCTTGTAGGCCCTCTTTTCTCTGGATTCTCTTTTGATGCTTTGTTAGTGTCTCATTGAGCTTGGCAATAGAGTTGGACAGGGCAGACAATTCCAATGCCTAATCCATCCCTGTTGGACTGTTTTGGACACTTGTCCTACCTCTGGAATTGGCTTGCATGTAATTACAGCCTGATACCTTGTGCTTGATGAGATTTTTAACTCTGGCACACATCGATTTCCTTTGGTCACTCGGAAGCTGCTCTGCCTCACAGGTTTCATGCCATCAGTGTGACATGGTCTTGTGGATGAAAGCATTTCCTGAGGCTCAATAAACCACAGTTTCCATAAATCCACACTGATTTGAATATTTAATAACTCTCTCTCATGGCTGAGGTTTCCAGCAGTTGAAGAACCCATGCACTGAGCTGTCCCTTCCTTGCTGGCGAAGTGTTAAATTGCCCATTGCAACACAAAATTAAATAATTCTTCTTTAATAATTGACTCCAACATCAACTGTTTCTTCTTTTTTGTCTTCCCTTTCATTTTTTTTTTCCCCCTCTTCTTCTCCTGGATTTGTTGTTAGGCTGGCAGGCCATTAATGAGCACAGCATTGCCTGCTTTGCCCTTTCGCTTTGATTCCACGTTCGCTTTTCTTCTGGAATCCCCTTGATTCTTTCCAAATGGTGTCACAAATCAGCTCTAATGAGCCAAATCGCTGCTTGCCCTGCTCCTTCACAGCTTTTGGTGCTTGTTTTACCCAGCCTTGCTGGATTTAATCACATCTGAGCTGCTATTTTTGGACTTCCCTGAGCAACCGATGGGGTGGACATTCATTTCCACTGACTTTTAGCGAAATTTTTGTGCCTGAATGTTTTTCAAATATTTTCCGAAGGTGGAAATCATTTACAAACATTCCTGATTTATCTGAATTGTTCCTGAGTTCAGTCTCCTGTCCTGTACCAGCTCCACTGTGAAAATTAATTTTTGCCTCCACCTACTTTTTTCTTAGTTATTTGTTTTTTGTTTTTTCTTTTACTGTAGATTTCTTGTATCATTTTTTGTGGTGGCATTGGGGGTTTTTTGAGGATTTTTTTCTCTGGCTGATTGGTTTTCCTTTTTTTTTTTCTCCAAATACATATGGAAACATGAGGTTTTGGAGTGTTTTATACAGTTCTTTACCCCATGTAGGAAGGGCTGCCATCTTCCTTAGCTGAGAATTGTCGATATCCAAGAAGGGGCACCTTTGAAATTCCTACATGGTGTTGATATTTTTATCATCTTTTACACCCTTCTATTTTTACACTTAAATGCCTTTTTAAAACAGGCCTTTTTAAACCAGCAAGGTTTTGGACTTAATTTTTCTTTAATAATTTTTGATGTTTCTTGTTTGTTTTTGGTTTTTGTTAAAGTGAATGAGTCATGATTACCCAAGCAGCCACTAATTTTCAGTTCTTTGATCAATTCCTCTGTACCAAGATGAGGTCTATCACAAAATTCCCTGGAGTGAAGAACAATCTTTCTGAGGTAGGAGACTTGTCAGCTGTAATATTTAATAATTCCAGGGGTGTTTCAGCCCTGACAGCAGGAGGCTTCAAGCAGCTGCCAGTTAGACTGAAGTCCCTCAAGAAAACATTTTTCTTCACACTTCATAGGCAAGTGCTGGTGTTTGGTGTGTTTTTCAGTGGTGTGGAAATGCTGGCACGTTTGGGTTTGGATTCTTTTGCTTTGTTGGTCACTCTTGAAGAGGTTAAAACATGGAAAAGTCACATCCTGAGTATGCAAAGGCCTCTAGAGATTTTCAGGCATAGAATCGTTGAATGGTTTGAGTTGGAAAGGACCTTAAGGACCATCTTGTTCCAATGGTCCAGCACAGGCAGGAACACCTTTTTTCATGGTATCCATCCATATGTGGCTATCCAAGTTTCCCTGATGGGAAGACTTTTAATATTTTTACCCCCAAATGCTCTTTGAGGAGCTGTTGGGTGAAATAACTCAGTCCTGTCTGAAAGGTTGGCACTGATGAACTGAACCAACCCGTCCTATGAAATTTTTTCTTACTGGTTATACTGAACTGTAATGAATTTTGCATCCCTGTCTTCCTCACTGGCTGAAAAGGTCTGGGTTGATTTAGTCATGAAATGCATCAAAGAACCATTCAAATGCTTTTAAACGTTACTTCATTAAGTAAAAAGTTTGACAATCTGCAAAGGTTGGTGAACGTGGTTTCTGGGTTCTCCCATGGGTAAAACAGCATGAGAGGCTGGGCTGGACTGCACTAGTGGAGAGTTCTGACAGATTTAGGAAAGGGAGAAGCTCTCTTGAGACCACAGCTTGGAATTACAGATTGGTGTTCACCCTCTCTAGAGGATTTTGGGATGAGGTTGACGGTCCTTATCTTTATTTGGGATTCTGGTGCCCCTGTTTGGTTCACGACAGACTTGTTTTAGAGAGGATCAAATAACATGGAATTACATATTGAGGCTTGCTTGAGAATTCCAAGTATTTTAAAGAGATCCTGGAAGGTGTCTCATTTTTGAGTTATTTTGAAAGCTAATTGACTTATAGAACTGAAATGCATATAAGTGCATTTTCATGTATTTTCATGGAATTTTCTGGAATTTTCATGGAATCACAAAATGGTTTGGGCTGGAAGGGATCTTAAAGATCATCTAATCCCAACCTCCTCTTTTCATGGGCAGGGACACCTTCCACCAGACCAGGTTGCTCCAAGCCTCATCCAGCCTGGCTTTGAACACTTCCAGGGATGGGACATGAATTTAAAATACAGAGATTGACATACACGCAAAACTGAAATGCTTTTTTGCTGAAGGAGAAAAAAACACTTGTGAGTGCAGAGCTCCTGGAGAAGAGCTGGAGAATGAAATGCCTGAAAACTCATCTGGTCTTCTCCTTGCAGGAAATGCAGCTTTCAGACTGCTCAGGTTTTGCAAAGTAAAGTCTGCCTTGAGTTACCAGGTCCTGGGAGTTCTTCAAGTTTAATTTATCTGTGTTGGTTTCATTGACGGGGGGATGCTCCCTCTCAGCTTCACTCTGGTGAGAACCCCTGGAGTAATTTATCCAGGTGTGAGATTCCCACCATAAGAAAGACATGGACTTGCTGATGTGAGTCTGGAGGAGAGCATGAAGATGCTCCAAGGGCTGGAGCCCCTCTGCTCTGGAGCCAGGCTGGGAGAGCTGGGAGTGTCCAGCCTGGAGAAGAGAAGGCTCCTGGGAGACCTCAGAGCCCCTTCCAGTGCCTAAAGGGGCTCCAAGAGAGCTGGAGAGGGACTTGGGAGAGGGGATGAAGTGACAGGACATGGGGGAATGACTTCAAACTGAAGTAGGGGAGATTTAGATTGGATATTAGAAAGAAATTCTTCCCTATGAGGGTGGGGAGGCCCTGGCACAGGTTGCCCAGAGAAGCTGTGGCTACCCCATCCCTGGAAGTGTCCAAGGCCAGGTTGGACAGGATTTGGAGCAATCTGGGATAGTGGAAGATGTCCCTGCCCATGGCTGGGAGAGCAGGGCTAGACTTCCAACCCAACTATCCTGTATTTTTGGGGTTTTGTTTGTTTTGGGTTTTTTGTTTGTTTTTGGTTTTGTTCTTTTCTTTGTTTGTTTCGCCCCCTTTGTTTTTTTTTTGGACTTGTGGGTTTTGTCATTTTTAATAACTTTTAAGCCTTTAACTTGCAGAACCATCAGCTGAGCTTGAAGAGTCTTCTATGTATCCATCAGGCACTGTTAGCTCTTGTACTTGCTTTTGGTAATTAAATAAGCACTGAAGGAAGGCTGTTCACACTCTTGCAAACCACTGTCTGTAACACACACAATATCTTGTTCTTGTCTTCTCCTTTGGACCAGCACGGACAGAAACACCTTGAGGGTTTATCTGTGTTCTCTTTATTCCTCTATATTTATAAATATATACACGACTGGGAAGACAGAAAGAGAAAGGAGTTTTGCCAGGGAGTGAACTAAATCACAGAGTAACAATAGCAGGGAGGAACACGAGCAGGAGCATCAGCCTGCCTTGATGAAATGACACCGTTTGAGGCTGTTATTTTAAGAGCTTTTCCCTCTCTCTGTACCTGAGCACCAGCGTCGTGCTGTTCAATCCAGGAGGCAGAATTGTTCCAGTGTGCTCTGGGACAATGTCCTGGTACAGGAGGGAGGCTGTAAAGGCTCAGGTTAACTCCTACCAGCAGCTGCTGCTGTGTTTGACAGCTCAGGTGCTGTTCCCTGTGCTCTTCCTTCCCTGGCACGGGGGAATATCAGGAGCAGTGGGGATGTGCTGATTATTGCTGTGCTTTAAACAGTGGCTGTTGTGTGTCTGGGCATGAACCAGTGTGTGCCCAGGTGGGCAAGAAGGCCAAGGGCATCCTGGATTGTGTGAAAAATCGTGTGGCCAGCAGGACCAGGACGGTGATTGTCCATTGGTGATTGTCCATCTGTGCTGGCCACTGGTGAGGCCTCACATCGAGTGCTGCATCCAGTTCTGGGCTCCTCATTTCAAGAAAGACTTTGAGGGGCTGGAGAGTGTCCAGAGAAGGGAACAGAGCTGGAAATGGGTCTAAAAGAAAGAGCTGAGGGAACTGGGGGGGCTCAGCCTGGAGAAGGGAAGGGTTGGGGGGACCTTCTTGCTCTCCACAATTCCCTGGCAGGAGGGGCAGCCAGGTGGGTGTTGGTCTCTTCTCCCAGGGAACAAGGAATAGGATGGCAGGAAATGGCCTTGAGCTACATCAGAGCAGCCTCAGGTTGGGCAGCAGGAGCAATTTCTTCATGAAAAAGGTTGTCAACTATTGGAAGGGGCTGCCCAGGAAAGTGGTGGAGTTCCCATCCCTGGAGGTGTCCAAGAAACACCTGGACGTGGCACTCAGGGCTCTGGTCTGGCTGACAAGGTGGAGATCAGTCAAAGATTGGACTTGATGATCTTAGAGGTCTTTCCCATCCTAAATAATTCTGCGAGTCTGTGAATTATGTTGTTCATAAAGTGCTTAGTTAAACTTGCTGCTATTTTTTTCCTCCCCCCCCTTCCGCTTTTTTTTTTTCCCATTTCTCTGAGTAAGTGATGGTTCCAAACAAGAGCACTTGAATTTGGTTGCCATGGCGTGTGCCTGGAGTCTGGTACAGCTCCTAGAAAGCACAGACTTTGAGGATGGATGTCACACTAAGATCCCAGGATTGCAATCCTCACCTGCCTGAAGCCTCTCTGGGAGCAGGAGGCTCTCCTGAGGACACAGTGCACTCCAAAATGGGATAAAGGATAGCTCTGTGCACTCCAAAATGGGATAAAGGATAGCTCTGTGCCTTTCTGAGGGAAACCAACACATGGAGATGTCTCTGTGGCTGTGTAATGCCTTCCTCAAGATAAATGCCATGGAAAGCCAGCAGCGCTGGAGGAATTTGCTCTGCCATATGCTTGTGGAGGAGTGTTTTTCTGAAGCTTTTCTGGTAATCATAGATTGGTTTAGAGAGACATTTCTGAAAGTGTGAAGGGAAAGGAAGGGCAGCACGGTAATTTGAATTAATTGTAGTGTTTATCAAGGCAACAGCCAGTGGAGACCAAATCATTACGTAGTCTCTTATTTTGCTTGTAAGAAGCATAATGACTGAGTAATGAATCCAAGGTCAGATTGGAAAAAAGGGGATACACCTCCAACATCTAAAACATTTCAAGTTCCTGTCTCATGTGAAATGGCTTTGGAGGCAGATCATTAGCGGGGTGGGGTTTGCTTGTTTGCTTGTTTCTCCCTGTTAATCTGGAAATAGATACGTGGAGATAATTCTTTGTGCTGCACAGAGCTGAGAACAGCCAACAAAGACAAAAATTCTGGCCTAGCACATGCACCAGGAAAAATTTTTTCACTGGAAGAGCTGACAAATATTGTAACCAGGCAAGTGGTGGAGGCATCATCACCCCTGGAGGGATTTAAAGGATGTGTAGATGTGGCACTTGGGGACATGGGTTAGTGGTGGCCTTGGCAGTGCTGGGGGAAGGGTTGGACTCGATGATCTTAGAGGGCTTTTCTAACCTAAGAAAATCCTGTTATTCTGTGATTGCTGTGGTGGAAATTCATGTTTTAAGAGCTTTGCTTCTCCTACTGGAGGTGGGGAGAAGAACAAAGATGCAGAACCTTGAGCAAGAAACCTGAGAGCCATGACCTGGACTTTCATCCCCTGGTTTCAGCCCACTGTTATTTTTAACATCAAATCCAGAGCTACCAAACGGTGCCTGGATGCACACCCTGAAAAAAAAAAAAAAAGGGTTGAGTTGCTGGTGTTCAGTCACATCCTTCTCCAAAAGTCCTGCCAAGAATGATGGGATAATTGTCAGTTTGAAGGATTGCTGTGTTTCCCTCTGCTCCATCACCTCCAGGACCACAACAACCAGAAAGTCAATCAGCATGTCATGTACATAGAAACTGCCCCCTCCTCCCTGGGGAGCTGAGCTCTGTCAGTCTGGCTGCTGGGAAATGGAATGCACAGATTTAGGGGCAGAAAACTGAGGATTTTTTTTTTTGGCTGGTCTGAAATGAAAAAGTGGATATTTTGCCCTTATGACACATGATGAAGTATCTTTTGGTATCTAGAGACAGCACTGTCATGGGATTAGGCTGTTAATTTATTATGTGAATGATGGTGGTATCAGGCTGCGCTTATCCGAGCTAAGCCTATTTTAATGATCTAAACCTTGAACTTGGAATCCAGGGAAAAATTTTGAACTAAATTAAGCTAAGGGACAATCTCTCTTTTGTATAGAATTTGTAGAATCCACATTGATTAATTGGAGTTGCAGTAATTACCTGCTGATTGAAGTCAGTTGGGCTTTGGTGGTTTATTTTAGTTTGTTTTTTTTTCTTTTTTTCACTTTCCTTTTTTCTCCTAAATGACTTTATTATCTCTTCCATGAGGGTTTAGAATCAAAAAATAAAAATAAGACAGGTGGAGAGTGTTTGGTTTCCACCTCATCAAAAAGAAACGTAAGTTTTGGTGACAGAAGATCTGTAAATATTTTATAGAATTCAGCTGGGAATCCATCTGGACCAGATTTCTTTTTTAAGCCTTTCATTGTTTTATAATTTGTCTTAATTTTATCTGCAGAGAGCGGCTACCTCAACTTTTTGAACTGAGTGTTTGAAAATGGATTTTAAAACCTTCCCCTGCAAAAATAATGGCCTGGTAGAGGCAGGTGTTTCCTTTGAGCAATTTAAAGTGGGACCACCCCTCCCTGCTGGGGCTGCACACCCTCTGTTTTTGCACTGAAACAGTTTATTCTGAAAGATCTGCAACGTGTACAGTGCCTGGCAAAATTTAATTGATGCAGCAGTTTATGATACCTACTTGGAATAACAGCAATACCTTCTGATTTTTATGGGCATGTAATCATTAGGGGCCAGGTTCTGATAATTTGCATGGAAAATATTTAATCCTTGGAATGAGGCAGCACGAAAAAGGAGGCGCTGCTCAATTTGAATAAATATTTCTGATTGTGTTGTGGAGCCCATTAGACACAACTCCCTGCACCCTCCCAGTGCTCCCCTGATCTTAATTCTCTGAATTGTTTGTGGTTTTATTTGACCTTAAACCATTTCCTTTATGCTCCAGTTGCAGTGTTTTTTTATTTTCCTCTTAATAGTGAAATTGGGGGTTGATTTGAAAGGTACAACAGATAAGCTTTTCTATCTTCTTTAAATTTAAAGACAGTTTGCATTTTTGCATAGCTGATGTGTCTTTTGAGCATTATTTTTTTTTCAAGTTAAATGTGACTTAATCAGGTTATTTACCAAGGGGAATACAAATCATGGAATGGGTTGGGTTGGGTTAAAAATCATCCAGTTTCAACTCCTCTGCCACAGAAAGGGACACCTTCCACTATTCCAGGCTGCTCAAAGCTCTGTCCAAACTGGCCTTGGACTCTTCCAGGGGTGGGACACCCACAGCTTCTCTGGGCAAGCTGTTCCAGTGCCTCCCCACCCTCACAGGGAAGAATTTCTCCCTAATATCCAATCTAAACCTTCCTTCTTTCTGTTTGAAGCCATTCCCCCTTTGTCCTATCACCACGTGTCCTTATAAAAATGTTGAAGAGGAGCCATGAGCCTGTGGGTGGTTTTGGGAACAGAGAGATGTCCTTGGAGTTTCTGTGATGCATCTTCAGAAGAGCTTCGTGTGCTCAGGGACTCAGCAGCCACCACATCCCCTCCCCTCAGGCTCTCCCAGACCCCTTAGATCCTCCAGTGAGATAAGAGGGGAACCAAAAACCTGTGGAAAGGACAAAAACTTACCCAACTTTTGTCCAGTTTTTTTTGCCCAGGGCTTCTTTCGTTGCCTTTGTCGCTTTATTTTCTGGGGAGGGGTGGTGATGACAAATCTCAGTTCACCCTTTATTTTTTGGACATTTCCTGCGTAAGCTGTTCCATGCTTTTCACTTCCTCCTTAAATCTTCAGAGTTTTTTCCCCATCAAACCTCTTTTTGCTGTCACTGGCACCTTGCAGCTGCAATTTCCATGGATTATTTTGTGTCTGTGCAGGTTTGGATGGCTTCCCAAAGCTCTGAATGCAGCACAGGCAAACGGTGCAATAGAACATTGGAAATACAAGTTCTTCTGGGCCACGTCCCAACTCCATTACAGAGGTCTCCTTCCTTTTATGCTTTATGTATTTCCAGAATGGTGCTTTCTGCAGGCTGAAAAAGGTAAAAAATATCAGTTAAAAACCTGGCTGATGGCTACAAAGGGCAAGGGGAAACAATTCTCAAATGTGGATCCTGTTGTTTATGTAGAGTGAAGTCACTAAAAACACCCACCAAACACCAAAATAATGGGACCAGGGAGATTTGACAAGCTTGGATAGAGAATATAAAAAATCAAGTGTGGGAGTCTGTATTTCTACTCAATATTGCATCTCTGTGATGTTGGAATGGGAATTCCTGGGTGTGGAAGTTCTGAGGGCATTGCTGTCACCTGCTGAGAGCAGCTACAGCAGAACAGAACCTGTCTCTCACCTCACCTTATGGGGACTTAAATATTTTTATGCCTTGTAAGCACCTTAATTCATCCTCATCCCTAACAGGGGTGCAATTACACCACATAATTACAGGATTTCTGTGCAGAGCAGGGAAATGAAGCACAACACAGATGCATCTTTTGCACGCTCTTCATCAGGTGTGAGCTCGGCACCTGTTAGTTCCTTGTGCCTGACTTTTGGAGACTTTAGTCTCCAAGATGTGTTTATCTTCATCAATTCACTGATGGATTTAGGTTTGATCTGCCTGGACACAGAAGGATGCTCAGCCATGAGCACCTGGTATGGGACAGGCCTCTGTCAATGCTCTTTCTCCTTTCTCCTTTCTCCTTTCTCCTTTTTCTTCTTTCTCCTTTCTTCTTCCTCCTTCCTCCTTCCTCCTTTCTGTCCTCTCTTGGGTGATGGAGATCTGGTTATCTTCAAACCTGGCTCTTAGGGCTGGGTCTAACCTTGTTTAATAGCCCAGGTTATTGGGGCTGAGTGGAGCCATCCTCACCATGGCCGTGGAGAGAGCAGCTGACCAGAAGGGGTGAATTTCAAGTAGCCTGGCAGCTCTTGAACTTCTGGTTTTGTGCTTTCCTGAAGGATTTCCTTCTAGAATTGTCACAGCAAGGGGTGAAGTGGGTCAGGACAGGTGTGTCCCTGCAAAATGAGCCAAATCCAGGCTGTTTTGTGAAGGGCATGAGAAAAGGACAAGCAAGGAAAGGCTGCTCCCAGTGTTTTCCCATGTTTCTTCAGTCAGAGGTGGTACATTTAATACAACACAAGGCATTTTTGGTTTTCCTTTTTTCCTTTTTTCCTTTTTTCCTTTTTTCCTTTTTTCCTTTTTTCCTTTTTTCCTTTTTTCCTTTTTTCCTTTTTTCCTTTTTTCCTTTTTTCCTTTTTTCCTTTTTTCCTTTTTTCCTTTTTTCCTTTTTTCCTTTTTTCCTTTTTTCCTTTTTTCCTTTTTTCCTTTTTTCCTTTTTTCCTTTTTTCCTTTTTTCCTTTTTTCCTTTTTTCCTTCCTTCCTTCCTTCCAGAATTCCTTCCTTTTTCTCTCCTCCTGTATTTGCTTCATTACCCCACAGTTCTTTTCCAGGTGACTCAGGAATTCATGGGGTGTTATTTTTTGGGCTTTTCCCACACTCCAACATTCTTTTCCCAGTCTGATGAGATACTACATTTTAGTTTTTCTACTGTATTGAGGGAAAAAAGTGGTAGAATTGGATAAAACATTGAAAAGACTGGTGAAAATGGTAAATTCCAAACTAAATTTTCAGGGATTTTTAAAATCTATTATATGTTTAAGCTTCCCAGGAGCTGCAAACTTCCTCCACTCCCTCTCTCTACTGAAAAGTAGACACCTCCTGTGTATTTTGACTGGCTCTCCACTCTTCACTGGCTCTACTGATTTAAGTTTCTCTCAGTAGCTCTGGGTGCACACTGAGAAGTGAGGGTCGGTCACTTCTCCCAGCTAACGAGTGATAGGAAAAGAGGAAATAGCCTCAAATTGTGCTAAGGGAGGTTTAGATTGGCTGTTAGGGAAAATTTCTTCACTAAAAGGCTTGTCAAGCATTGAAACAGGTTTCCCAGAGAAGTGTTGGAGTCACCATTCCTGGAGGAATTTAAAAGATGTGTGGATGTGGCACTTGGGGACGTGATTTAGTGGCAACCTCGGCAGTGCCTGGTTGGACTCAATGATCTTAAAGCTCTTTTCCAACCTCAAAAATTCCATGATTTGCAGCTGTTTCCCACTCTTCAGCCAGCACAGAAGGCTGTGCATCACCAGCCAGGTCTTCCAGCCCCACCCAAGCCTCACAGGACATCTGAGGTGGCACTTGGCGCCCACATTTCGACAAACGCACCCCACGCTGGGTGTCCTGTCTTCACCTGGTTCTTACACATGGTTCATAGTATAAAAAATGCAACCTCTTTCTTGGTGGAAAAACACAGTCTGCGTTTTTAAGGGCAGCTCTTCTCCCCTGTGCAGGGTTTGCCACTCAGCTCTTCTGCCTTGACTCGCTCTGGGCTTGGCATTCTCCTCGCGTGAGTCACGCGCTGGAGCAGAGCTGCTTTTTCTCCTTGGTATTTGCTCTTGGTTCCCTTTGGTGCCATCACCAGCTCATCATCATGGGAGGAGTCCTCCAACGTCTGGTGAACTGGGAAATTGGCTGAAATTGAGCTTTTTGGGGTCTCTGGTTCATAACTGATGGGAGGCTGTCTCAGAGCCAACCTGACCGACACGGTTTTCTCAGCATGGGGGTGGATGTACCCCAAAATTTCTGTCATTAGGGTGAAAGAATGATGGCAAGGGGATGAATTTAGCTCTCCACAGGCTGCCTCAGGCTGGTAGCTGTCTCTGCCTTCTCACAAATGCTTTGTGAGTGGAGCTGGTCTGGAGAAGACGAGCTCCTTTGACAGCACACATTTACACATCCAGATGTTCTGTGTTCGCTGTCTTGTCATCCTGGCCTGTAAGGCCTTCAAACAAGCTGAAATCTCTTTTCTCCTGCTATGCAAATCCTGTGCTGTCCTACCACGCTGTGCTGCAGGCAGGAGATGTGGCAGGAGGCTCTGCTCCATCGTGGAGCATCCCCAGCTAATGAGGGTTGGTTGTTAGCGTGTTTTCCGAGGATTTGCTGCTGTGTTTTTCTGCTGCATCCCTCTGGTGAATGTCTGTGGTGGAAGACATCTCTACTGCTCATTTCTCTTCAGTCCATGTTAATATTCATCCTGTTGTCTTGTTGCAAGCAACCCCAGCAATTCCTTGCCTCCCTGTGACTTTGCTTCTATTGTGGAGCATTCCTTTACTTTAAAAACGTTTTTTTAAAAATGTTTTGTTATTTGAGGAGAGGGAAAGATGAAATAAAGATAATCACGGTGCTCGCCTTCCTTCCTGGCTTCAGGAGATTGTGTTGTGGTTTAAAAACGTGCAGAAACTCCTGTGAACAGCAGATTGGTGGGATAGTAAGAACCAGTTGAAATAATTAAGGGATCAAGCACGTTCTCTGTCAGTGAGGAGTTGTGGCAAAGGTGAATGAGTTGGAAAATTGACCGTGGTTGTGTTTCCTCAAATATGTACAATGACAGGTTCACTGGAAGTTTTTTAGCAAATTCACTTTAATCTGGCAGGAAAATTGGCTCACAGCCAATGCTGACTCTGGGCTGTGATTCATGAAAATTTCTTCACCAACAGAGTAGTCAGGCACTGGAGCAGGCTGCTCAGGGAGGTGGTGTCATCACCAGCCAGGGAAGTGTTCAAAAGGTTTGTGAAAATGTCCCGTGGGAGTTTGGTAGCTGTGACCATCCTGGTGTTGGGTTGATGGCTGGACTCAATGATCTTAGAAGTCTTTTCCAACCTTAACAACTCCATGGTTCTGTGATCTGTTGATTTGATTTACACGGGACCTAACTGACTTCCATCCTCTCCCCTAGTCTGGGTAGGAAACCTGAGATGAAGACACCAAGTTGTTTTCTGTCTCCTGACGAGTCACAACCAAGGGTAGAAGTCGATTCTTTATTTCCCACTGAGCTCTGCATCCTCACCAGACCATGCTGCTTCTCAATTATCCTTCTCCAAGGTTTATTTATAATGTGACTGGTGGAGGTGAGAGCATATTCTGTTAGTGTGTGTTGAATAACAATATTTCTGCTTTGGGGAGTGGAAACAAATTATGTTTGGTGATGAGGGAGCAGGATCCTGGGATTTAGAAATCTATTACTTTATTAATTCACCCATTTTGCCCTGCATCTTCCTCCCCTAAGAAACTGCAGCTCTGTCTATCGAGATGCTCCCGTGGACTCAGAATTTGTTGCCATCCTCAGATGCATTTTTCATTATCCTGTTGAAATCCAATATAAATTTATAAATGCCATTTCTAATTTCGTTAAGCTGACCTAGTGTGGTGCAGTTGGTCTCTGTCCATTCGTGCGTGCACATCTTTTATAATTAATAAGTTTACTCCAACGTCAGAGTAGCAAACTAGACACCAGCTCCCTCTTTTCCTGTGTTCTTCCTCCCTGTTTTTTATTACAGAAAATAGACATTAATATTCATCTTTTGTAACCAGTGAAAAGGCGGATGAAACCTGGATTTTGAACTGACTGGAAATTTAATTTTGCTGTTCACTGAAATATGTAATACTTCTGTGTTTGTCTAGCATATGGATAGATTAAGACTGTTCTACATGCAAGGTTCACAAAAAGTAGACAGCATGGCACAAAACAGCAAATACAAGAAGGCAAAACAGGTAAAAAATAGAAAGAAAACCCTTGAGGTAGAAGCAACAGACTTTTGGAGCATTTGTACTCGGGCAATTCAGGGTCTGAAACTGCCTAGATCATCTTCTGCAGGAGCCAGAAGAAATGTTTAACTGTTGTATTAATGTCAGTTTAAAAATTAGGAAGGGTGACATCACATCTTGATCAAAATGAGCTCAGAGTGACCTGGCACTAAGTCATGTAAGCACTACCATGGTGTGGCCTGGAGCAGCAGAAAACACTGCACACAGCTCAGTGCCCAAAAGATCTTTGGTCTCCCAAAAACTCAGGAGGCTCCTTTTCTCTTGATCTGAATTCCTCAGCATCAGGAAAGCCTGGCTGTTTCTCCAGGAGTAAAGATATTTGGGTCCTGCCTGAGGGCTGGCCTTTCTTGTGCCATCACTCTGTCATTTATCACCTTCAGCTGCTGCTTTGGGGAACCAAAACTGTCTCAGGCTGTGCTGCCTCGTGCTTTGAGGGTGGAGGGCATCCATCTTTCCGTGGCATCTGTGATCCTTTTGATGGAAGACTTTTTCTAGCAGGTAGTTCTGCTCTCAAGAAGTTTACACATCTTAAATGGGGGGGAGGGGGGAGAGCCTACAAACCTGAGATTCCCAAGGTAAACAAAACATACCCAGCCCTTCTTGTTGGCATTTGCCTAAGGCCAGCCTGTCTCTGGTGCCACGCTGCAGGATTTGAAGCCTTCTCTTCTGCTCTCTTGTGGGAAGACGTGCAGTCAGGTAAATGTGGAAGAAGAGTCTGTTTATTGAAGTGGCAGCTGGGACTGACATGAAAGGAGAGCAGCAAGCTTCCAGATTGCTTTCCTTGTCTCTGTTCTTCGTGTCTGATGTGCAGACATTGGTGCAACGTGAAATGTGTGCAGACAGCTTGCATCCATCCCTTCCTGCCTCTGCTGCTTGTGGTTTCCTTCTTCTTTACACTTCATGTCAGTCCATCAGATGTGAAGCCCTCTGGCATCAACAGGAGCTCCTGGGTGGAGACATCCAGAGCTTGGTGGGGTTGGAGGTGCCTTTGATGGACAGGAAAAGGTCTGTTCTACCTGATAGGGGATGACTGAGAGATGAAAGAAAGGGTTAGACAGGAACTGTTCCTGTTGGCTTTGTGTGGTGCTGCTGAGCTGGATGAAAAATGAGATTGAGCAAAGGCTGCAATCTGATGTGCTGAGAGCAGCCAGAGATCTTGGTGTCATTGCAATTAGAGGCACAGTGAAGCAGCTGTCTCTGTTTGTGGCTCCGTGGATATCCCCATAAAATGTCATGGATGTCTTATCTGTGCAGCCTGTCCTGATCCTATCTGCTCCCGGGACAAAATGCTCTGGTCCTGGAGACATCCACAGTGGCAGCAGGGAAGAGAAACCAGGTCCATTGGGAAGCAATCAGGTGCTTTCCTCAAATAAGGACTTCGATGAGGAAGAATGCAAAAAAGAGAATTTTTGTTGTGGTTTCTCAGCAAATCTGGAGAAGAGCAGGGACAGCTCTGAGGTTTCTGAGATAATCTCTGCTGGTTTTACTTTGCACTGACTCCACAATGCCTCCATGGGCTGTGGGAGTTTGCTTTGCTCTGTCCTGCACTTCAGTGAAGGGAGGGAGACAAGAGCAGGGTTCAGGGGGTTGAGTCAGGCTGTGCACAGTGATCGGTGATGTCACACCAGTCAAGTACCTCACAAGTGTCTCCAGAAGTTTCTGGAAGTCTGTTTAATTTGTACAAGATTATGGATATCCTGCCCCGGGGGGTTTTGTTGTTGTTTTTTGTTGTCGTAATTTGTGTCTTGTCAACCTAGGCTAGACAGTGAGGTCCTCAGGCTGTGGGGACAGAGATGACTTCACTCTCCAAGGACTTTCCATCAGCTTTGGAATTCAGCTGGGAAGCAAAGTGTGAGGAAATATCTGTGCTGCTGCACCCCCAGTCCTGCTGCAGGCTGGGCACTGCTCCTGGCCACCCTCCTGCCAGGCATTTCTGCAGCTCCTGGGCACTGCTCTCCTCTCCTGGCCTGCCCAAAGCCACACAGGGACAGGACGTTAATGTTACAAACTACACAAAATATCCAGAAGGGAATAAATTACCTCCAAGGCCCAGGGTGAAAAAGAAGAAAGTCATCCCCTCCAGCTACTCTGATTGACCTCTGACAGTTGTGTTACGAGGCACTCAGGGATTTGTGCAATGACACCAACTCCATCCTAAAACCACTGAGGAAAAACCTAATAAAACAAAACAAAACAAAACGAAACAAGGTGATTCAACAGCAGAGCTTGTTCATAAATTCAGGCTCTGTGAGAAAGAGGAAAGAGACATTTTTCCAGGTAAATTCCAGGTTTATTGAGTTCTGGCTTTAATAATTGAGAAAAACCCTAAGGAAAGCAGCTGAAAAGCAGCACTTCTATGACACAAGTGACAGAGTCAACCCTAAGAGCAGAAGGCTTTGCAAATACGCCCTTTGATCTCAGGACTTTGCAAAACTTTCTGATAACCAAGATAGTCCTGGCTGAAGATGTCCCTGTGTTGCCCTAATTTTTCTAGAGTGCTGTGTTTATAGTTGGTAGCAAAGGTTCTCATAGATTTTGTGTAAACAATCCATGTTTCTATAACCGGCCAAGGATTGTTTTGTATTTTGAATGTTGTTTTTATTCTTTTTTTTGGGGTGGAGAATGTGATGAACTGTGTTTCTCACCTATAGAATTTGAGAGGTGGTAACCTCCTTGTCCAATCCATCACTGTCTGTAAAAAGGTATAAATATAAGAATAAAGAGAGGCTGGGGCTCTTTTTGCTCTCTGCCCGGCCTTGGTGGCTGAGCTCCTGAGTTGCCTGATTGTTTCGTGTTCGACTGAGCAAAATCCTTGCTCATTGCAGTGGGGTTGTTCCAGATGACCTTTAAAAGGTCTCTTCCAACCCAAATTATTCCATGTGTCTCTGGTACTCTGCCAACAGGAGAGCTCTGCATCTGCCTGTCAGTTTTACAGGCAGGGAAGTGGAGGCAGCTACATGGAAAGCAAGGAAATGCTGAGTATCCTTCCTCGTGATTCCTGTGAAAACAAATCTCCCAGTGAGAAATGGAAGGAGGTCAATCTGTTTAGTTCATCTGAGGGGAGGCTAAAAGGCAAAAGAGAGATCAAACAGCAAAGTTCAGGAGTTGAGAAGACAGCTCTCCTAACGGGGTGGACTGGGCTGACCAGAGGTTGTAGGGGTTGGTATATAAAGGTGATTTGTGTGAAATTATCTGCAAGCTCTTTATGAAGGTCAGGCTGGTTGGTCAAAGGATTTTTTTCTGGGTGAAAAATCTCAGAAAAATGTATCTCAGGTGGGTCATCCAGAAGTGAAGGTGCCATCATCATCATTAATGAGTTCTGAAGCTCCCAGTGAAGGCACTTCTCCAGCAGCAAGGCAGGGGTGGAGCTGGAAATGGAGCACCTGGACAGGATGGGGAGGGGGGGCTGCGTGAACCCAGTGAAGTTCAAAGAGGCCAAGTGCAAGTTCCTGCACCTGGGTCTGGGCAATCCCAAACACAAGCACAGGCTGGGCCGAGGAGGGCCTGAGA
>VZTZ01020160.1:0-25000 GCA_013400955.1 Drymodes brunneopygia | reverse complement strand
ATTATTTTGATACCAAAGCCCTGGGACACTGCTGAGATGCTGGAGGCTGTCTGGGTGAGGCATTTCTGTGAATAAGGAAGGAGGAAGGAGGAAGAAGTTCTCTTCCTCTGACACTGCTGCATTTATTTCATTCTGCTGCTGCTACCTCAGGCCTTGCAGGTTTTTTTTATTTTGTTTTTTAAACCAGCAAGGCAAAATAACTCTGGCTCCAATATTTCTACTGGAGGCCCAGGAGCTTATAGCAGCAAACTGTCTCTTTTGAGAGCTCATCAGGACTGCAGTGATGGATAGACTCCAGCCAGCTGTGTGCTGGGAATGTTCCAGAACCCAGCATCACCTTTTTTTTTTTTTTGATCGAGTGCTAAAGTCTTTGCCTTCCAGCTCAGGATCTCAAAGCACTTTGTGAACAGCCAGGAATTAAAAGTTGCCCTTTATCAGTGGAGAAAATAAGACACAGGGAGGTCAAATCACTTGCTTGCCCTCAACACAATTTGTAGCCCAGAAGACCTGGATTTTAGTGCTTTTAATTTTTTTTGTGGGTGGGCATCCTGAAGTTTGGAGATTGCCCTGTATCTTTTATTTGCCTTTTCAGTCCTCTTTTTTTCTTAGACTACTGGGCTTTAACTGGACTTTTAACTGGGCTGTGCCTGTCTTTTTCTCTCTTTTTTAGGTTTGAAGTGTAATCCCTCATCCATCACTACCCAGAAAATGTCTTATGGATCCATTGACGGGAGTGGATTTGGGAACAGGAACCCATTTGGAGGCCCTTCCAGACAAGGCTATCAACCTCTGGGTGAAGTATTGATCCCTTGCTCCAATTTATCCCACCTGACTCCCTGAGGACTGAAGTTTGACTTGCTCAGGGTCACTGTGGCTGCTGTATAAATATCACACCCTCACCAGGGGTCGTTTCTGGCACTGATTTTCAAAAGTGAAACCCAAACTTTTTCAGTTTGATTTGTGTGACTGAGGCCCAACATCTTACCATGCTCAGAATTTGAGGCTGCCACATGGGAGAGCAGCACTAATGAGGGTTTTGGAGGAATTTTGGGGGGGACCAGAAGGAGAAATACAGAATTTTCTCTAAATTGGCTTGTTTCTTTTCTCATCTTCCCATCCCCTTTACAAGAAGTTTGTCTCAATGGTTGTTTTAGGGCTGGCTGATGGTGGGAGGAGATGAGAAGATGAACAAAATGCAGTGGGCTCTGCTTTCCCAGAGGGTGACTTTGCTGTGGGAGCTGCTTGAATCTGAGAAACGTGCTTGGATGTGGCAAACAGCACCAAAAACTCACCCAGGAAATGCTGAAACCTTAAACAGTGGCTTGCAAATGGCTGTGGATTCTTTCTTTGTGTTGTTTTTTCAAGCAGAGGCCAGACCAGCTGTAGGGCTGATCTGGGCTTATCTAGTCTGGCTTTGAGCAAGCCTTTTTTCATCTGGAATTTATCCTTCATTTTGTTCCTGGATCTGGCTTGTTCTTGTAACATGAGAAAAGGTTCTCTTTTCCTTTTTCCATCAGGGAAAAAGATCACCCCTTTCTCCACTTGCCTTTGATTTCAACTGGGCCATTCATTAACACAGGCCTGATTTGCTGTTCATGTTTTTAGGGTTGCAAATGTTCTTTGGGAAACATTTTTTTGTTTTGTTTTGTTCTCCCTGGATGGGAATATTAAACCCATAGATGTTTCTCTTGGGTTTCTGTTTTCTTCCAAATTTGGGTTTAATTCTGATATTTTTTTTAATTTGAACAGGAAGAAGGTATTGAAGTAAGTGTGAGCTGTCTGTTCAGTTGTAAAGAGTGATTTTCAGGCTATTCTGCAAGGCAAAATTAAAAGCATAAAAGCAAGGGAAGAATGGGATACTTGGGCACAATCAAAGAACCGTAAGAAAAGAGAATTGAAATGTGGACTAGACAAGCTGAATCTCAGTGCATTGTAGCTTAAGTTAAAAAAAAATGAGTATTTATTGTGCTGTATGAAAAAAAAAGCTGTTTTAATGCAAATTCACAGAATAACTCAAGACACTTGAAATCTCTAAATATTTGAAGAGATCCCTCATTGTGCCCAGCTTGCTCGTGGCTGTGATGCTGAAGCCACCCTTAGTGGATGGCAAAGAGGAGCTGGTGTGGAAAAATCACCTTTTTTGAAACAGCCACAGAGTGTTGGCTGCCCAGCAGAGCCTTTTGATGCCCTGGATTGTGGCTTGGAGTTGAGTGTTGGTTTCCCCTCCTTGCACACATCCTGTCAGGTGACATTGTCATGGACACAACTCCAGAGTCCTCCAGGGTGGATTTTCCCAGCCAGAAAAAAATTGGTTGGTCCCTTAGCTGTGGAAAAGATTGCAAGGCAGGGACTTTTTGTTTGCATTGGCCGAGGCACCTTGGAGAAGTTTCCTTTCTGTGTGTTGTGATCAGAGGTGGGTTTGTTCAGCCTTGAGAAAAAAAGGTTTAGGGGAGAGCTTTTCATTGTGTTCCAGCATGTAAAATGTGGCTACAAATGAAGTTTGATATGGAAAAGATGTGGGGTGTTGGGTGCAAGTCACTCTTGGGGGGGTTCAGTTACCAGGGACTCAGACAAGAGGAAATTTTTTTGCAATGAGAATCATCAGCCTTCAGAATAATCTCCCCAGAGAAGTGGTGGATTCCTGAATGTGGGACACTTTTGAGGTTCATCTGGATGGGGTGCTGGGCCATCTTGTCCAGGCTGTGCTTTGGCCAAGAAAGGTTGGATCAGATTTTCCTTGAGGTTCCCTTCCAACCTGGCATTCTGCGATTCTGCTCTCTCATCCGAACCTGTGTCCTTTGAAACACTGGATGCCTTTTGTCATAGTGTCCCCAAATATTACCATTAATTAAGTGCCAGGAGAGGGTAATGCAGCACTAATTATCTGCCTCCTGCTTCAGGACGATGGATGACTGGTTTGCTAAGAAAAATTGCAATTTTGTATTAGATCATGGTGTGGCTGGAACAAAGGAGCGTGGCCTTCCCGCCAGCACTGGTGGCTCTGCTCTCAGCAGGGACAAACCTTGATGGGGATGTTTTGTGTGTGTGCTTTAACATGTCCCTCTCTTTATAGATCATAATAATTAAATAAATAAGTAAATAAACAAATAAATAAAATCAGGTATCCCTGCAGGTAAATGCCCAACAGTGGTCCAGTGGTAATATTCAGTATTTAACAGAAACCACCCCTGAGAAACTGCAGCAGTGAAAGTGATGGGTGTGGAACTGCTTCCTCTCCCATGCAGAGAGCAAAGAAAAGGGGGTCAAGTTCTGTTTGGGTTTGTTTCATGAAGGGTGATACTGCCATGGGGGTTTCCTCTGTGCTTATGCATCTGTTTGTCTTGGCTCTGCTTCTTCCAAATGTGCTGCCAGGATGGGAAAGTTTAATTACTTGAAGGTGATCCCCTTGGCTCTGGGCTGACGGGATGATGGATGGACTCAGAGCCCATCCTCAGGCCATGTGGAGGTTAATCTTGCTGACCAGCCTAATTAGAGAGAGCCACAGACTCCATCTGCAGCAGTTTAGGGGAGGAATTCCAAGGCAGTGTTTTTTGGCTGTTTGATTTGCCTTGGACACCTTGGTGTCAGAAAACTCTAGTTCAGACTCTGATTTTGATGGTGGATATCCCGGATTTCTTGGAGAAAAGAAAACCAATTTTTTTTTTAATTTTCATCATTATTATTTTTTTAATATTGGCAAGATTTTAGGAGGAGACAGAGAAGGCAGCTCAGCAGAACTCAGATATTCTGAAGCCTTAACCTGAGGTGTGCCACAAGCAGGATTTCCTGGAGCTGAGCACTTTGGGGGTTTGGTTGTCCCACAGCCACTGAGGGACAGCCAGGAGTGGCAAGTGGAGGTTAAAGCCATGTCCCTGCTTTGCAGCTGGGAGTCACAACCTCCTCCAGCAATGTCTGCTTTTCATATCCTCATTCTGACCCCCCAAAATCAATGTAAACCCTTGGGGTCCCCTGCTTTCCTGTAGGAGCTTCTCTGGGCTTCAGCTGGGCATTGGTGTTGCATGGACAAATTAGAAAACGGGTAGTAGAAAGTTACTGTTTTGTTTTGTGTTGTTTTTTCTTTGTTTTGTTTTTAAGTTTTAACCTGAGAAATGGAAAAGCTTGACTTCAAAAATATTATTTTTTAAGTGATGTGACATGTGTAAGGTAAACAGAGAGCAAACACTGTACAGCAGTAGGAATTTAAAGTTTGAATTCTTACTTGTGTGCAACCTGCACTCTCTACCATGTTCATCCTTCCTTCCCCAAACCATCTTTTTATGGGGAAAATGAGCAAAACCTGCTTTACACAAGGAGGGGTATAGGTCAGGGAATTTAAATAGCTTGGATTAAAATGCCACAAGACAGGAAATTTTTTAACACTGCTTTTATTAACCTTACTGTAACCTGGACATTAAATGCCAGCTCTGAAAAGGTGAGGTTAATTTCATATTCCAGGTGAGCTCAAGGGATTGCTGGCTCAGTGCTTAATTTGGCTGTGACTTCATTTAAACCATTTCCCCCTCAGTTTTTCCTGAAGGTTTTGTGTGGGATTCTGGCCAGGGTTGTACTCAAGATACATCACACGTGAGGTTTTTCTCCTGGTTGGGTAAGCTTGGTTATCTTGCCACTGAACAAAATGAGATTGCTCCCTGCAAGTTGTCCTTGCACCACCATTCTCTGGGTATAAATCACCTAATTATCATTTCAATAATTAGCAATTGTTAAATGAATCTTTTTCCTAACATTTTTTTTTCCTGTAATTGAGTCTTTAATTTTCTTTGTCCTCCCATCTCTACCACTCACCTGCCTCTGTGCTGCACCAACCAGCCCTTGGGTGGAAAGTCAGTGCTGGCAGTGCTGTCACTGACCTGTCATGGAATTGTTCAGGTGGGAAAAGCCCTCTGAGATCCCCAAATCCAACCATTGACCCAGCTCTGCCACGTCCACCACTGAACCATGTCCCCAAGTGCCACATCTACACCTCTTTTAAATCCCTGCAGGGATGGTGACTCAGCCACTTCCCCTGGGCAGCTTCTTCAAGGGCTTCACAACCCTTTCAGTGAAGATTTTTTCCCCCAATTACCCCATCAAAACCTCCTCCTTACAGATGAACCACCCTTCTGTCCTCTCCAACCCTATTCCCCTCTTTTTCTAGCACTTCAGGAAAGTGATGTGTCCTTAAAAACCCATCGTGGAGTTCATGGCTGCCTCCAAGTCTGGCAGAGCCACAAGAGCTCAGGTGCTCCATGGGAGGGTGGTGTTCTCATCACTGGGACCCCTTTGGTGGGATGGGGATGGCAGAAGCTCTGTTTTCTGGACAAAATTCACTCAAAAACTCAGGTACAAACCAGCACCACGTGGCCTCCCTGCAGCCCCAGGTCTGGTGCCAAACCCTGGGAAGGAATCCACAGCCAGCTCCACATCTCGACCCTGCAGAGTGCTGAAGCACAGAGCAAACTCCTGAGTGCACAAGGAGCCCCCCTGGGGTTAATTAGCACTGAGCAGCTGGTTAATAATCCTTTTGCCACGTTGGGGCCTGAGCACTGCTTTAGTTTTGTTTTGCATTGCCTTCTTAAATTAATTCCAGCACTTGGGATGCTTTGCTGAAGGGAACTTGAAACCTGTGGGTGTTTCAGAGAAAGGCATTGTCCAGAGGGTCTGGTGGGAGGCTCAGGTCTGGGGCAGTGAGGAACACAATCCACCATCATACCCTCAAATATCCTCAGGGAAGAGTGCTAGGAAGAGTTAAAAGCAGTGAGAGAAAGTAATAACAAAACTGTTGAATTGTTGGGGGAGATTCGAAATTACTATGCAATATTAAGAGTGGTTTTTCAAAGGCTGAAGTCTCAAACTGAAGGGCTGGACCAGATCGCATTCAGTAATTTAACCAAACTGTGCTTTTGGGATGGAGCCCTGTCAGATGTGGAATTACAGAATCATTAAGGTTGAAAATGAACCTCCAAGATCATCAAGTCCAAGCTTCAGAGAAGGAAGGGCTGAAGGTGTGACCTCCTGTGGCACCTTTTCTCTGCCATGCACAGATGGGTTCACAAATATTGCTCCAAGGTCACCTCCTGGACTTGTCTCTAATTTAGAGAGCTCTAAACAATAATGTGGCTTGTCAAATATTGTGTAAAACATTTCTGAGAGTCTTAATGATTGATTTTTGTCTTGAATTTTTGTCCCCACCGAAGTTGAGGAGTTGGGTGTTGTATTTAATAAGTCATCAGTAAAGTGCAGGTTAAAGTCTAAATGCAAACAATAGAAAAAAAAAATCATAATAAGATGAACTCTCTCACTGGACAATACCAAAAACATTTTTGTTTTTGGCATCTACAGAATTATTTCATATTGTTTCTTCACTATTTGTGCAAAACCACCAAAAGTTATAAATTTATTTTCATAGTCCATTTTCACTAGATTTAGAGGATCTTCTCTGCCTCACATCCAGTTCTTGGAGATCTTAGCAATGATTTAATGAATTAATAAGCCTAAACTTAGGAAACCATATTAAAGAATAATGAACACCATGTTTTATGGCAAAAGGAATTGCCAGGAGAATTCACTTTCATACACAAATTGACTTTGAAACTGTTTGTTTTGAAAACCTCTGCCCTATCCCTTCTGGCACTTCTAACATTATAATAAACGTTTTGCTATAATTTGAGTATTTCAGGAAATGTAAGTGATTATGCATTTATTTATATAACTAGAAAAACCAGAACACACCATTAGAATAAATAAATATTTTAATGAAATACGTGAGGGTGAGCTGACAACTTCTTAGCAGGGAAAAAAAAAACAACAAAACCAACAAACCAATCCAAAAACCTCTTGGGTAAAGATAAACTTTTTTGTTTTTCTTTACCAATTTTGTTAATCTTGGTTATCCAAAGGAATTTTAATGTAAACATGTAAAAACCATGCTGATGGTCCCAATCTTTGACAGAAAAGCAGAAATCAAAGACACCTTTCCTTAAGCATTTCAGCTGGAAATGCATTTAAACCTCCTCTCAGAACAGCTGGCTTCATTTTCCACTCAATTACAGTGGAATTAGAAGTCGTTTGAGGGGATGCTCTGCCTGCAGCCTGCTCCTCGTGTGGGTAGAGGTGCCTTGGTAGGGAAAGCAGAGCAGAGTGAATGTTGCTGGTGGGAAGTGTCCAGTGGAAAGTGTCCCTGACCATTTTAGAGGTTTGGAACCAGATGTTTTTTAAGGTCCTTTCCATGCCAGGCCATCCTGTGATTCTGTAACTCCATGAAAATATTTGTGGTTCCTTTAATTTCCCAATTTGTGCCCTTCTGGGATGTCTTTCCACATGGGTCTATTTTCCCTAAAGGAGAAGAGACAGCCCTGTGCTTTGGTTTCAGCTCCTGAAATGAATTTATCTCAACATTTTTTTTGTTCCTGTTGGCTGCTCTTTCAAAAGCTTTTCTTTATCTTGGATGCAGAGGAAACAAAAGTTCTGTGAACAGAATAAAACTCAGCTACTGCCTCATTCCAACTTTGTACCAGCTCTTGTTTAAGCTGTTCAGACCTGGACAAGACATCAGTGATGTTCAACTGAAAGGGGGAAGGTTTAGATGAGATATGAGGAAGAAATTCTTCCCTGTGAGGGTGATGAGGCCCTGGCTCAGGTAACACAATCCCCAACTTCGTCCCAAAAACTTAAATTATGAACGGAATCAACTGAAACCGAAGGGAATTTAACAAAAACCCACCGAACGAATTCCCTTAGAAGCTGGCGAGAAAAAATCTTTTTTCCCACTATTAGGGTCGATTTAACTTGGAGATAGATCTCCTTTTGGTGGCGAGAGAGCTTAACACCCATCTCGGCACCCTTTGGCTTGGTAAAATGCAGCAAAGAAAAGAGGGGAAAAGCAATAAGGGCGGCACGGGGTGGGTCTCACACTCACCTATAGTGTGGTCACAGGCTGCGCGCAGACTTCTCGTCGGGTTCCCCGTGCCAAATAAAATCCAAGCCAAAGTCCAGCTAAGGATTGCCGAGGCTCCCCACTCTCCTCGGGGAGTTAGTCGACAGGATCCCTCCCGACCAGTCTGCTAAAACGCAGAGCTGGTCAGTCAGGCGGCGGCGTCCCCAACAGTGCTCTCCCGGAGGTCACTCGATGAGGCAGTGGCGTGGCTGACCACCGTCCACTGCCCCACGATGGGCGCCAGCTGTCGCGTCCGCCCTGCCCGCTAGTCTGGTGGGTGCAGACCTTCAAGCGGACCCGACACAGTGAGCCTCGGAGAGCTCGCCGGCCGGCAGGTTTCCCTGAGCAGGAAGGCTGCCACGCTCAGGGCGAACAATGTATCTTAGCTGGGGAAAGGAGAGGTCTCTCGCCTTGAAATAAAGAGACACAGTAACACGAAATTAACTGCACTCTGGGCATCCAAGGTCGGGAGACCCCGAGCTCTTGGTGCGCCGACGTTTTATTTGAAACACTGTAACCAATAAGCACCGAGCTCGGGGGAGGAACAAGAGAGGAACCACGGGTGAGGAACCAACAGGAACAATAGAGGGGAGGAGAGGGAATGACTGACAAGGGAACAGATCAGTAGACAACCGAACTACACAGAAGTTTCTAGAACTAAACAGTGACTGACAGGGCTGGCTTCTTGACAGACTGTAGAGGTGGCCAATGTCCTGCGGGGACGTCCTGCCCCTAGCTTTGGGCACGCAAACCACCTCCACAGTTGTCCCATCCCTGGAAGTGTCCAAGGCCAGGTTGGATGGGGCTTGGAGCAATCTGGGATAGTGGAAGGTGTCCCTGCCCATGGCAGGGGGCTGGAACTGGATGATCTTTAAGGTCCCTTCCAAGCCAAACCATTCTGTGTTTCTATGATTTTCTGATTGATGCTCCCAAGATTCTTTAATTCTGTAAATTGAATCCAATTGTGGTTTTTGGAACGTTCTCAGTTTCTCAAGAGCACTTCTCTGGTTAGGAGAGCAGAGCCCTTCTCCAACGAGCCAGAAGGGAGTGCTTGGCTCTATTATGAAATTCCTTCAAGTGCTGCAAGGCTTCCTCAACATTTCCTACACCACTGGGCTTCCACCCTTGTGCTTTGCATGGTGGCAACATCCAAAGCTTGGGTAGGATCTGAAGCCTGTTTTTTCTTGATCTGTGCCTGCAAAAAAGTCCACCTGAAACAAGACCCAGCAGAAACTGAGCAGCAGGATTTGTGCATGACCTTGCATGAACATCTGTCCCTGTTTGCTGAATGGGGATCCGTGGGAAATGGGAGGAGGTTGGAGCAGCCCTGGTGCAGCTGTTTGCTTTTCCATCTCTGCTGCACATCCCAGTGCTCCCCAGTGCCCTGCTGTGCCAGGCAGATGTGCTGCCAGGATGGTTTCATTCTGAAAGCAGGGCTAGAGCAGATCAGAGCTTATTCCATGTTTGCTGGAATATTCCCAGCCTCTGGGGTGGTGGCTGCATCCCAGTTTGGGTCATCGAGCTGGCTCTCCCCAGGGAGGAAGCAGAACCAAGCTCCAGACAAGCCAAATAATCCAGCATTTTTCCTGAGGTTCTGCAAATCTTTTCCTGCAATATGGATGGAAGAATCCCCAAACTTCACTGGAGAAGGTGGTGTCCAGGAGCGGGCTGCCATTTCTAACACACCTTTGTTCACTCCATGTTGTGTTCCCTTCTTGGGAAAGTGCTGGCACTTTTTATTGCCCTTACAGCTGCTAAAAAGTCTTTTTTTCTGATTGCTTTTTTGACTCTTTTTTTATTAATGTGCTCATCAGGAAACCAAATGAGGTTGAAATTGAATTCAGCCTAGTTTGGATTGCAAGGATATCCATGTACAGTGATCCCCTGTTTCCTCTACTATTCNTTTGTTGTTTTTTTTTCTTTTCCATTCTATTTCAGAATTTCCACTTGGGGTTTTGACTGTGAAAGGGAACTAACCCAAAAAGTCTAAAACCTGGGATAAAGTTTAGGAAGGGAAAAAGTCTCTGTTGCCTGTGCTGCTGTGATGTGGACAGTGGGTGCTGCAGGACACGCTGAGTGAGGTGGAACTCTGGATATTTGACCTGTTCATTTATTAATACTATTAAAAATGTTCATATTTTAAGTAATAATAGCTAGACTAGCAAAATCTCTGTGCATGAATGCAGCTTGTAGCCTCCCAAGTCTTTGATGTTTTGGAGAGCACATCCATGTCTTGGTCACCTCTGTCACTACTGCAGGTGTGGCCAGGTGCAAAGCTCTAAACTTCTCTGTTTTCTTGTTTCCTTCCCTCCTACACTTGGTATTACCCCATTAATTAAATTTTCAAGGATGTAGAATTTCTCACTTGATTAGAAATAAAGGAGTTTAGCATCCTTTGTGTGTGTGTGAATGAATTTCCCTTTTCCTTTTGAAAATGCAAGTGGAGTTTTGTGGCATTACCTTCTACCAGGAAAACAGGGATGGAGATTTATGAAGGCACTGAAAAAACACAATTGTGGATTTCTGTTCTACTCTAAGGATGTATTTATTTGCAGAACATAAGAACATACACAAATCTCACTTCTGTACTTAATGGAGGGGTAGACACAGCTGACCCAAATACGTATGACACAAACAGAATTTGAGTNCCCAGCCTCTGGGGTGGTGGCTGCATCCCAGTTTGGGTCATCGAGCTGGCTCTCCCCAGGGAGGAAGCAGAACCAAGCTCCAGACAAGCCAAATAATCCAGCATTTTTCCTGAGGTTCTGCAAATCTTTTCCTGCAATATGGATGGAAGAATCCCCAAACTTCACTGGAGAAGGTGGTGTCCAGGAGCGGGCTGCCATTTCTAACACACCTTTGTTCACTCCATGTTGTGTTCCCTTCTTGGGAAAGTGCTGGCACTTTTTATTGCCCTTACAGCTGCTAAAAAGTCTTTTTTTCTGATTGCTTTTTTGACTCTTTTTTTATTAATGTGCTCATCAGGAAACCAAATGAGGTTGAAATTGAATTCAGCCTAGTTTGGATTGCAAGGATATCCATGTACAGTGATCCCCTGTTTCCTCTACTATTCCTGTAATAACCCCAGTAAATTTGGGAGTGGACATTCCTGGGCATTGGAAGAAGAGCTGCAATAATTTCTGGCAGGAATTTGCTTTGTCCCAAGCATTCCCCAGGACTGAATGAGACACTGGCACAGCTCAGATTCTTAACGCAGGTGAGACTGTGCTACCTCACCCTGACCTTTGGCTGCAAAGCAAACTTGGTGTTAACTGAATTGCTGCAGAATTTTTTTCTTGAGGTTTTTTTTTTTGGTTTGTTTGTTTTTTAAAATTTTGTTTTGATTTTTGGGGTTTTTTTTTTGTTTGATTGGATTTTTCTGTTTGGTTGGTTTTGGGGTTTTTTGGGGGTTTTTTGGGGTTTTTTTGTTGGTTTTTTNTCCTACACTTGGTATTACCCCATTAATTAAATTTTCAAGGATGTAGAATTTCTCACTTGATGAGAAATAAAGCAATTTAGCATCCTTTGTGTGTGTGTGAGTGAATTTCCCTTTTCCTTTTGAAAATGCAAGTGGAGTTTTGTGGCATTACCTTCTACCAGGAAAACAGGGATGGAGATTTATGAAGGCACTGAAAAAACACAATTGTGGATTTCTGTTCTACTCTAAGGATGTATTTATTTGCAGAACATAAGAACATACACAAATCTCACTTCTGTACTTAATGGAGGGGTAGACACAGCTGACCCAAATACGTATGACACAAACAGAATTTGAGTGGAGAGGAAAAAAAAAAAAAAAAAAAAAAAAAAAAAAAAAAAAAATNAAAAAAAAAAAAGAAAGAATAAAGCTTTTATCCATGCTGCCAGTCCAGAAATATTCTTTCTGAATATCTCTTCTTCCAGGTGAAGTTGGCTTGGACTGGCAGCTGGAAGTGGGCAGGGATTAAAGATCAGCAGTGGGGGAGGACTGGACAGATGTCAGCAGGTGGATTGGGGTGAATTAATGGGGATGGGAAGCATTCAGGAGCAAGGAGGGGTTTTAAATTGGATGTTGGGATGTGTGCAGTGCAGATCTTCCCTGAATTTCTCTGTTGCACTTGGATATTGATGGTTGGGATATTGATGGTTGGGATTTATGAGCACGTTCAGTGGCTCTTGGTGAGGCTGAAGGTGCTGGAGGTGCTGCAGGTGGTTGTTGTGGGGTGGAAAAAGCAGCTTAAAGAGGTTCTGAGGTGTACAAGGGGTTGTACAGGTGTTTCTAAAACCAATTCCTCATTATTTCCTGATCCCAAGCTGGAAACACATTTTGGGGATATCTGTGTCTCTCCCCTTTTTCTGGCTGCTGAGGGCTGCAATGGGATGATGATGATTTTTTTTTTTTCCTACATGAGCACATCCTAAATACATTAAAAATCCTTTATTTCCTTCTAAAGCCAATATTTTTAGGGGAAATCAAGCTTGAAGTGGTAGGCAGGTGATTCTTGGGAGATGCAGTACCAGGATTAAAATATTCCCAATGGGTTTTTTATAGTTTATCTCCTATTTTCAAAACTTTTAAAGGTCAAATCTCACAAATCTCCAGTTGGGGGTGTGGATTGTCCAAGGCCTTTTTCTGCTCTGGAAGGTTTTAAAGGATCTCTTGGAATTTCAACCAATGTGGGTTTTTTAAAATTTGTTTGTTTGTTAGTTAGTTTGTTTGTTTTGTTGGTTTTTTTGGGGTTTTTTTGGTTTGGTTTTTTTTTTGTTATAGCCAGTCAAACCTGATTGCTCCTAAATCCCTTGGTGCCCAGTAATGTGATAAAGTGAAACATTTCACTTTATATTCACTTTATATTCATTAATACTTCTCTGTGTTTGGCCATTCCTCGCTTTAAAAGCTTCACCCAGAGATTTGGGAGTGGATTTTCAGAGAGACAAAGAACATCCCACACATGTGAATGCATGGAGCATTATTTGGTTAAGTGGGGAATTTCATTTATTTATTTTTTTTTTTCTCTAAATGCTTTTCTCATGTCTTTAGTGGAGAGCAGAAGAATGAAGAGCTGACCACAGCCATGCTGCATAAAACAGAATATCCTCTATTCCTTCTGCTCTCCTAACAGAGATACAGAAATGGAAATAGGGGTACAGATGATAGAGGGGCAAAGTTAATGTAAAGAAGAGTCTTTGAAGTCATAAATCCATCTGAAGGTTTTTAGAGTCTTAAATCCATCTTTTGGGGCTGGGAATAGCACATGCCTTGAACTTTCATGTGAAACAGGTCTGTTGTGTATGAAACTGTGAGAACCATCCCATTCTCTCCTAAAAAGAGGTTTTGAAGGGAAAAAAAGAGTCCTGGGAGTCTGAAAATTTCAGACCTCCCATACTTTTCCACGTGTGTGGAGGCAACCAAAGTGATGGGCTGAGCAAAATAAGATTGCTGTATCACTTTCCCCCACTCATTCCTCCAAGTAACTTTTTATTATTATTTTCACTTCTGCAAAATGATGCAAAGCAGAGATTTAGAAAGAGGGCTTGCTGTAAAATACAGTTTGCAAAGAACTTGGCTTTTTGACAAAATGCAGCAAAAAAAAAAAAAACCTTTATTGCAATCCTGGAGTAGCCAGTGTTTTAGATTTATTCCAGGTGCTGCAGGAGTTAAGCAGGTGGGGAAGGAGGAGTTTTCCTGAAGTGTTTTTCCAGCCAGACCGTAGCCAGATGGTTGGGACTTTGAACAGTGCACAGATAATTCCAAGCCAGGATCTAACAACAATAAAATCACTAAAAATACTCAGGATGTGCTCACCTGGGGGGAATGGATGTGCAGTGTGTGTGTGGTTTTTTTCAAAAATGTAATTTGGAGGTTTCAGTCATGTTTTCATTTCATTCCTCTCCTTTTATAGTTTTACTGCTCAACCAAAGTGCTGTCAATTCACGCTTTTAAATTTTGGAGCTGTTAGCACAATTTCGGTATTTTCAGTGATTTATAATTTTTTTTTTCTTCTCCATGGGGTTCTCACATTTATTGCTCATGAGTGAAGAAGAAACCAGGCCATTTTTACATCCTGGCAGGGAGGAAAGTTTAGGTGCAATGAGAAAAGAGCCACTGTGGCAAACAGGAGTGTCCTTTTGAGGGATTGAAATTCCTGGAGATCAGAGAGGCTGGGGAATACCTGGCACCCTCTGCTCCCACAGGATGAGGGATGTTCATTGACCTGTCAGTCTGTTTTATACCAGTGATTCTTTTTTCCTCAGAATTGGCTTGGTAAGAATCCAGCTTTGTTNATTTTACTTATTTTTATTTTATTTTATTCTATTTTATTTTATTCTACTTTATTTTGATGATGCCTAGCTGGTGGGAGGAGGGCTACTTCTCTTGCTGCTTCTCTCCAACTCTTTTATTTCTGGTTTCTGCTTGAACATCCTGTCCTTTTTGGTCCACCCTTCCCCCCTTTTTTCTTTTTTTTCTTTATTGCTGTATTTTACTTCTTCCAGGATTGCCTGAGACATCTTCAGAGCTGAGAGAGGGGGTGAGGATAAGCCCAGCATTCCAGCATCACCCTGGACATTGGCAGTGCCTGTTAGAATTGCTCCTGGTGGCACCTTTTCACCTTGGCATTTTCACAGGGGGCTGTGGGTCAGCCAGGAGGGGTTCCCTGCCCAGCCCGGGGCTTTCACTGCCTGAACACTCTGCTGTGAATTCCTCCTCTTGGCTAAAACAAAAGGCAGCCTTGCTTTTGGGGAGAAATGCTGGGGATTCTGCTTGATTTGCTCTCCCTCTCTTTCCTGTTTCTAAAAATCCCACCCCCTCCACATCCACTGGTTTGGGCACAGCAGGGATTCAGCTTTATTCCCCCTGCCATCTTTTTTCTCTCTGTCTTTCCCCCAGTTGTTTTCATCCCCCATCTCTCAGTCCCTCTCTTGCTCCTGCTGCTTTGCTTGACCACCAAAGCAAAGGCAGTGACATTGTTTATGACATTGTTTTCTGTGCTGTATAAATATTTTTCCCTGGTTTGGCATGAACATATTTATGTCCACATGGCTTCGTGCTCAAACCCAACCCTTACCCTAAAATCCCCTGGAGCTCCAGCTCTGACCTGCATCTGCATGGGAAGGATGGGCACAGTCCTCAGCCACTTCCCTGGGCATTCTGTTTCAGTGCTTGACAACCATTTTGGTGAAGAAATTTTTTTCCTAAAATCAAATCTTGCCCTGGGGCAGCTTGAGGTTGTTTCCTATTGTCCTGTCCCTTGTTCCCTGGGAGCAGAGCCCAAATCCCACCTGGCTGCACCCTCCTGGCAGGCAGTTGTGGAGGGTGAAAAGGTTCCCCCTGAGCCTCCTAAACATCCCCTGCCTCATCCAAATCATCAATAAAGATATTAAATAGGTCTGTCCCCAATACTGAGCCCCTTGTGACCGACCACTGCCTGGATTTAACTCCATTCACCACCAGCCAGTTTTTTTCACAGAAAACCTGTCCAATCCATGAACAGCCTCCAGGAAAACTGTGGCAAGCAATGTCAAGGACTTTGCTAAAGGATCCTCATGTGTGTCTTGCTTCCTTGACGTGGGAGAGAGCAGGAAAGAGGAGAATTATCACCATTTCCTTGGAAGGTTTCCTTTCCTGCCCAGCCTTCGGACAGGACAGCGATCAGGAGAGCAACTCAAGAGCCAGGAGAATTTGCCTGCTGTTAAATTTCTTCTGCTGTTAAATTTCTTCTGCTCTTCTTTTCCAAGTCTTATTGATTTGCCTGGCATGACTTTTGGGTGCTGATTTGCCTTTCAACAGCCACTGTGTCAGATCTAAGTGAAGCAGAAAAGGAGGGGAAGCCCCTACAGTGAGTCAGAAAGTGAAGACGACTCGGTGGCTGCTGGTCCTGAAGGGTTATAGCGCAGAGATCCTGAGAAACCATGAAAGGAGGGAAGATGTCAGATTCCAGCATGAGAAGTAGCTCAGTTCCTGGGAGGAGGCTCTAACAGGCCTTTGAATGACCCCCAGTGGCCAAGATCTGTTTTATCTGCAGCTTGGCAGAAATTCATGCCCATGGATGGAAGGCTTTTGTAGCAAAACCCATGCCCAGAACTCGGCCAAGCACCAGGAAATAATGCAGTGATGAATCCAATCCTGGGACCCAACTGGAGTTTCCTCGTGTCAGTGCTGGTTCCTGGGCTGCAGCTTCCCCCTGGGCTTGAGCTTGGCTTCCTCTGGCTGTGCCTGCATTTAGAAGATCAAAAAATAGATGAGAATATTGGCTTTGCCTTCTGGGAGGAGCGTCACCAGGTTTGAAGATGCAGTCATTTAAAAATAAAGAAATTCGTGTTGCTGTGCTCTAATGCAGGAGCTGTTCTGCACCCTTTTTTTTCTTTTTTTTTCTTTTCATTTTCCGTTTTTAATATACTTGATAACTGGCCTTCAAACTTTAATGCTTCAGAGGAAGTCTGAACTTAATTCTCCATTTGGATGTTCTGCTTTGCTTTTTTTTTTAGAGAGGATGTTTCTATTTCCAGGTTAAAAGCAAGAAAAGGTAAAATGCCTATTGATGGCTGCATTGATAGCAGACTTGTGACTGCTTTGCTCACAGATAACTCATAAAACTTGCTGCTTTGGGATTGAAAACTCCAATTGAGCTGGAACATAGAGGCTTGAGAAACACATCAAGTGTTTGTAGACACCTTGTTTTTCCTTCATGGCTTGCACACATGAGGGTGCTTAGAACACAAGGCTCTGTAATCACATACTCTGATATTAAGCCTTGTGGTGAGTTTAATTTTTATGCTTTGGGGTGTAACTGTTTGGGAGTTTTTTCGGTTAGTTGGCCCAAAGTTGGTCATGGAAGAATCCAGCTACCCATCAGAAAGTGAAAGTTGCTGTGGGAAGGCATCACCATGGCCAAAAATTTATCTGAGCACAAAGAGGGACCAACTATTTCTGTCACCCCAAGGAATATAAATAACTCTAATGGTTGTGGTAAAGAGTAAGGAGATTAAACCCTTCTCCTTCAAGGCATTAAAGAAGCCTCCTAAAAAACGATGCCTTTGATGGACCATCCCTTGTATGTAACTCTCCATTTGTAACTTCTCCATAGGTCCTGGAGGCAGGTGTTGAAACACGAATTTCTGTCCTGATCCTTTGGCTCAGATCTTGTATAGTACCTCTGCTTGCCTTGGGAAAAAATTTATTTGGAGAAAAGTCTTCAAAATTTTCTGCTGGAAAATGTTGTTGAAGGGAAAGAGGATAAAGAGGATGAAGAATCAGTGGATGTCTGTAGAACAGCACTGTATAAATTAAGAGAGATTAGGACCAAGGAAAAAAAATCATCTCTTACAGAAGTGATTACAGTATCGAGTTTGGAATTTATGAATCAATGAACAGATTCATAGAATCTATAGAATGGTTTAGACTGAAAGGGACCTTGAAGCTCATCCAGTTCCACCCCCTGCCATGGGCAGGGACACCTTCCACTGTCCCAGGTTGCTCCAAGCCCCATCCAACCTGGCCTTGGACACTTCCAGGGATGGGGCAGCCACAGCTTCTCTGAGCAACCTGGCCAAGGTGAGACTCATTCCTGTCCTCATAAGGAGGTTTTGGAAAGATTTCACATCATTGCTGTGTGTGGGAGAGGAAACAAGTGGGGAAGGAGGAGAGAGATGGAGAGAAGAGGTGTGGCAATCCCACAGGGCAGAGCAATCATAAGTTCTTTACTCAGAGTGTGGTGAGGCCCTGGCACAGGTTGCCCAGAAAAACAGTGGAATTCTCATCCCTGGAAGTGTCCAAAGCCAGGTTGGATGGGACTTGGAGCAAACTGGGATAGTGGAAGGTGTTCCTGCCCATGGCATAAGGTTGGAAGGAGATGATCTTTGAGGTCCCTTCCAACCCAAACCATTCTGTGATTCTCTGATAAGGCTCTCAGGAAATGGAACTTCCATCCTCAGAGCAGGAGAAATGGAGAAGAGGAATTTGCCCTGTCTGCATATTTCAATTCCTTCCCATTGAACAGGGACAGGCCAAGGTAAAGCTGCAACCCCTCTTGGGTAAAAGTAACTTTCCTGGACAAACTGTGCAGACATTGCCCAGTGTTTGTGTGAGATCAGAGAAATATTTTGTGCATGGTGAGCTTCCCACTCCTGAGGCTGGAGCAGGAATATCTCACTGACTTCGTTAACAGGAAAACAAGACCATGGTGGGAGAGAGCAGAGTGCTCATTTAGACCCTGATCTCTTGATGCTCCTGGTGATTGCATTTTACGCAGGATCAAACACCGACTGGCTTTTGAAGCTTTCATAGTAATTCTTCAAGGTCAACTTCTTGTGTTCCAGAAAGGACCCAGCTAAATGGTAAATTCTGCTTGATTGAAATCTGCAAAGCAGCACCCGTGTCCTTGCATCTGCAGTGACATAATTTTGCTCTGGGATTTTGGGGCAGGCACACACAAATGGATTATACTATAGCAGGCATGTTTGATGTCCTGTCTTAAATCCCAAACTATTAACTTAATTAATGTTGTAGGCTCTTAACACCTTTCCCTACTCGTGAGCCACCTTGCGTGAGACTGGAAAATGATGCTGCTTCACCTTCCCTGGCATTGTTGAGGCAGAAATTTGTGGTTTTTTGATCTGTATTAATTATTTCCCTCTCAAGGTTCTGATCAGTCTCTGACAGAGAGCTCCACGTGGGCTTTTAGCTCTGGGGTTAAGCAGCTCACTCGCCTCATACCGGGGGCAGCTGCACTTTGCCAAACACAAACCAAATTCCACTTTCTCAGTGTTGCAAGGGTATTTTAAGGGGTAAATGTGGGGTTTTTTCCCCCTCACTGTAAAGGTGGATAATATAATTATGCACTCATCTATAGTAGTGTGTTGCACAGCTGGCTACGAAAGAAACACACAGGTTTCAGAGCAGCAGTTGAACTACCAGGCAGGACCACTCAAAAGATCCTGCCCTTCTTTGTATTTTTATTTATATCTCTTTCTTAAGACAATCATGGATTGGTCAAAGAGGCTACCACTTCTATAAGTTTACAGGATAAAGACATGGTCAATCATCTTTCTCCACCTTAGGGGAAAGGAATGAAAAACAATCTAAAAGTTCAAAACAATCTTGGCCAGTTAGGAAAACAAGGACTGTGTTTATAGAAAATGCATGGGAACTTGTACTACAAAATTACAAACATGAAACATTGCAAAAAGCAGGGCGACAGTAGTGCTGTCCTCTGACACAACCACCCTAATAATGTGCAAGTGTTTGTCCTTTTAGGGATATGCTGGTGCAGAAAAAGATGCAAAATTTATTCTGTTTGTGTGGACAAAGGAGAAGATGAGATGGTTTTGCTGCCATCTGATGTGGACAGTAAATTCTGTTCGAGCAGTGCAGTGATGTGTCACTGAAAAAAACTATTTGGAACAGGTGACTCCTTAATCAGATGCTTTTAGATATTTCCAAAGTGTTCAGGTTAGATCTGAAGCTTTTCTGAAAATATTTGGGGCCCAAAAGCCCCCCCATTTTTCAATGAGAAGGTCTCCATCTTTCCTCCATAGGAAGAGGAGATGGTGGGAGTTGTAGAAACTTATTTTTTCCTTGTGTTCAGGACAAGACTGAAGAGTTGGTTACCCCAAGGTCTGCCTCAGACCTGACACTGTTTTCCTTCACCATTTCTGGTCAAAATCTGATACAGCACTTCTTTCTGTAATCATGTTGGTAATTTGTGTTACATATTGCTCTTTCCTTTGTAATTTTTAAGCATTTTGAGGATCTTGCTGTCTATTACAGAAATTCCAAAGAAATAACTTTTTCTTTCCAAGCTGTCAGACTGAGCAACAAGGAAGGAGGAAAAATCCTATCATCTTCTTCTTAGGGATCAAAACACTGGTAGAGGATGGGGGAAGAGCTGGGGTGTCCAGTCTCCTTCCAGACATTTTGCCTCTTCTTAATTCCCTCGCTCCCGCGTGCATTTCATCATCGTAAAGATCTCGTTGCAGATTTTGCTTTGAGTGCTAAAAGCTTTGCTCCCCTCTGCCTTCCCTCCGTGATTTAAAAGCCCCAGATGCTGATACATCTCCCAGACAGAATCTATTACACTTTTCCTGCCAAGCAGAGCTCTGGCACTTGCTTTATTTCCCTCCTCCTAACACTCAATTTGCTCTTTGTCGGTGCTCAGCTGGCCCCATTGCTGAGCACCAGCAGGGCTCCCTCCATGCCCTGCTTCCTATTGGCTGCCTCCTTCTTAATTTAATTATCCATTCCTAATGGATGTTTCATGTCTGAGCTGAATTTACAGCACCAGGGTCTTCATGCACCTTCTGTTTCTCCAGAAGTGTTTTGGAGAGGATGTGATTGACCACCCACCACTTGTGCCCCAGAGAAGAGCTGTTCTCCAGAGTGGGAAATGCCTTTATTGGTGTTTATTTTCTTTTTTTTTTTGTCTTGAATGTGGATGCTGCTGAATTCACTTGTCTGCACTGACAGCACTGTAGCAATTGCCAATTTTCCTTCTTTATTCCCAAATTATCAGATGTGTTGAGAATGTCTTTGTCCACTTGGATCTATTCAGGTGCACAGAAAGGTTTTGGACTCCCCATCCCTGGAGGTGTTCAGGACCAGGCTGGATGGGGCTTGGAGCAACCTGGTCTGGTGAATGACATCCCTGTGCATGGCAGGGGTTGGGATGAGATGATCTTTAAGGTTCCTTCCAATCCAAACCATTCTGTGATTCAATGATTGTTGATGCAGGGATAACTTGGCCTGGGATTTGTAATGGAAAACAGAGAAACCTTCAAATTTCTGAAAAAGAGACAAAGACAGCAAGACCTCTTGCTGCTGGCCTTCCAACACACTGACAGGTACCAATTGCAGGGCATCGTCTCTTCCCTCTCTCATCTTTTGTCCCACATTAAGTGAAAGGGATGGCAAAGATGTAATTTTTCAGGCATGAAGCTTCGTGTGCCCATATTTTATAGGGTTAAAACAAACAAAAACACGAATAAAAAGAGTGAGTTATTCGCTTTATGGGAAAATTCTTGCTTTTGCTTCACAGCTTCAGCTGGGAAATTCAGGTGTAGTTGCAATAGTGGAAAAATAGTTTCCTCAGAGGGGGTATCTGCCATAAGGTGGGAAACTAATAAATGAAAACTGTTAATATTTATGTGAACACCAGTTCCCAAAGCTAATGGAGGGGGATCAGTATTCTTTCCCTGGAAAATAGGGATTGTATCTGTCTCTGTCATCCCTTTTCAGCTGTGATTCTGGTGCATTTATTCATTGCTTTATATTCTCAGCAAAGAGAAACTCACACTTCCAAGTTGTGTTCTGCCACCACAGTGGGACAGGCAGTGGAAACAGAGTAGGACAGTGTCGCCCTGCTTTTTGCAGTGTTGTAATTTTGTAGCAGAAGTTCCCATGCATTTTCTATAAACACAGTCCTTATTTTCCTACCTGGCCAAGATTGTTTTGAACTTTTAGATTGTTTTTCATTCCTTTCCCCTAAGGCAGAGAAAGATGATTGACCATGTCTTTATCCTGTGAACTCATAGAGGTGGTAACCTCATTGACCAATCCATGATTGTCTTAAGAAAGATATAAAAATGAGAGAATAAAGAAGGGCAGGGCCTTTTGGTGGTCCTGTGTCACCCTGATTTTTCTAGAGTGCTGTGTTTATAGTTGGTAGCAAAGGTTCTCATAGATTTTGTGTAAACAATCCATGTTTCTATAACCAGCCAAGGATTGTTTTGTACTTTGGATGTTGTTTTTCATTCTTCTTTCTGGGGTGGAGAATGTGATGGGCTGTGTTTCTCACCTATGGAATTTGAGAGGTGGTAACCTCCTTGTCCAATCCATAACTGTCTGTAAAAAGGTATAAATATAAGAATAAAGAGAGGCTGGGGCTCTCTTTTTGCTCTCTGCCCGGCCTTGGTGGCTGAGCTCCTGAGTTGCCTCATTGTTTCGTGTCTGACAGTGACAGTCCTGCCTGGTGGTTCAAACTGCTGCCCTGAAGCCTGCGTGTTTCTTTTGTAGCCAGCAGTGCAACAGGAAAGGTGGTGCTGTCCTTTGGGAAGGCAAGGACAGAAAAGATCCTGCTGATGCTGAAGATTTGCTGTTGTGACACTGGGGTTTGGTACAGCAAAGCCTGGGAGTGTGATATGTGTGATCTGTTCCACCAGGTGTTTCCTGGGTCGTGGAGTGGATTTAGCTGAATTCCTCTGGAGGGAATTACTGTTTCTCTCTCCCAGGATAACTGATTCTCATGTAGTGAAAATAAGTCTTCCTTCTTTTCAAGGGCAGCTGCAGTAAAGGGAGCTTAGGGATGAATTTACCCTTCTATCACTGCTCCACAGCAAGAGGGGGTGGGAGGGCATTTTTTTTACTTTTCAAACACTATTTTTGTGGGCTGTAAATATGCTCTGCAGCATTTGTTAACTCTTAAGAAAACCAGGGGTGTTAAGCACTCAACCAAAGCAAGGCACTGTGCTCCAAATGCATCTCTCCCTCTGGAGAGAAGGGAGCAGGGGAGTGAGTGGCTTTATGAGAAGCAATATCAAGTCACTTTGTGCACTTTGCTGCAGGGTTTCTGTAAGAGATTGCAGAGCCAACAGCTCTCACTCTTTTTTCCTGTCTTTAGCCACTGGAGAGGATAATTCAACACATTCTCCTGAAGGGGCTCGAGGTTCTGTGAGCCACCAGCTCAGCTGCCCGTTTAGGATGGCTGGATTTAGTTTAGTGCTGCTCCTAAGCTGGCACTGGCAGGGCTGTTTAGCTCAGACACCCTGTCCTGGGGTGGCTGCCACCCTTCAATCTGTGTCTGGCAGGTTTTGTCTCTTGGGTGGATGAGGCTTTGGGCTTTCTGGTCTTGTGGAAGGTGTCCCTGCCCATGGCAGGGGTAGTAGGAATGAGATGATCTGGAAGGTCCTTTCCAACCCAAACCATTCTGTGATTTTTTTGAGTAATGTAAAGAAAGAAGAAGAGGAGGAGGTAAGAGAAGTGACCAGGCAGCTTCCTCACAGTCTGCACCAGTGTTGATAATTCAGCCCTTGTCCATGAAGTCTCCAGAAGATTTCTTGGAGTTGGCCAGTGTTCTTCAGCAATGCAAAAAAATATTCTGGGACTCATCACAGGAATCTGCAAAAAAATACAAGAGACCAAAAGAAGAGTTAAAGTTTTGGGGCTTAATTTGCTTTCAGCACTGGGGGAGGAAAATTTACTGCTGCTTGCAATTTGCCCAGAGTTAAGAAATGCAAATAAATATATGGAGTTGTAGAATCATGGAATGGTTTGGGTTGGAAGGGGCCTTAAAGATTATCTCATTCCAACCCCCTGCCNATCTCATTCCAACCCCCTGCCATGGGCAGGGACACCTTCCACTATCCCAGGGTGCTCAGAGCTCCATTCAGCCTGGCCTTGGACACTTCCTGGGATCCAGGGGCAGCTATAGCTTCTCTGGACAACCTGTGCCAGGGGCTCACCACCCTCATAGGGAAGAATTCCTTCCTAATATCTGACCTGAATCTCTCATCTTTTAATTTAAAACATTCATTCCTTGCCCTATCACTATCTGCACGTGTAAAAAGTTCCTCTTCCTCTTTTCTATAAGCTCCCTCTAATGCTGAATGCACATTTTTGGGGTCTATCAGGTGTACATATCGTGTTTAAAAAGTTTTGTTCTTTGCAGAGAAGGACTGGTCGGGCTTAAATGTTCTCAGAACAGAGAACTTCCAAATTGTTGTTTCCAGGAGAGGGTTGTACAGGTCTCCTGCCCAAGGACACCAGTGTGGTGTGAGCATAATTTCCATTTTGAGAACACAGAAAATGGACTGGATGAAAAAGTTGAGCCTGAAAGGAATAAATACAAAATAAATACTGAATGTTTGCCTTTTATCCCACCCATTTTTTTGGGGGGCTCCAGCCTCACAGCTGAGCAAGCTGGTTATTCTTGGAGGGGCTGTTAACAGACACATGACGGTGGGATCAGGCCCACCCTGAATGAGCAGATATTTAATTACATGCCTGGCAAGTTCATGTCCTGGGCTGGAACAAAGAAACATCCAGAGTGGGCTCTTGTGGGGAGGAGGGGTTTGATCGTGCGGGTTGTGCGCGTAACGGAACGTCAGGGAGCAGCTCACCCCCAGCACTGGTGCAAAAATGGTGATTAATAAAATTATAACCGTTTATCCTACTAATATTAGGGTTCAACCAGGCTGGCTGTGCCTTTCCCTGATTCAGGAGGTGGTGCAATTATTTTCGTATACGCAAAACTTGGATAATGTGATAGCTCGAGTGCTTACTCTCTGGTTGCAGATATAATTATATGAAATGTCAAGTTAGTTTAAGAAATGCTTGGGGAAATCCCTACCCCAAGTCAACCAGGAATATGCCAAGTATTTCAGAAGACAACTTGTACCTTACTATTAAAAAAAAAAAAAAACAGGCCAGAAAGCAGCACTGTGTGCTGTGTAATGTATCTTGAATATTACAGTAAATCTTGAATATTATAGTGAAGTTGAAGCAATAGATGTGACTTCCCTTTAAAATTTGGAAAGGTGAATAAAACAGCTTTGTGTTCTTGCTGTGACTCACAGATGCCGTTTTATTCTGTTGAGTCTCAAATATGGTGAATAAAGGTAGAATCAGGACTTTGGTTTGGGGGGGAAAGTGGAGTTGGCTCTTCTCACAATGTGGATCCTCTGCCTCAAGGAAATGGACTTAGAAGAAAGTAAAATGGGTTTAGAAGAAAGGCCTGGGTGAATGTAAGGGATGGATGTGCTCTTTGCTGAGATCAGTGTGTGGGGTTTTATCCCTGGGTGAATGTAAGGAATGGATGTGCTCTTTGCTGAGACCAGAGTGTGGGGTTTTACCCCTGGGTGAATGTAAGGGATGGATGTGCTCTTTGCTGAGATCAGTGTGTGGGGTTTTATCCCTGGGTGAATGTAAGGAATGGATGTGCTCTTTGCTGAGACCAGAGTGTGGGGTTTTACCCCTGGGTGAATGTAAGGGATGGATGTGCTCTTTGCTGAGATCAGTGTGTGGGGTTTTATCCCTGGGTGAATGTAAGGAATGGATGTGCTCTTTGCTGAGACCAGAGTGTGGGGTTTTACCCCTGG
>VZTZ01020158.1:503717-572256 GCA_013400955.1 Drymodes brunneopygia | reverse complement strand
TCTCTTTTCTTTTTTTTTTTTCAAGTATAAGCACAGAATTTGAATTTTGGATGGTTATCTACAGACCATTAACAGGACAACACCTACATTCAGAGAGTCACATAAGTGCAGTGATTTTTGAGTGGCCTTAAGGACAGGACTTTAATTAAGCTCCTATGACAAAAGTTGCAGCAATAAAGATTGATTGAAGACATTGATGATATTGGAACAGGAGTTCAGCTAGAATAAATCAAAGCAGCTGAACTGAGGACCTAGCCCATTATTTCAAAAACCCTTTATTCATTTCCTGTACCTTTGGTCTACTGTGAAATGCACTTACGATTGCACTGATAATGTTGCACAGCTGGCAACAGAGGAAACACGCGGGTCTCAGAGCAGCAGTTGAATCTCCAGGCAGGACCGACTAAAAGCCCTGCCCTTCTTTATTTACCTATTTTTATATGTTTCTAAAGACAATCAAGGATTGGTGAAAAGGGTCAACACCCCTAAAGGTTTACAGGACAAAGACATGGTCAATCATCTTTCTCCACCCCAGGGAAAGGAATGAAAAACAATTCCACAAGTGCAAAACAATCCTGGCCGGGTAAGAAAAACAAGGACCATGTTTACAGAAAAAGCATGGGAAACTACAGTTACAGTGTTACAACTCATGGGGCCCTGTAAAACCAGGGCGACACTGATAAATGTTTAAGTTCAGCTGAACAGCAACACAAAACCAAAGCATGACAGGTGACACAGATGAGGCAAACAAGAATATCTGTAGAGTTCATATGTGCGCCTGCCAAGTATGAATTTACCTATAAAATACCAGCTGTAGTTGCTATCAGGATGTTACAAGCAAGCATGTGATGACGTGAGTGCTCAATCACATTGTGTAGAAACCCAGAAGCAGCATTTTTCTTAAAACACACCACTAGTTGCTTTAATAAGGAGGAGCTTACAGAATTACCAGAGAGGAATGTGAACAACAGCATAAAATACATTGCAGTGCAGATGTGATGTTATGGATGCTTCTTTCCCTTTTGCTCTGGGCACATCCTCGTCTGCTGCAACCACAACACATTGAAGATAACACAACATTTTACTTGGAGTGATGCTGTAAATAGGAGTAATTGTTTTGCTACATTTAAAATGCTTAGACACCATAGAGGGTCTACAAACTGAAGAGATTTTCATATCATTGAAATTAATAGAGCCTGTTTATCCAAAAATTCTATAAAAGCTTCAGCTTTGTTTTCAAATACATGTTTATGACCTATACGTTTACTAGGAGTAATATTTATTCTTTAAGTATTAATGCAAGTGTTAATGTACATTATTCTTTGGTTATTACATTTTCATATATAGAGGCTAACAAATAATAATAAATTCTCTGGAAAACATAGCTCAGATATTCTACATGTATTTGTGCTATTACATTGAATTGACTAAATATTTTTGACTCAAATAATATATCTCATCATAAAAAATTGACTGAGGAGGAAATGTGTGAAAACTTCAGAAAGTCTTGGTGGTTGTATTCAACGTGGGAGGAACTGAAAGGGATGAAGACAGAATTGAATGCCAGTATTGGGAAGGCTCAGCTCAGACTTCTTCTATGAAACTTGTTACATTTTTCCAGCAAGGCCATAAAATACATCACAGAAGCATGGGATTAAGATAAGGAATTAAACCTTGTTAAAAGAGCAAGCGTTTCTGAGCAACCAGAGAGAAGTGTGCTCCAGTGCACATTTAAATGCTGAAATTAGGCTCTGCAACATCAAGACAGGGAAAGAGGATGTGGGGGGTTCAGCAGAACAAATTACTGCACTGGTTTTAAGAGTGTTTCTCTTGTTCCCATGTTCCAGTGTATGTGTGCCAAGGCTACTTCTGTGTTCACTTTTTTCCTCCTTGTTGCTTGCAACGAGAAAATATTTGAGAATACTTCTTTTACCAACTGGTTAGGAGGAGCAGATCTGCTGTCCTTTATAAACTGCTTTGCAGATCAATCAATAATACATGCAGTCAACATCCCAGTAACTAAAAGGGGGTAATAATTTTTGCTTCAGTGACAATTAGAGGCAAAAGCACCATATCTACAGCAATGAAATATTTATTAGTAAGTAACCATGCTCATGTAAGTCCATTTTTCAGATTTAATACTTGTTCATTGTGCATATACATACACACATCAATACACACAAAGTGGGATGAAATAACTGTCCTAAGTCCTGTCAGTGTTCTTATAGCAGCACATGATGTATTTATGAAGCAATTTCAGCAAGGCTAAACTACAAAATGACCACTCCAACTACTATTTTATTATTATTACTAAGTCATTATTGCAAACCATAGGCCAAACCCTTCTGTTACACCAAGACTATCAAACATTTCCATGATAGCTGCTCCAGGCTGATGTACCTGTCAGACAAATGAAAGTCTCTTTTTCTCTGACAAAGTCCTGTACTACACCATGGTATGCCAAAGCCCAGTAACTGCTGTGAGCTCAGAGCAGCAGCAGTGATGCAAATGGAGAGCTGCACTGCCCTGCAGCCTCTGCTGTATGACAGCTTAAAATCATATTGATTGCTCCAGGGTAGTAACAACTTGAAAGCATAGCTCTATTCCCCTCTACCCCTCTTGCTGTATATCTTTGCCCAGATTTTAAAAGCTAAAACTGGCTCTTTATAGGACCTGATTCTTACTGAGGCATTGAATTCAACTAGAACATAAATATCCAGTAAAAGTAATTTTAAAACCTCTATGAGAAAAACTTACAGTAGGTACAAAACACATTTAACTAAATCCTTCATATAACTCTGTAGTCAGTGAAGAATTTTACTGGCATTCAATTTAAAGTCTTATGAAGAGACATAGTTCAGCTTCATCTTGGCCTTTCATACCTGTGGGATCTCTAGCAAACTGCAGACTATCAGCAGCAGAATCTTGAAGCTCATTAATCAAGGTATTAGCATATTCCAACAGACTGTGAACAAAGCAGAGTCTGAAATATGCAAACCAACGCTAGAAAGAAGAGGTTTCAGCATACTTACATTCTGCAAATGCTAAATAGCTCTCTAAAAGTAATTGCAGATCTTGTTCTAGTATTAGAAGTGAATTGTCGTGAGTCTTCATCTCAGGAACAGGCTGATTAGGATTTTCTTGCTAAAAATGAAAGACTTATCACCTGTTGCAGTTGTCTTATGCATATTTGGCAGCTGCTAATCCTTTATATAAATTTCAAGTGAAAGGAATTTAGCAGCCAGAGAGGGTCTGTGCAGCTGAGCCAGGTGGAAATATTTATTAAAGATACTCCAGAAGGTTTCCAGCTGTTTCTTCCACCTGCTTTACTCTAAAGCCTGGTGCAGAAAAATGGAAACAGCTGAGTCCAGATGCCCATTCTGGGATTCATTTCACTGTGGATCAGCACAAAACCTTCTTGGACAGAGGAAAACTATGTGCCCATTGTAAGGTGGCTGCCAGCAACTCGTTTGTGTCCTTCAGATAGCACATTCTGATGTTCATGCAGGGAACAGTGAGTGGAAATCTTAGCTGCTGGTACCAAAATCTTCACCACATTGGCCAGCTTCAGTGTGGTCTCGATATTGCAGATTAATATCCTCCTAGTGTAGTCTGGAGGGCAAATTTTGTTTCCCAATGTGATGAGAACAAGAATGTCAGTGGCATACAATCTTTTTAAGGACATAAGTAAATAAATCCTGCTAAAAAAGTCCTGCTGAATACATGACCTGCAGAATAGAGAAAGAGCCAAAGAGTATATGTAGCTCCTTGGAGTTGGTTACAAAGCCATGAATTCAGAGTGAGGTTCTTGCTGGTGAAAACTCTCTAGAGTAGCTGAACTTAAAAGAGCTTTCCTGGGTGCAGAGATCTTTCTCTAGAAACTAAATTACCTGAAAGTGACTCCCATTCAGTATAAGGAAAGGTGGTGGCATCCTTAGTACAGCAGTCTAGATTGTGTGATTCTTCTCTCTCTATGAAATAAAGTCGATTAGTGAAACTTTTAATTAGAATGGCTATTGGTATGGCCTAGATCATAACCAGGTTGCTGCAGAAAGCAATCACAATTGCTTAATCTATAGGGAATTATTAAATAGCAGCATGACATCTGGAGCTTCTTGGGAAGAGAACATTAACCTAAAATACAGGGGATTAGAAATATGGAAAAGAGAGTAAAACAAAGATCATCATCTGACAGAAATTGTGTTTCATGACACCATCACAGGCACATAGCAGGAAAAAAAGGAAAAAGTGATCCTTGCACTCATGTCATGGTTTAACCCCAGCTGGAAACTACCACACAGTCACTCTCACCTCCCCACCAGTAGCCCAACGAGCCTAAACCAGAACAACTTATCTTTCCTGTCAGCTGGAAAGATACCTCCCTGCTACCACTAGTAGAGCATGGCACAAGTTGTCCTTTTTCCTAGGAATGAAGAGACTCTTTCTCCCTCAGATCTACTCTCTCCTGCTTGACAATTTCTTTCTCTGGGTTTGTTATTTTCCTTCCACCTTTGCTTTTCATTCTCCATTATTAGGTGCCTGCTGAAGTTTCCTTTTTATGTCATCGGTCTTTTGTTTCACTGCCTAGTATTTTCACACTCTCCCATTGACTCAGCATCTTTCTCTTTGATCTTACAGTTTTATTTTGCTTTCTGATCTCAGTCTTCTCTCCAATGCAAAGTAATCCTTTCTGTACATAACGAAAGAAGGCTTTAAACTAAAGTTGCTGAGGAGGGGAACCTCATTCCATCCCACTCTTACCAGTTTTATGCCATTGTCAGAAAAAGATGCCCAGAGCATGGAAAGGGATCACATGTCAGGGGGAGAACATCTGAGGAGCAACACAAAGGAATTCCAGCTACTAGGTCAGCCTCTTGGGGACCCCAACTCAAATGCCTCTATGCAAACACAGGCAGCATGGGGAGTAAACAAGGGGAGTTTAGAGATGTGCACATGCCTGCAGGGCTATCATCTCATTGACATCAGGAAGGTGTGGTGGGAGGGCTCCTGTGACTGTAGTGTCGGAATGGAAGGATGCAGGCTCTTTAGGAAGGACATGCTGGGCAGACAAGGAGAGGATGTCAGTGACGAACTGGAGTGCACAGGGATGGATGAGGAGCTGACTGAGAACTTAGGGGTCAGGAACAGGTGACTTTATACTGGGGCTCTGCTACAGGTCACCCCAACAAGAAAACTGAGCAGATGACAGATATAGACAGATAGGAGCAGCTTCACATTCATAAGTCCTGATCCTCATGGGGACTTCAACCACCCCAAAATCTGCTGGGGCAATCCAAGAGGTCCATGTAATTCCCTGGTGTTAACTTTCTTCTGCAAGTGAGAGGAGCCAATGAGAAGAGGTGCTGTGCTGGGCCTTGTTCTCACCAACAGGGAGGGTCTGGTGACGAATGTGAAGCTCAAGGGCAGCCTGGACTGCAGTGGCCATGACTGATGGACTTCAAGATCCTAAGAGCAGCAAGGATGGCACTGAGCAAACTCCCTATCCTGGACTCAGAAGAGCAGACTTCAGAGATCTTTCTGGTAGACTAGCATGGAATATAGCCTCCATTTCGATGGAGGAAAGAGAGGCCCAAGAAAACAGGTTAATATTCAAAGATCATCTCCAATCTCGGAAGCAATGACAAAAAAGGGGAAGTCAGGCAAAAATGCCAGAAGGCCTGTGTGAACGAACAAGGAAGTCCTGGACAAATTCAAACATGAAAAAGGATCCTACAGAGAGCAGAAGCAAGGGCAGGTAGGAATACAGATAAATTGTCCAAGAAGTCAGTGACAAGGTCTGGAAAGCTAAAGCCCAGATAGAATTGAATACAGCCAGGCATGTCAAGGGCAAAAAGAGAAGATTCTATAGGTACATTGGTGATAAAAGGAAGGCTAGGAAAAATGTGGGTCCTCTCTGGAAGGGAACAGGAGACCTGGTAACCCAGAATATAGAAAAGGCTGAGGTACTCAACAATATTTTTATCGGTTTTCTCTGGGAAGTGTTTCAGCCACATCATTGAAGCTGCAGAAGGCAAAGGCAGGGGCTGGGAGAATGAAGACCTGCCTGCCATAGAAAAAGATCAGTTCCAAGTCTATTTAGGGAACCTGAAGGTGCACAAGTCCATGAGACCTAATGAGTCCATGAGTCCTGAGGGAAATGGTGGATGAAGTAGCTAAGCCGGTGTCCGTTACATTTGAGAAGTCATGTCAATCTGGTGAAGTTGAAATACAACCCCCATTTTTTAAAAAGGGAAAAAAAGGAAAGAACCAGGAAACTATAGGCTGGTCCATCCCACCTCAGTGCCCATCCGGGTCATGAAGCAGATGCTACTGAAAACTACTGTGAGGGGTATGGAAAATAAGGAGATTTATGAGAGCCAAAAGTGGCTTCACTAAGTTCCAATAAAGACAGGCTGAGAGAATTGGGGCTGTTCAGCCTGGAGAAGGGCAGGTTCTGGGGAGCCCTTACTGCAGCCTTCCAGTAACTAAAGGGGGGCTACATGAGAACTGGAGAGCACTGCAAGGGCCTATAGTGATGGGACAAGGAAGAATGGCTTTTAACTGGAAGAGGATGGGTTCAGAGTAGGTGTTAGAAAGATATTCTTTACTGTGAGAGTTATGAGACTCTGGAACAGGCTGTCCAGGGAAGCTGTGGATGCCCCATCTCTCAGAGTGTTCAAGGTCAGGTTGGATGAGGCCCTGGTCTACTGGAAGGTGTCCCTATCCTGGAGAGCTGGAAGAAGATCAAATGTAAGGTCCCTTCCAACCCAAATCATTCTATGAGTTTATGACAACTTATACTCTCCAACTTATACATCTCGTTTCCTATTCCCTCTCATTTCCTTCTTTCTCATACATTATTTTTAATGTATTCTCCTCATTGTAACATACCCTTTCCCTACTGTGCTCCACACTACTCAGAGCTCTTTCTATCTAGGGCATTTACTGTAACCTTAGCATATGAAAGGGTTCCCAAGAATTTACTAATTTTTATTTGCAATTAAAACTTTGTCTTTTAATAGCTTGTTTTATTTAAGAACAAGGTGCAACAAGAATTCAGATGCAATGAAAATGCAGATATTCTAGAAGGCATAGCAATTTTATTAAATAATATGCTGTCTTCCCACTCCTTTAAATATTTAAAATCATTTTGCAACTCTTTCCACATAGTACACAAGCAGAAAGCAATTGGGCAAAAATAGCAGTCATTAACTTTGTAGATGCACTAAGCACAGCAGGTAGTATATAGGATTCAAATTCAAACCACCACTTTTCAGAAGCAAAGTCTGGAGGGGCTCTGCTTTCTGCAGTAGACAGAGGGAGTATCATCTGAATGCTCATTAAAATAAAACATAAGGACTGGTCCTTCTATCTTTATAGCTATGAGTAGACAAAATTTATTTGGTACTCAGGACAATTATGCATAAGAGGAGAAAAAAAATCCTTAAACAAAACCTATGAAAAAAATTCTAGATTAATGAAATAAACAAAATATTAGTTAACTATATTACAGACTCTAAAGGATGGAAACCTGACTTTTGCAAATGTGTGAGTATGGTAGGCAGAAGCCCATAAAAGTTATCTGGTACTTTTCAGTATTCAGAAGTGCAGTATGTAGTAATCCAATACTGCCCTTAACCTGTTTGATATCTCTTGGGGAAAAGGTACATAGGTCATATTTGTAACAGAACATAAAGAAAAGTATGCTATCGATTGCTCTTGTTGGCTGTGCACTCTGCTTTTGCTATGTTAATTACAGCCACCTTCCTTTTCCACCTTCTCCATGAAGGTCAAAAGTTAAATTTCTGTCCAACAGTTGCAAACTGCAAATAGACCCCATTAACAACCAAAAAATAATTTTCAGTTAAGGTTAAGTTCAAGTCCCTTGTAACCAGCAGGTGGAACTGCAGTGCAGATCACCAAAGCTGCTCCCAGAAACCACAGGATTTTTGGCAGTAGAGTGACTCCACACAGTTGCAGATTCAGTGGTGCCATTCTTAATCTCTCTGCGACATCCAGGACACAGAACCTCCCAAGTTTTGCAAATTTGTTTCTTTACTGAATGAGAAAACCAAGCAGGTTTTACTGCATTTCATATCCCTTAATCTCATGTAATTTCTACACTAGTAAATTTAAAAGCAACCACCATTGAAAATTTGTATCCACTGTGAGAGTAATCATGGCAATGTTAATGAGACAGTACAGACTGGACCGCAGGCACAGGCAGATGCTTTACAGAGCTGTACATGCCATTCAGAAGAGATTTTTGCAAAGCATTTAGACTTCTCCTTGGGGTCTGTGAGTCCCTCCTATCCACAGACATAGGAAGAATGCTGTTTTTTGCAGTGCTACTTCAACTAGTCAAAAGATTATCTAGTACCCTGGGCTGAAATAGAATGTGAGAAAGGGCAGGTTATCTTAAAACTGCTTGTATCCAGGTAGTTAAAATATGTGTTGACTACCAATCTTTGGAAACTTTCCTGCTACCAAGCCCCTTGTAGTGTCCTCTGTTATACATGAAGAGTTGCTGGTTTCAATTTCCAGGTGAAAGTTGCCTACAAAAAACCAATGCCAAACCACTTCACTTGGTTGCAGCCTCAATAAAAGGGCAAAGTTCAAAGATGGAAAAAACAGAACTAACCTTGTTGCAAAGGTGCCATGGCTACATACAGGCAAAAGGATGGTAGAGTGGTAGTGGTAGACAGTTCACTCAACCTTATCCCATATCTGCAGAAATAACTGTCCCAAGGAAAAGGCTGAAGGACCTTAGTGAGTTTTATAATTAATTAGCAACATGCCATTAGATATGGCATCATACAGTAGACTTCACCAAGTCAGGCCTTTCCATCTATATCAAGCATGATAGTATATTTCAAAGTTAAAAGGAAAAACACTTTAGGTAACATCGTGGCAACTGTAACCCTTCTGGATATATTGCACTATAAATACTAGAAACCACTACAGTAGAGCTTTTATCAAATCCTGGTCCTGAATGTAAGAGACTGAGGATTCAACAAATCAGAGAAATGATAAAATAAATCAATCATCCTGATGCCATATTATTGCAAGCTGCCATCCCTAAAGAACACAAGGTAGTCAATAGTTGGTGTGACAAATGGACCGGTCACTGCTGCAGCTTTGACACATACAGTCATCTCAGGTTAATCAATGTAAAGGGAATAAAATACCCAATTCCTTGATCTTGTTATTCAAAGCTCCTGTTTGGCACAGTACTAAAATATATATTGCTAATTTGGAATTCAGATTGCCTTCACAGCAGCCCTTCTATGCTTAAAAGTAGGCATGTATTTAAATGCCTTACAGAAATGGAACTTAAAAGGGAAAATGGGCTAATAAAGATTTAGAAATCTGAGCTGACAAACCAACCAATTTTAAATTCAGACAGGGATGGTTCTTATCATGTTATAAGAAGGAAGGCATCTACTGTTCATGTTTGCTACTTTGTAAACAATCATATTTGCTCCGTTGGCACTGGCATCCCATAATTATTTCCCTTATCCAATTAAGGCAGCAGCTGAAATTCCCCTCATAAATCTTTCTTCCCCAAACAATTCAATTGGTTTTACTTACCTCCACTATGATTAGCTGAGCATGCATTTTCAAAGCCTATTTCTTCCCCCCATTTAAATGTGGGGTCACGTGCTGACTTCAAAATTGATTTTCAAGGAAAACATGCTTTACTGAGCACCTCAGCTTCCATCAACAGGGTGGGACAGGATGTGAACCTGTGTGGCAAAGCCTGTAACCAAGGACACAGAATGGCAGCAATATGACTGAAAACAGCAAGAGGGAGAGCTAACACCTCCTTCTACATGAACCTTGTGTGGCTATAGGTGGCTGCCTCCTCCATCACCAGAGATGAAGTTACTACAGAAGAAGGATTAGAAATGGGTGTTGTGTGTACATGTATGCTGCCTGAAACAGAATTGCCGCTGCATATGTGCTGGCTATTAAAAATAAATAAATAAAATTTTGGACCAGAAGCTGAGAACCATCATCTTCATCTAACCATATCTAAATTCATACCAGCTGTTGTACCACATAAGACCTACCACTCTTCAAATTGCTGGCATAATACCAAAACATGATCCAAAACACACTGAATCTAGTCTGTTATCTTGGTGCAAAACGGGGAAAGAACTACAACTTTTCCATAAACATCACTTAGCATAAATTCCAAACACAATGCATTCGAGGTCTAAGTGAAGTTTTATTTAATATAAAGCAAACTTTGAAATTGCAGGAGTCTATGGAAAAGTAAAAAACCATTCTGTTTTATTTTTTGGAACCAGATAGAATTGGAGGGAAGAAAAAATATTTGTAATTTTATATGTAGAACAAAAACATTTTTATAGAGTAAAAAGGTTCATGAGGTAAAATGGTATTGGTTTAGGTGCTTTTAAAAGCAGACCTAAGCTGAAGGGACAGATTACGTAAAGTGACATATACTGCAGCACCAACATTTTATATATGTTGTTGTACCAAATGTAGTATCACCATCTGATCTTTCTGAATTTAATAATAGAGTAAGAACATGCCTGCTTGAAAGAGTCTCCAACTCAGTAAGGAAAATGAAGGGGTGCTGAGACAAAACACCAAATCCTGTGTTTCAGTGACAGCTACTCCTGATTTCAGGCACCACCACAGCTGTGCTGTTACTAGCCCCTACAAATAGGAGGACTTTGATTGTTTTCCCCCATTTCAAGCTGGGGAAGTTAGATAGACAAGGGAGGATCTTCATAGGCTTAAAAAAATTAAAAAGAGAGGGATATATTTCTACTTTGTTTCAAAATATGAAGTAACCAAAAGAGTTTTTTAAAAGAATGGTACTAATTCTGAATAAGCTTTACAAAATACATTCTTTTTCAAAACACAGTCAGAAAAATAGCTGTTGCTAGCAGTAATTCCCACTTCCTTTTGTTCCCACTGATGTTGAGTCATCTTTACCTAGAGTGAGGTAATGCTCTCATTGAAGAATCAGGAAGGATGGACTGGATAGCAGTGTGCTTCGTGTTGAGGTCCAGCATATCTTCTATTCTTCAGTTCTTTCAGCATTTTACTCCAATGGATATACTTTCTTGCTATTTATGTGTGTTTCGTTCCTATTTTGAATTGGCTAGTCTTTAACTTCCTTTTTTGCCTTTATTCATTCATTAAAAGGAAAAAACAAAGTGAAATGGCTCTGTCTTTGAATTGTTCTTGCTTTGTGAACCAGTAGTTCTGAAATTAGTTTTGTTGATAAGGTGTGTCATGCTCTTTGAATATCTCAAGCAATTACATAAATTTTGTAAACATAGGTAATTATTTGTATTTTAATCAGTGTCCGCTCTTTTTTTTTTAAATTACTTTACAAGCTAGTCAAGTATTTTATGGGGTTATGCCAAAGTATTTTTCCTCTGACAAAAGCAATTTTGTCAACATTGAAATGCCTGGGGACTTTTCAAATCTGATACATCCAAGCTTTTAAGTATTCATTGAGAGTGAATGTCGTAAAAAGGAAAAGAAGTGAATGTATTCCTTGAAAGATCACAGGAACACAGAACAGGAGAGGAAAAGGTTACACTAGCAACTATAAAAGATTTCACTGTGTCCATGGCAGAAATCTTATATCTGGTTTTGGAGTCTACAGTTCAAGAAAAGATTTAAAGAAAAAAAAATAAACAAACATACATGAAAATATTGTATGAGTTAGTAAATTGATCCATACTAACAAATTCAAGTGGTCAAATGTCAGATGCATGAGGGAAAACTTAGGGAGTGAAAAAAGCAAAGTCCAAAAGGAGAACATGAAAGTGGTAGCTCAAGGGGTTCTTTTTATGAATTTAACAATATAGAGAAGCAAGACCATATGTAGTGTAACTCGATAGACATACAGGTTATAATAAATAATCTTAAATTATATACTACTGAGATTGTAGTGAATCCTTTGGCTGGCATTTTTTTCCACCAAGATTGTAAGTGTTTGTTAGAACTTCTGTTCTGCTTCATGCAGTGTCCTCTTCCTCTTTGTGGTATCTGTTGTTTCCGATAGTGTTCCTTAAATACATGTTAGCATCAAAAAGCCTGAACTAGAAGGTTCAGGTGAATTATTTATTATTTAAGGTAAATTGGTTTTAGTAAATTTTTTTCAAGAAATCTCTGTGTTCTTGACTTGAATTCTTTGTGTTTACAAAGAAAAATTGCTGAAAATTTTAAGCTTCCTGTGGAAATAGAGTGGTGGTTTCCCTGTCTTTGATACGCCCTTTGAAGGAAATATCCATTAAAAGCTGTTACTGAAGATATTTTGGAATACAGATTTTTAGAACCAAAGTGAAACAGTCATCCATTACATATTCAAAGAAAGTATCCTCTCTTTACTTGTATTTACTGTATTTATTGGTGCTCTAACGCTTGCAAGAGTAATTTCAAGTATGTTTGCACTATACCTACACCTTTATGATACTGGATCTGTTGCTCTTAAGAGATAGTCTTCTAATTTATTCGTGATATAACCTTGTCCATATTTATTGTATTTGCAAGGATTAATGGAGGGAAGCCTATTAGAATGATTAGGATTTTCAGCCCCCAATACATTTAAATATTTTCCTGCTGAATACATACTCAGCCTCTAGTTATTGTGGGGAATTTCCTTGCTTGGGGATTCTCTCTTACTCCACCATACAAATCTTGGCACTTTCCCTTTTTCTTATTTTAGAGATATATCTGTCATGTCAGCAGATTTTGTGGTTTTCTAAAAAACTAATTGATCATATGCTTTCTGCTAACCTCATCCCTTTATTTGCTCTCTAGTTTATGTGCTGGAGTTCAGACGCTTACTCCATGTTTGTTGTCCGTACAACCACTACATTTTACCAGTCTGTGTTGCTTCTTGTTCAAATAATTTCTCTCTTCCACTGCAAGGTACACACCCACAGCAACACCAGGCCAGATTCAGCTGAACTCTTGATTTTTATCAGATTCCCAGATCCAGATGTTCTTTGGAGAAAATTTAGGTTTGGTTCCGAACAGTTGAGCTTGGTTATATCTGGGTTTCAAGTTAAATTTATAAAAGCAATTTATATTCCACGAGTCTCGTGTCCTGGTTTAGGGCAAATTTTAGGAGGAAACTTCCAAGAGGGTTATATTTTACACTGATTTTCCTGCTACTTCCTTTCCAGTCATTCAGGTGCAAATATCCGTGGCTTTGCCTGTTTGGGGCAGAATCTAACAGAAGGGGCACAACAGCTGCCACCTGTCAATTGCTTGCTATCCAAGTAGAAGCTTCCTCTTCTGTTTGAGAGTCAGTGAATGAGCTGGTAGAAAAGCCTTCTGGAAAACAGATTGGCACCCTCTCTGAGATGTACAGAAATATTCCCTTAGCTTTATGAGAGTTTTGATTTGAGCACTCAGCGCAAATCAGTGGAGCTATGGAGGTTCTTGGGGTTTTGTGGGTTAGCGAGGGGCTGCAACTTTCTCAGCAAAGCAGCAGTGCTGAATACTGAAATATGTGTACTGGAGGAAAATGGAATTAAATGAAAGGGGCTCAGAGAAACCACGGATGACTTTTCTGGAGCAATTAGTTCTGCTGTTAGAATATGGAGTAATATGTGCTGTCTTTAGCTGTGAATCGGAACATCATGCAACACAAAACAGGACAAAAAAAGGGCAGAAAACTCATTGCCCAGTTTTAAAAACAAGCAACAGTGCTACACTGTGGTGTTCCAGTAGTAGATTGGGCTTCTTTGCCCCTGATGCAGCCCGTCAAGGAAGGCACTGTATCTGGTTACAATACTGCTAGCTCCAAACCTTCAGTGAGGAGACACAGGCTGTTGCTTGTGTATTAACTGGAATTTTAGAATGACTACCAATATCCGAAGGGAGTCCTTTCTTTTGAGCAGGATTTCAAGGTTATGAAATTAATTTCATTTCAATTAAATTTTAAATTCTGAAATTAAGAAAAAAAAATTTAAAAGGGCATATAACAATGAGAAATGGGGGGGCAGGGGGAGTGTTACTGATTTTTTCCTTAATTATACCTATGGCATCATCAGGGACTTTAAATACTCCAAGATCATGAAGCAGTGCTGTTAAAATGCATTGATGCACAACACTTTAAATTGACTATTTTGTTTAATATGCCTTTTCTCTCATGTATATTATGTGCAGTAAGTCCATTGACTTATTGAAATAGTGAAACTATACAGTCTGGCTAAGTTAAACTACCATTGTAATTGCAGATTTTGCTTTCAGGTTGCAGGAGCAGCCCCCATTCTCTGACAAGTGTTCGAATTATGCCTTTTAAAAATCAGAGTCCATAAATGGAAACAACAATACCACATATCTTTAAGGCTTTTACATTTTCATTTCGTTTTGTACAGAACTTCTATCCTTTCTTCACAGTATTTGTGCGCTAGTAAACTGATAATCTGAAGAGGGATAAAATGTCAAGAAAGGTCATATTATTTCACTTAATATAAACATCCTTTTTTTTTTCCTCCTGCCTCAGTGTAACTGTATTCAAAAACTTTCCTGATGACTTACTACAAAATAACATTTTATATTTTATAAGCTGCAGAAAAATAAGCCAGTCTAAACAAATTAGATATTTCAAAGATACCATTTTGCAAACTAAGTAGAAAGGTTTTTTTGGAGCTTGTGATACTAATACCAAATTCTGTTTCTTGAACAGCAATTAAGTATTTTCCCAGTGAAAATACTGCAACTACTCAGAGCTGTTGCAGATTATTTTTAGTTCTCTCAGACCTCTGTAAATATTTATAACATCAAAAGGCAGTCAAGCAGTGACACCCAGTGGTTTCAGAATTCTGTTTTCAGTCTTTATTGCAGAGAAATCTTCTGTTTATCTCTTAGTTTCAAATCCAGTGTTACTCAAAATGGGTAAATAATTTCCTGTTGAAGAGGTAGTCAGAATCCAGTAGTGATCCATGGTAATCCAGATTTCTCCATCTCACTAGGCAACTCTAGATTAAATGATTTAACTACCACCAGGATGAATATTAGTCAGCTCTGTACATTCAACGAGTTACTCAAGAAATGCATAGAAATAAACTCTGCAAATAAGCAATGAAAGTAGCCTTTGAACAATCAAGGGTATAAAATTCTGTGCTTAAAATCCTTTAAATACTAGAAAGAAAGAGCATTTTTAACCATTTTTAAAGCCTTTGAAATTCATTAATGGAAAACAATGTTCTATTGAAAAATTCTATTAATATTTATATTAGTAAAAATAAATAAGAGGTGATGTTAGTAGTGGCATTGGGATGTCAGCTTGACATTTTCAAAATTGCCTGGAATTTAAATTGCAAAGTAAACCAAAATTCTGCCAAAACAAGTTTTCTTATCAAACATGACTGAACTACAATTTCCTCAGTGGCATATCTTGAAGACAAATTGTCTGCCCAACATAAGGAGTGAATGCAAGAAGTCTCATTTTCTAACGGCTGTCTCAGAGATAAACAAATATAACAGTTTTGAGTTTTAAGTCAATAACTCTGCTTTATCAAAACAAGCAAAACATCTTAGTCACAGAGTATTGATGACCATAAAAACAAATCAGATCACCCAGCCTTTTAAAATGTTCCAACAGCCACTCTCGGAGTATGTCTCTGCCAGTCTTGCAGACGCTGTAGAAGAATGCTAGAAGAATTCCTTGTTTGAATTCTCTACCAGTTCAGTGTAACCAGCTACACTGATTCCCAGGGTGTATGGGAATAAAGAGAACATGGAAATGCATTGTAGCTATTTCAGCATAAAGGCTCTATGATTTAACACAAGTTTTATTAACTGAGCTCAGGAAGAAGATATTGGAATCCATGTCCATCACTCTCATACATCTCAGCATTCCCTCGGGCTGTGGTTGACTGCCCACTGCAGAAGATCATGCAAGACAGCCATGCACCACATAATTCCTGAAAACATCGACACACATCTATTTCAGTGGAAATTTTGTAAACAGTAGCTATGACCTATAGTCTGTACTCCCACAATGGGAGGGCGTAGTGGCATCTACTTAGGAATTCATAACAACTCCCAAGCCAAGGTGTGGCTGAAGATCCAGCCAGACCCTACGTGGCACTGCATGGGAAACAGCAACAGATGAAGAAAGGAAGTCAGAGAGAGCTCTTCCTCTGGAAAAGGAGGCTGCAGTTCTGCCAGGAAGAGCTGGCCTTCAGCACCAAGGTTCCCCCCTAGAACTGCTTCATTAGGAATTCTTTTCAAAATTGGATAATAAACAATTTTAAATACAACAAAACAAGGAATAACAGTAGAAGTGCTCAGGGGCTTGTTAGATAACAGCTCCAAGGTCAGAGATGTTTCAGACTAAAGAAACCATTTGCTGACTGCTCTCTTCTTTCTCCTATTCTCTCATAGCAAAAGGCTGAGGGAGCTGGGCCTGTTTAGCATGTAGTAGACTGAGGGAGGGCCTTATTGATGTATAGAAGTATCTGAAGGGAGGGGTCAGGAGGATGGAGCCAGGCTCTGCTTGGTGGTGACAAGCAGTAGGATGAAAGTCAACTGGCAGAAAATGATGGAGGAGGTTCCACCTGAATATGAGAAAAAACTTACTTACTGTACAGGTAACCAAGCACTGGAATAGATTGGCAAGGAAGGTTGTGGAGTCTCTGTCTCTGCAGAAGTTCAACAGCTCTTTGGATACAATCCTGCACAACGTGCTCTAAGGGACCCTGCTTGAACAGGGGTGTTGCATAGTTGATCTTCAGTGGTCCCTTCCAATCTTACCCATTTTTTGGTTCTGTGAAATGGCAGAAGAGACTGGATTGTCTTTCTGTAGCAAGGTTTTGGTACCTGGGGAGCTGCAGGTGGGAATACACCAAAAGCTTGCCCCCATGTAGGACAGAGCCAGGACCAACTGGCTCCAAGACAGACCCACCACTGGCCAAAGCCGAGCCCAGAAGCAACTTTGGTGGCACCCTGATATCCTGATACTCCTGGGAGGGAGTAGTTACATCTACTTAGAAATTAGTAACTCCCAAGATGGAGGTCTGAATAAAAAAGATGTTTTTTAGGTTTTTCCCAGGATATTTCACTCCTTTTTCTTAATTTTCTTCTTTGAAATATACAGCAAAGTATTTCCTTTGGATAACAGATGCTGCTATGACTTGTTTTATATTGAGGTGCCAGCTGTCCCTTATGTTCCAAAAACAATGCCAAACCTGCTGGCACAAGACTTACTATAGTGTCTTTTATGCAATGTTAAGTTGTTCCAAGTGGGCAACTCTTCCTGTTAAAGTTTTCCCTCTTTTTAATAGACACTAGTTTTTATGAGGGAGGTCACTGCTGGTATCATTACCTGTAGTGACTGGATAATTAGAGTAATAAGCCGTATGGGAGAACTACAAGCAATGACCAAACAGAGCATGTGGCAAAGAGGGAAGTGGATATTTCCATAATTGTATCTACATTTTCAACTGTATTAATTCTCCAAAGGTTGGGATTGTTGTGCAAACATTGCTTTTAGGGAAAATCAGTTTGGCTTAGCAGAAGTGAAAGCTTTACCCTGTGTTCAGGAGTGCTCTTCCACCAGAGTAGTAAGACAGAACTTGTGACCTTGCAAGCAAAGCATCAGTGCCCCCTGCCTAACTCTTCACGATCAAGCATCTTGGAGAAAGACTTCATAGAGACATTTGACTGATCCCATCTCTTCTTGCTAACCCACCCCCTGCTCCCGTATAATTTATCTAACACAACCATTTTTGGGTGTGAGCTCAGTTATTTAACAGCAAGAGCTTGTGACCCTTCACAATATCGATACTAGTATGATCCACAGCAACTGCCAAGTACCTGGAACTCTCAAATGTATATTTATAGTCTGGTCATTCCATGAGTATGTACCTCAAAAGCCAGGTTCTTATCTAGAGGTAGGTAAGAATCTCCCCAACCAAGTTCATAATTGTGTCTCTTGTGGGAGTTCAAAACATCTTTATATGTATGCAGCTGTTCTAGGAAAGACAGCTATTGTAGCATTTTTGACTCTCAAACTTGTTCCTATCAGACAGGTCATGATATTTCAGGAGCTTCCCGAGTGACTTGCTTTTTCTATTTCCCTATCAAAAAACTTTGATTTCAAATGAAGAGAATGTATTTTCTCTAGGGATGAAACCAGGGAAATACCAGCATAGCAGACTCTAATAATTAAGAAGTCAATATTGTTGGTACATATTTTTCTATAACACCTGAGCACAAATGTAGGATGAAAATGCAGATGCTTATTTTACCAAAACACAGCCCAGCGAACATATGATCCGGATCTGCACAGCTCTCTAATGGAAATGACTTGGAAATGGTGCTGTGACAAAGACTATAAATCAATAACAAGCCATGGAATTAGCAAGTTATAAAACCAACTATAATCACTGGAATTTCTCCTGCTTAAACCCAGGCTGCACTTTACCAATTTCATTTTATGTCTTCTCAAGTTACAACATGAAATGCTGTCACTGAAAAGACTCAACTCACTAAAGATACAGTTAAGACCATTTATCCGAGGTTTCATAAGAAACCTTAGGTATGACCTAATTGCAGCCTTCCAGTACCTGAAGGGAGCCTACAGGAAAGACAGAAAGGTACTTTTTACAAAAGCACATGGGGACAGGACAAGGGGGAATGGATTCAAACTGAGAGTAGGTTTAGATGAGTTATACGGAAGAAGTTCTTCACTGTGAGAGTGATGAGGCACAGGAACAGGTTGCCCAGAGAAGTTTTGGATGCCCCACCCCTGGAAATGTTCAAAGCCTGGTTGGATGGAGCTCTGAGCAACCTTGTCTAGTGGAAGGTGTCCCTCCAGGGACAGGGGGTTGGAATGAAAAGACCTTTAAGATCCCTTCCAGACTATTCCGTGATTCATGACCAATAAAATATTCTCCATATTTTCTGCAATATAGTTTCTCCTTCCTTCAAATGTGAATACTTGAGAATTGCTGCATCATTTTAGAATATAACACGTATATAATTAGGATCAGCAGTATCTGCTTTCAAGTTAGCATTCATTATTCAAACAGACTTTACTTCTGTAAGACAACTGCACTGATATTCAATTCTTACCTTATTGTATGCTCGCAAGAAAATGGATCAAAACAGAACACAAGTGGATGTTTTGAAAACAGACAAACCTCATTATTATCAGGCAATTCACCGTCACTTCTTTTCAATTTCACCTACTTTCCATTGCTAATGTAAATTTTACAAACCCCACATTCCTCTGGGCAGCAAAAGACTTCAGGAATTTTAGGGTCTGTATGCAAAGACACACCAACATTTACCTGAAAATATCTTCTGCCAGCACAGTATATATTAAAAAAAAACCCCTTGCTTTAACATATAAATAGAAATACCTTACATATGACTTGTTATTTACATTATATTAATAATTTGGTTATGGAAACAGCATTTGCTGATGGGAAAAATATTTTTAAAGGCCATGTTCCCTCCTCAAACAGTAAGGTTTTGTATTTCGTGCAAAATAGGAAAGCTTAACAGTAGTATGTGGTTTACTGAGAGACATCTACAACATGAAGCAGGGAATTTTGGGCAGTTAAAATGATATTGCTTTAAATCTGTGAGCAGTCTCAGATGGTTGGAGCAGGCAGCAATCAATCTTTGTTTAAACACACCCCTAAAATTAATGCCATTAATTAGGACAATTGGCTCTGGCTGAAATGATGAAGATGCTAAGCTTTTTCTGAGCAGCAAACACCAGTCAATATGAATTATGAAGCACTGAAGCAAGTTTGTTTGCTGGTAGATTGTTTAACAAATGAGTCAATAGCTCATGCATTTAAAATCGTGTTTTCTTTGTCATAATAAGTCATAGCCTCAAATACAGTGCAGCACAGCAGCATAAGCTGGCACACAGATGTGGCCAAGTGCAAGAAAAGAAAATGCTACAGTGGAGAAGAGAAAGTTTTACTGGACATTCAGGGTGCCCACAATTATCTTTACAAATTCTAGTAGAAGGAATCTACACTGATGGAAAAACAAAGAGGCAGGTAAAGGAAATTATACATGAAATCTTTTCCAGTTTCTTGAGGCAAATGGTACAGTTGTTTCTGACAAAGCAAGTTATGTTTTGATAATATAATGTAAGCCCCACTTTCAAGCCTAAACTGGAATTGCTACATTTAAGTCATGTCCTTGTATCACTTGTGTGTCCCAAGAACAGTACTGCTGAATGTTTTCAACTGTGTATTGTGCACATACTTATTAAATTAATTGACGGCTCTACTTCATCCAATTTCTTCCAAAAAGATATAAAAATGCTTACAAACTAGAACTCTGTTGCCTCTAGTTATAAAGAGCTTTCAGATGACAAAACTAATTCTTGCTATAACAAGTCTCAAATGTGTCTGTTGTCCACTGTGCTGAATGTGGGTCAAGAGGAGCTTCCTTATCACAGAGCTTCTGATACCAAAGGCAGGGTTTGGAAAAAGACTATGCAACTGTAAGTAGATTAAAAAGGAAAATACAGAGTCATATAGGGTGCTCAGCACCTGATAGTGAGACCTTTTAATCTCAGTATATGGGTTTCTGGAGTTTATATATCACAGCCCACAGTGAAAGCTCTGCAAATTACCTGGAAAATTATGAGTTGCATTTGAGAAAGTTCTTAGAAATGGGATATTCTGGAAAAACTTCTTTTATCACAGTGATTTAAAAGACCATCATGTAAAGGTAAGAAAGTCTCAATCTTTCATGTAAAACAAAATATTACTTTAAAAATAAGCTGCTCTCTTCTTTTTTTCTTTTTATTTTTTTTTTAATTTTTTGGTTGAAAAATACATAAAATAATCTAGAAGACCTGCTTGTTCCATCTGAACAGAAAAGAGGAAAAAAGTCTAATTGGAAAAAAAAAATAAGGGAGAAGGGTATTTCAGGGAAACCAGTTAAGAGGAAGTGCTGAATCTTTGTTCTCAAGTACTTTGTAGGCCAGAATTTCAGGTGCATGTTTCCTAATATTAGCTAGAAAATTCTACATAATAAAACCTAACAACAGTACTATTTACTTGCATGGTCTCCCTTGTGGGTAGCATATAGCCTTCTTTTTTTCTCTTCATTTTTGCTTATGCCAACCCCAAAATCTCTTAGATTAAGTACATCAGAGAGGCTGTGATTGTTTATAGTATCTCTATTGCTGTTTTTTTACTGCCTTTGCTCTCTGTAGCGAAAAAATGGTCATGTTTATCTGAGTTCACTTACTAATTTGCCACTTCATTCTTTTGACTTCTAGCACTTCTAACTGTTCTTGAAATTTCTTTTGCTGATTATCCTGAAGCATAACCTCCTGTACCCATTTAAAACCAACTGTTTCTAATGCCTCGTGTTCTTTTATTGGCTACATTATGAAATCATGGGGATTTAAAAAAAAAAAAAAAAGAGAAAAAACAGTTTATATAAACAGCTTGATATTTTTAGAGCACAGGGTCAAGCAGATCAGCTTTTAATTAGAAACAGATTAAACTTTGATCACTCCTGCAGAGCTCTACATCATTGACTGAAGGTAATCCCCACAAGCTTTGGAGTGAGCGTAGTTGAGATGTCTTGCCAGTGACTTTGCATTTAAAAACTGAAGGTCAGAAAGTCAAAGCAGCATGCTAAAGCTGGGAAGATTCTAAATCCTACTGGGGCGTTGACACAAATTATGTGCTGCTGAGGAGCACAAAAGAAGAGCAGCCCAAACTACAAATCAAGTGCTAAAGTTCTCCTAAGCTCTCAAGTTCATTGATGTATGGTAATGTATGAATATCTCTTTTTCAGCAAAACTTATATAAAAATAGATAGTATTATAGCTCATATCTGAAGAATAGAAATAATAATTTTTGTTTCTGAAGGTTTTGGCCACAGAAGCTAATGGTAGCTTCAAAATGCAATGGAAAGGCTCATGGGATTTAAGTAAGTGTATAACCATGGCACTGTTTATGGCATTCCTATAATGATCAACTTATTTAAATTGCTACATCCCAAATGTTTAAACATTTTCTGTGCTCATGTAGATGTGCATCTCTTAATATTACTGACTATTGTGAAATCTCACCAAAGTTCTCTTCAAAGCAGTGCAGCCCCATGAGCAAGTCAGCAGACCTAGATTCTCTATCCAGCTCTGGAGAACTCATTTGAAAACCCTTTTTTTCTTATTTTACTTACACTTTTAAGGGAATATCTTGCCCTATAGGAGTACCATAGGTATTTAACTCACTGGAATACCCTTATTCCTTGCTAGTATATGTTACAGTGCCCTATTTGACACTAAATTAAGGTCAAAATGATTGGACAGCACAAATGGGCAGAGGCACTGGTGACTGCTGTAACCCTCTGGACATCTGCATGAGAGGCAGTCAGAAATAACTACCAGTCAGGGAAGCACTAACCTTGTGGGAAGTTTTTCCTTACCTCTTCAGACTGCACTGCATTCCAGTATTTGAGATTAAAGGTAATTACTTTTGGAAGCAGCCTGCTTTTATTAATTAATTGAAGATATGTCTTGTCAAGGTACCATGAGACTTTGTAAGGGTACCTGACAAACCGTGTGTGTGTGTGTGACTCAAGAACATCCTAAGAAGATCAGTTTGGTTTTCAGTTTTTTTCAATCTAGTGTTGATCTTTTATGTCTCATTTTTTCGATGCTAAACTGGACTGAATTTAAGGGGGTTTTTTTTATTGTAGAGTGGATTTTTGTTTTGGTTTGGTTTATACTCTCAGGGTGTCAATCTGGGAATGTATAATACATGAGGTAGTGTATTCCTATGGGGAACGCTTCTCTGTCAAAAATGTGGAAATGAATACATATTGATTTCTATGAAAACCTTTTCTGGAGGAACAAATAAATATAAGTTTTATAATTTAAATTTTCAGCATAATGTTCCTATTTTCCTTAGTGATTTGATTGAATGCAGTGAAAATTTGAATTAAACCGAATTGAAACTAAAAAATCTCAGACTTCAAGGAAGTCAGATGGCCTGATTAATGAAAAATTTATTTTCCAGGATTCCTTAAACCTAATTTTTCAGGAAAAGTTGAGAGAGCCTAAGTAGAAAAAAACTAAGTTCCAACTTAGTTTTTCAGTACACGTTATGGTAGAACTTTGGACGGGTAGATGGATGAGCTGGATTTTTTCACCCTTTTGCAGCTCTCGGTTTCCGCTGGTCTCTCTTTGAAGCCGGTGTGCAATGACTGGCTCTTTGGGTTTCACGTTGGTGTTTTTAACAGGCTTTCCTGGCTCTAAGGCCTTGCCCCCACGACAGCACCAAGCCTTGATCAAGCCACGACGGGCGACTGTCACTAGAGGGCGATGCACATCCAGAGTTTTGGGAATTTTTGTCCCTCCAAAGGAATCGATAGGTAGCACTGAGGGTTGCGGTTGATCCAACACAACTTGCTGCTGTTGTGGTTCTGAACTTTCTGTTTAGTTGCTAGATATGTATGACAACGCTGATAAGAAGATACAAGAATTTGGGAAATGGCTAGGAGATCTCTGCCTGGAGTTTTACCGGACATGCTGTGTCATTTTTATATTTTTATGAGCCCTATTTCTTGTTGAGCTTTGCTTAAATATTTGTTTGCCTGTGGCACCTCCTGGCTTTTTTTGTTTTTTTTTTTCTTAAGACATTCATGGTTCTTTTTTTTCTATTTGCTTTTTCTTTAGTTTATTGAAACATAAATGGGTTGATATTTTTAATTACATAGGTCTATACTTTCTTCCAATGAACTCAGTAAATTACTTTTGCATGTGTCTGACCCAGCTGGTAACGTGCAGTGGGTGGGCAAAGCAACAGCTCATGCTAATTATGCTATTTGTAATGATCTGTACATGTAACTATTGCTACTTAATTGCTATGAACACCTTGTGGCACTTTACAGCAAAAGCTGTTATATAAGAATAACGTGAAGTACAGTGCTGTGAAACAAAACAAGCATGCAGCTAGAAAAACACCAAAACCCCAGTATTGTTTTAGCCCTTTTCTGTCACCATTTAAAGCAAACACTTGCTCTTTCAAGCAGACCTGAGCAGCACCATGAACATGCCTTGTGCAGCACCACATTACAAGGACACACAAGCCAGCTGTGAAAGGAACTGGGCTGGACAAGACAGGAGCTCCTAATGAGCCATTTATGGCAATTTTAACCTAATTTCCTATGGCTGGGATGAACTTGGCTCCTAGTAAGATTTTTCACTTGTCTGCAGTTAGTTTTATTTCGGGAAACAATTGTCATATGGCAAAGGTAGAGGTGTTGGCTCTCAGGTTTCCACAGCAGCAGTCTTTTTTTCATTTTTAGGTTAAACTCTTTGGAAGTTAGGGAGATATCTGAGTTGGAAATGGTACCCAACTATCTCAGCATTTGTCACCATTTGAGAATTAAGAGTATGTTGCTATCACAGGACCCATCAGGAAGTCAGGCAAGGGTTTTATTTCTTGTGTTGCCCATTATCCTAAGCAAGGAACTGAAGGGACAGGCCTGCCAAATGCTCAGTTGAGAAGATATACCTTTTCTATCCTCCATTTCCCCTAAATGGAACGGAGAATCTGTTTCTTCCTAATCTTCAGGGCTTTTCAAGGAAGTTTATTTTGATGCCAGCATTAAGAGTCCTTGTTGAAACCTTCTAAATCAGGAAAATAGCAGTGACAAGCTCACAGTTGTTACCATAGATAGATGAGCTTGGATATGTGGGTTTGCTGGTATATTCTCCCTAAGGTACCATACTGCATCACTAGTTGAGAGCTTTTGGTGACTTTGTGCTGACTGGTGCAGTGGGATTCCCAAAGCTCAGATCTTGGCATTCTGCCTTACACTGGGCCACCCTGGGGTGCACCATCACTGTGGGGTGATACAGAGAAAATACTGGGGTTTTCTCCAGCTCTTTTCTTTTTGGATATATTCTTTTCTAAAGACTCAGCTTGGCTGAAGTGCCGTATTTGGGAAAAGACCACTTCCAGTAGAGTCAGAAGAGATAGGTTTCCTTTTGGTATCTACATGAAATGGGCATTTATCCAGTGAACTTCATGCACAATAATTCCACTGGTGAGGCACCACCATGTCAAGATGTATCACAGGCCATATCCCTGCTCACAAGTTACTTCTGCCTGGTCCCCCTGACTGGAGTGTTTGAGAGGAGAGAAAACTGTTCCTCTACAGACAAATGCTTTTAAATTAATTAGTTCTAATACAAAATAAACAGAACTTCTTTCTGGGAGGGCCCAGATTCTTCCCCCTTCTGAAGGCCTAACATTCTGCATGTCTGTTTTGTACCCACACACAAGCTGTGAGGTGTCCACATAAAGAACAATAAATGCCAGAAGGTGTTTGCTTACTTTCTCTTCTTCAATACAAACATGAAGTCCCTGCTTTACAGAAATTGTTGAATCCTGTTTCCATGAGGCCTGTGCTACACAAAGAAGTCAGGTGATGACCTTGAGTCAGAGCAGATGTCATAGCACCACATAATTGTTTCCAGTGCTATTTAACATTCACTGTTTGCCCTAAGATAGCAAGCTGACTTTTCTTCTGGTAGTTTTCTTTTAGAAGCTGGTCTGCAAGAAGCTCCAATTTAAACCTGATCTGATGCAAAGAAGCAAGTGAAACCCCAGAGAGGCTGCAGATGAAGTGAATTCATTTTTGGTGCCAAGAAGAGCTTTGGCAGGATCCATATACCAAATCTTCTTGTACCCTCATGGCTTGAAGGGAGGAAAAGAGGTTTTTGGTTTTTGACTAAGATTTGTCTTTGAAGAACCGCCTCAGAGAACAGAGTCACCTGGCTTTGCTCTTGCAATGTGAATTCTGAGGAGATTATCATCTAATGGTGTAGTCTCTGTACACTTGGGCAAAACTTAATCAAGGAGGAGAAAAAGTAGGAACTACTCGTGGTGTGCAGGGTTTTGGTACTTGTCTTTGAGCATCCTAGGAACTCATATTTGCTAAGGTTCAATGCCCATCTTCTCAAATACTTTTTTCCCCCCAGTCAGGGGTGCATGCATGACATAACTAATTACATTTTCCCCTCAGCCTGGATTTGGGATGGAGTGGTATATGCTGACTACTTCCACAGCTTGTGGTGATATTCACATTTGGCTAAGAGAAGAGAAATAAACTGAGATTGAGGAATAACTATTGAGGCAAATCTCTGATTTGTAGAGCTGAAACTGTGGCAGAAAATCTTTGCTTAAGGTTAGGGTTTGACAAAATCTTGGTGATTTTGCCAGTGAGGTTTTAGCAGGGTTGGTTATTGGTTGATTTTTGTTTCCGTCAGCATAGCAATTTTTGTCTGCTTAAGATCCTCTCAAACAGAGGCTTTTAACTCCTAGGCCTCAGATCTCATTCAACTATATTTGACTTGAACTGATTTCCCGTCAAGTCCTCTTTTGCTAAGAAAATAAAATCCGGGGAAAGTGCCTTTCCTCAATGCCCTCTATGATGTTATAATTGTTTACTAATCTGCACTATAATTGTTTACTAGTCTGTAAACATCATAACAAACCCAAATCAGAGTGGCTAAAATATTACAACTGAAACAGTGGCATTTCACAATTAAAAACATGAGCTACTACAGTGTAGGTCAGGTCAGTCTTTCTGCTCCAGCCTGCTTCTGCTCTTCAGTTTCAGTTTTCTTACCCAAAAATAGCTAATTCTTGTGGTCATTAGGGTACTTGCAGAAATGCAGAAGGAATGGTTTTAAATTCTACTATAATTGACATAGTTAAGTGTCAAACCTATCTTTGCATTTCCCCAGACAGGTATCTTTGGGATTGCTTTGCTTTGAATTGAAACCTATTAGGAAAGGGTGTCACAATCATGGCTAGAAGTACAAATCCTTTCCTAAAAATTCCACTTAAAAAAAAATTAATTATGTCACCTAAGCACTGTAACCTGAAGCACCTACTTTCCTCCATGAGTTTCAATGTATTTTGATATTCTTTGATTCCAGTATTAGGACCATTAAAATATCCAATTTACTGTAAAGTTAAACAATCCCCATTCAGTTTTTTTCTGCTCTGGTACATGAACAAAGAGCAATATTTGGAAAGTATTTATGTGTCTTTTTCAGAAAATCAGAGTAGTGGTACACATTTCAAAAATTACCTTTATTTCTTGTGTACTTCAAGTAGTTGGCATTTTCATGATGCCTTATGACAGTGTGTTACCTGACTGACCTCTTTTGGCACAACACACTGCACTTCCTTAATTGTTTTTAATCTCTTTTTAATGTCATTAGTGCAACTAGCACATTTTCTACTGCCAGTGGAAGTGACCAGCGATAATCTTAAAATAGGGTGGCCTGACTGTGCCTGCTGCCTTCTTTCATCATCCATTCTTTTTTGTGGAGCACTAGAAATTGGGACAGATGAATGTCACAAGACCTGTCTGTCAGCTGGTACAGAATGAGTCGAGTTGCTCATCACAACTACAAAGACTGAAATTAGCCGTGCCTTGGGAAATGCCACCTGCTCTGCGTGTGGTTCATTTTGCAGCTGCAAAAGGCAGGGAGTAGTCCTATGTGCATGAGGCAGACAAAGGTTTTTGTTTCACTGTGTAAGTGCTTTAATTTCTTTTAATTTAAAGCTGAGACATAACAAGTTTTGCCAGTCTCTAGGGGAAATAAAAAAGCAATTAATACTTTTCTGCCATTCAAACTTGCCACTTCAGATATTTATTATGATGAGAGCAGGCTAATTTTGACCAAACTTTATACAATTTCTTTTATAGAATACACTAAGACACCTCAGTGAAAGGTGCTTTCTTGTATTTTTTTTAATAGCAACTGCTGCATTCTTGTGGTTTGGTATTGGTGTATGTTTTGTTTCTCTCTTTAAACTGCACCTTTACAGGAATGACAGAGCTGAGAGGGTTTGGAGCATCACCAAATCACATCATCAGAAAACCCCAGCATCAATATTCTAATTAGCACCTCTCAAGAGGAGGTGACTGTCCAAAATTCACCTTGCGGTCACCTTTATTGATTTGGTTACTGAAGGTTGATGATACAGCAATTTTACATCATTAGACCAAAAATAACAAGGGCAAACAATCATCTTAAAGCAATTTACTTCAGAACGGAAAGACCTCTATCTCTTCTGAGATGCTTGCTGCATCTCTAAACTTTTATGATACTTCAGTTTCCTCCTTCATGGTAAGATTGCCTTATGTGGCGGGGACTGGGTCAAATTAGACTTTGCTCTCCCCATGTGACTCTGTCTTCTTCAGTGTGATAGGCTTTGTTCAAAGTGATCCTAGATAAAGGGTAACACAAACTGAAGAGGAGAAAGTGTGGAAATGTCTCAGCGGGTGACCTTGTACTGGGAAAGGACTTGCTTTGCCTGTCAGTTCTGTGGACTTCTCAGAAAGAGAAGAATCAAAAATCTGCTGTTCCAGCTTTGGTATCTAAAGCACTGGCGAGGATATCACCCACTCTCTTCCCCCAGCTACCCCCCTTCCCCAGTTTACACATGCATTCATTTATGATGGCACATAACAGCAAGAAAGAAAGCTGTGAAAATGAGATCCTTTTATAAAACGAAACTTGTAAATGCATCGCCTCTAGAAATCCAAAGCATGATGATGTAATGCTGATCACTTTGTTGCCCTGTGAAAAGATGTCTTTGTTCTTCATAGCACTCTGGTTGCAAAGTGTGGAAATGTCTCAGCGTCCTATGCTTTTTCTCAGGCTGAATCTTACCCAAGAGATCAACCAGATCCAGGCGCTGTGTCAGAAGCCCTTGCAATACAGGATGAGCTCAACTTGGGAATATGTGAGAAAAGCCATGAGCTAAAGGATTCATAGGAGAAGCATGAGAGAGAAAGAAAGATTCTTTTTAGCATCTCTTACATGTTATCCCACTTCTTGGCAGAAGTGCCCAGAGTATAATTCCTGGGTCTGTGAAGTTCTTTGTTCATTACCTTGTTTATTAGTTCAAGCTGCCTTCTTTTTTTTTTGTTGTTGTTTTTTTTGTTTGTTTGTTTCTGTCAAATAACACCTGTGCCACTTTAATGTGTTAGAAATTGCTGCTTTGCTATTCAGTGAAAGGATGACATAATGATGGGCGTTGGTCACCATCACTTGATTTCTGCTGCCTTTGGGCTTCAATGTCACACTCAGCCTTTCTAGAAGACACTGTGTGTCTAGGTAAATGATCTGCAGGTAATTAGAAATCTAAGATTTAAATTTAGAACTCAGCTAATATTTGAATTTTAATAAGCTGCCTGTACTGTGCATGTCTTCAAGGCCAATCTTTATTTCAGGTAATAACAAGTGTAATTTGAAGGTGAAACTTTGCATTTATTAGTAATTGTTCTTGTATTAAATGCATCTTTATTTGTATTGTTATAGAGTCTCAGCCTTGGACCAAAATAATAAATCTGCCCCATCCTTTGGAAACATTTTAGTGTATTTGACTAGATGATGTTCAATGTCCCTTCCAACCCTAACTGTTCTATTATTTCTGGAAGTGGCCCTTGGGGTAACCCTATAATGAAGGCACTCTAATTTTCTGCCCATATGGCTTTCTGTCATGAAATAAAAATAAAAGCTCTTCTAGAATGTTCAAAATGCACTTAGGGAAAGGTCTTTTACTATCACAGAAACAGGACACTTGCCAGCTGTATCCACCACCAGCAGCTGTGAACTTCTTATACAGCATTTTTATACAACATTTTCTGAAAATTAGGTGTATTAGGTTATGTAGGACTATGCATTCTTATCCAAATTCCGGGTTTCAGAGCCAAAGTAAATTGTGAGATTCAGCGTACTATTAGCAAATAGAGTAGTACTCCATTAGCTAGTTATGCAGCCCCTTTGCATTAAGTCTAGAGCTGGAATTCAATGAAGAACTGTAATTAAAAGGATAGTTTGGAAGAGGTAATGGTTTTATACCTGAACATTTTTCTTTGCCTTGTGAAATTGTATATTATGAGCAGCTTACCTGCATTGAAACAGCTGCCCACATTGGAAAGAAAATGTGAAATCATGTTTCTTGATGGGTTGGCCCCTTTCTAAGGAAAAGTGAGTTTGTGCATATATTTTGAAAAACATGCTTGTGTATTATATTTATAGGCCTCAGCTGTCATATCACTTCCGAAAGTATAATTGTGAAAAGTTTTGCTGAATTGACTCTGTCTGGAAATTCATTATTCAGCAAGATGCTGTTGTCATCTGTACTTGAACGAAATGCTTACATGCTTGAACCTCATGAGTTTTTGAAAACTGAATTTCTAGTAAAGTTCATAGTCTTGATTTTTCTTAATAAGAGCAAGCGAATACAAAGCACTCTGAGACCAGAAGGCATTCAGAGCGTTTTCTGGAGCATCCAAATAACAGATAATTATTCAGGGCAGCAGTAAGCCAAGGGCTTTTACTAGCACTTAAAACAGAATTGCACAATTGTTTGGGTTGAAAGTGACTCTACAGATCATCTCCTAACACCCCTCATGGGAGGGACACCTCCCATCAGAACAGGTTGCTCAAAGGCCAACTTGACCTTGAATATTTGCAGGGACTGGGTATCCACAATTTCTCTGGGCAACCTCTTCCAGTGTTTCACCACCCTCACAGTACTCACATTAAAGGACTGCTTCCTAATATCTAATCTAAATCTGCCCTCTTTCTATTTAAAGCCGTTGCCCCTTGTCCTACCACTGCATGCTTTTGTGAAGTCCCCTTCCAGCTTTCTTGTACTCCCTTTAAGTATTAAAAGGTGCCCTTATAAGATCTCCCTGGAGCCTGCTCTTTGGCAGGCTGAACAGGCCCAAATTTCTCAGCCTATCTACATAGGTGAGAGGTACTCCAGCCCTCTGAGCATTTTCCCCTGGCCCTGCCCTGGACCAGCTCCAGCAGGTCCATGTCCTTCTAAAGTTGGTATATATTATAGTAAGGATGATGACAACACAAAGTGAGAGGCACTGTTTGTGCTGCCCTCCAACTCTTAACTTCATTGGTTCAAACCCAGTAAAAATACATAGTTTCATTTTCTTTCTTTTGAAGTCTTTTGGTAGGAAATATATTTGATAAGCATGGTAGTTTAAGCCTCTGCAGATAGGAGGACAGGATTATTGAAGTCAGGGAAATAAAAACAAAAACGACACTAAGTCTTATGAAAAGTCAAAATAGCCTTTGTGTGAGTTTTAAGGTGGAATGGCTTATGATATTTTTTTAAGCTTCTCAGACTAGCCTCGTTGGGGTGCACTTTCCATTAGAATCCTGTGCTGTGTATACAGCACAGTAAACAAGGTAGCTGGAGGCCTGATAGCAGCCTGTTGTTTCATCTTGGCTGACTAGATCTGCATCTCTTATAGCTGTACCATGTTGTGAGCAGTGTCATGGTTTCAGGTACTTATATCCACAACTATGCTAGTTTAGGAATTAATCCATTTCACCATTTCTATACACAGAAGTGTACAAAAGACACAGTATGAAAGACATCCTGAGAGTATGTCTGTTTTTTTATTATTCCTTCTCTATGAAATAGCTCTTTTAAGTAGATAGCCTCCCAGGCTACCAAATGGACCTAGTTTTGAATTACTGTTTCTTAATATTTTCTGGGTTTTTTTTAATCTAACAAATAAATATGCTATGGAAAATCAAGCAGAGTTTTCTTCCTTAACCCAGGAAAACATTGTAAGCTTACAAGGCTGCAGGCCTGGCAATAGATAAATAATATATTGGGCAGGTGTTTGTCAACAAACTATATTAGTAGTCATGAGTTTCCTCATAAGTTGCTCTGTGCTGTAATTTGTTGCTGTTGTATCTTTATAAGCCTTGGGCAAGGTATTGTGTCTAGGACAAATACTGCTTTATGCCCTTGCTGATGTCTGTCATTTGATTAACTTACAGTGTTTAATCAGTCTTGGCTTGAAGGACAGGTTCTGGTCAGATGTGTTCAAACATCCAGGCAGAGAGTCCCCTGGGAAGAAAGAGGAAGAGAATGGCAGGTTCTTCATTGCTTCCTCCTGCCAACAGATACAGAAAAAATACAGATAATAAAACACACGTGAAAGTCTTGAGCCTGTTCTCTGTCACCCTTGCTCCGCAGATGTTTAAACAAGTCTTTTACTCCCTAAGCATTTGTGCTAGATGTCACTTTTCCTATGAAAGCAAGACTTCAGTTATCTTCCATCCTCAAAAGAGATCAGAGGTTTGTTTTCAATATTTTTGCAAAGCATGCTGGCTGCCAGTTAGTCTTCAGGTACCCAGTATAAGCAGAAATGACAAAAGATTGTGTGAGCTCATACACCACTTCATGCTGGCTGCAAAGTGTAACAGGAAACAGGGAAAAGATCCAGAAATAAGTTGTGGAAAAATGTATTTAAGTAAGACAGCAAATATACCTGTAATAGACAAATATTTTTTAAAACCAAGTAAATGACAAAAAGAAAATGATGCTTTGGGGTATCACTATGGTCTAGTTACCTTATATATGTTTTAGAACTTCAGTGCTGTGATAAGAACGGACTCCACATTTTTTCAGTCAGGAGCTGAGAGCATCCCACTGCAAAGGGAGTGTCCCCCTTGGGTCGCTGCCTGCTCCTGTAGCCTTCCAGCAGTGCTGAACAGCAGGTGTTGGCAGACTGGTACTCATCTGCCAGGGCCAACACTGAAAAAGAGAATGGACAGTTTCTGTCAACAAATTAGATGATATCACCATTGAAATTTAGGAAAGACCACCATGCACCTGAATGAGCTGTCAAAAAGGTTCGCATTGAGAGCTCTGGAGTCTTGAAGCAATGACACTAAGAGTTAATGGTCTGGGCAAACTCCCAGTTTGCTGCCTAAAGGGAGTTTAATCTTTTACTCGTGACCCTATGTTTTTTCTCACCAATTTCTGTTCTGATAATGCTTAAATAACCAACTATTGAATCATAAATACAGACTGTCATTTCAACAAGTCTTGTTATTTAGTGTCTAGAGCCTAAAGATCAGTACCCACTGAAATAACAAGGTAGTATCTTATTTCATTAAAATTTACACATTTAAAGGAAAAACAACAAAACCTGACTTTGAGGTTGTACTAGTATGGGTAATTTTTATGAAGGTGACCTCCAGGAAGTAGAAGGTAATAAATGAAATAGAAAAAGCTGTCAGAGTTTTAAAGGGTAATTTTGTATTTGAAGACCCTTGTTTAGATCCCTGATTGAGATAGTCTTAGGAGGAATGTTAAACTGTCTGCATTCAAACGTTTAAGGGAATATGCAAATTCAACAGATCACTAGTTCTTGAATATCTACACATGTAGTGCATGGAGAGGACTTGGAATAACCTGGAGAGCTGGTTGTTTGCACAGTAGTAGGGAAGAAGTGATCCAGATCAGAATAAAAGCAAAACTGAGGCATGCATGAAATTGTTAGACGTGATGAGATCAAAATACCACGCAAATTAAACAAAATATCTTGTTTACTTTATAGCTCAGAATTATGCAGATGGTGAATTAGTTGGACTAACACAGACGAATTTATGCAAGATACCACCACCAAATAACACATCTTTGGTGCTGTTTTTGTATCTGTGAGGGACTGTCATACCTTGTCTTCACAGGACATGTGAAAATCACATTACATTCCTATGGATACCAGTCAGTACTTCTGAAGGGAGATAAGAGGTGGTACAATATAGTAGAAATTTTTATTTCACAAATATCAAATTTTTTAAAATTTTTTTTTAAACTTCTGCTCTATTGAGTGCTTTTGTATAAACCAGTAGTCGTACATATGGAATCAGGGAAACAGGGACATATGCTTCTCTGTGTACTATACTCTCTTGTCCTGATTTGTTTGTTTGTTTCTTGGCATGAAATCTTCAGAAGAAATAGAATAATGTACATAGGTGAGGCACGAAGAGTAACAAGCTTGCCTCCTGGATTGAAAATGCAGAACACCTTTGACAGCTCTCCAAGGCTTATGCTATCAGCCAAATTAGTAACGTTCCAATTAAATCTTCTTCAGGAAGAATTTCTTCACTGAGAGGATGGCCAGGCATTGGAATGGGTTGCCCAGGGAGATGATGCAGTTGCATCTCTGGAACTGTTAAAAAAACAAATAGCTGTGGCACTCTGTGATATGGTCTTGTGGGAGTGGTGGTGTTTAGTCAAAGGTTGGACTCAATGACCTTGGAGGTCTTTTCCAACCCTAAGGATTCTATGAAAGCAAAAAGCTACATAGCCTAGCACATTTCACATCTTTGAGACCCTACCTCACAACTTAAAAGTTTCTCCACAGCTGCCAGTGCTCAGTGGCCTGAACATGCCCGTGTGCTGCAGTGAGGGGAAATGGTGACTCCTGCATCCCTTGCCACTGACCCTGTTTTCCCTATCCCAAATAGACCTTCCCTCCTAGGGCCAAGAGAAGTTCACTGATTTAGGGCTTTGGGGGGTGTTTTTCTGTGGACTTTTTGGGTGTTGGGGTTTTTTTTCTTTCTTTCTTCCCTTCCAGCAGGGATGATGCCCCATAATTTCTGCAGTTTAATATTTGAAGGCAGAGACACAGTTCTGAGTATCCAGACAGAAGGAAGGTGCTGTCTTTGAACACCTGAACTTAACTGTGTTGATGCAGAAGCACATCTTCCTTAAGCCTTATGACGTGACTTGAACAGTTCTTGATTGTAGGACACGTAGCCTGACAAACAAATCTTTCCACAAATACTTTTCTGAATACTTGTGGGCTGTGTGCTCAAGTTCTGTTTGTCTTTCCTTCCAGCAAGCACTCAAGCCTCAAGCTAGAAGTATTGGAAAGTTTTAATTTTAAACCAGTGATTGGAAAGAGTTCACAGAAAGACTTGAGCTCAGAAATGCAGCATTTATAAAGTAAAAAAAAAAGAAAAGGTTAATCAACTTGTGCTTGTGTGCACCCTCAAAATACTTGGTATTTTAAGTATGGTTCTTGAAATAATGGCTGGAAAATTATTATACATGATTATTGTTTAAAAATTACTTAACATGTAAAAGAATTTACAAAGAAGAAATTGACAAGAAGGTATTGTTCTTAAATTATCCATAAAGTTACGAAATCCACAGTTTAGTAAGTGGGTATCTTGAAATACCAATGCCATTTTCCCCATATGAGAAAAGCTACCTCTGCATAAATTAAATACCTGTTCTCAGACATTAGTAGCAGTTTGATACAGTTGTAATTATGATTCCAAGACATCAGTGCAATAAAAGCCACGAGAGGGCAACACTTTTGCATAGCTTGTACAGAGAACTGGGGTTTGGATGATTCCCTTGTTAGGTCTCCATTCCAAAAACTACAGGGCTGTGCATGCTTCTTCAGGATGAGATTAAACTCCTTCTCCACTAGCAATGCACCTAAAAAGAGTATTTTTTCAGACTGCCCACCTACACTTCAGAACTACTTACAGTTCCAGTAGCAACCACTGAAACTACTGACAAAAGTGTTTAATTGGAGAAATAGTCAATTATATTTTAATTTTCAAGTGGAAAATTAGTAAAATGAGTTCAAATGAACATTCTATTCACACTCCCAGCATGGGAGCAGCCCTGGCACAAAAATGAATAAATTAAACATGGGTTTGCCCTCCAGATTGGTCCAGATTTCAGCTAATTTTCTGTCTTACATCGTGCTTTAGACCTCTTACTTATTCTTTTTTTTTTAAGTGTTTGGATTCCAAATCACTGCATTTGCTGAAAGGATGTATTCTTTTCAAAGATATCAGAAGTTAGTCATATTTTCAATCTGCACATCATTTCGTTGAATTATTTTGAACTGAAACTGTCAGAAAATAGCCTCAGGTCTCAAAAGAATTCTTGAAGTTCCATGTATCTCACAGGTTTTCATAGTTTTTTCCTTTTCATCCTGTAGATGAGGATCCTGGCTCCAAAAGTAATCTAATTAAACTTTCTCTAAATGAAAAAAAAATTGTTTGACTTTTTGGATTAGATTGATTTTGCCTAATCTAGTCATAAGGCCTTTTGAAAAACAACAGTTAAAACTATAGGCCTTCCCATGTTAAGAAGCTAATTTTTCTGAGTTCTTTGCATTTATAAAAGGTGTATATTAATCAAACCTTATCTCTAGAATATGTTTGGGGGTGTGGGGGAAACAGTGTTAGCTCTTTTGTTCTTGGAAAGAAGACACCGGGATTTTTTGTCAGAATCTCTATCACCTTGGTCAGTGTGACAGGGGAGGTGGTGGTGTAACAAATGTTGAGCTTTGTGAAATTGTATCAATTTACAAATCCTATTAACTGAATTATTTACATGCAGAAAAAGAAGTAATTGCTAACTGTAAGAAGTAAAATGGAGATGGGGGAGGACTGGGGGGAATCAGTGGGAAGCAAAGACTCTTTGTGGGATCTACAAGAGCCAAACACAGTTCCTTTAAACCAGTTGGGCAAGTTAAATGTAGAAATGTTTTGTCTTTCAACAAGAAATCCCCTGGAATTGTCAATTACTCTTCAACCTAGACAGTGATTCATTGTCCACTGAATAAACAAAGTAAAAAAGCAGTGGTGAACATCATGATAAAAACACCTTTGAGAAAAGTCCAGGGCCTTGAGGGCTGAGATCTCAGTGACAAATTGTGATCCACCTCCAGCCTTAGCTTTACAGTCGGTCCCAGTTTGTTCCCAAAAGGGTGCAGGAGTTCTCTTCACTAAGCACCATATTTTAGCATCTACCTGACTAGCACTGAATCAATATGCCTTCGGGAAAAAATGACTGCAGAGAATACTTTTTAAATTGAATTGAAGGGTTTACAATTATTCCAGCTCTTTGTTCACTAACTAGGTTCCTGATGTTGACTCAGTGAAAACAACTGGCATTGTATATTAGCACAATGGTGCTGAGTGGAAAAAAAAATATCTCCAAATGAAACTTCCATGTCAAAAGCGGCCTACTCTTATCTGAACTTAGCTGTTTCCTATTAGTTGATTAGTATTTAAATATGGTGATAAAAACGAGATGGAAAGAATGAGTTGTGCCTTAGCAGTCTTGATATAGCTCCTGTTAGGTGTTCTAACTCTGAGTGAACAGTGTACAGTAACAAATGATTTTAAAACTTCTGCCACTCTTCAGGTAGAGACTACTTCTTGACAAAAGGAAGAAATGTTCTTCCTCAGAGGTTGTGTTTATTAAGGACACTAATAGATTACAAGCATAAAGCGTTATTTCTAGTCCAGATTATGCTGTCTCTTTGTAATCTACACTGATGTATCTAGAAGAAATGAAAACATCTGTCAAAAGAGCTGTTATACTGGGAAAATAGGAATATATACATTTATTTCCCTGCAAACTTTTCAAAGGCTTCTGCTTAATACTTTAATAGAGAGAGTAAAAAAAAAACACAAAAAACCAAATCAAATAACTCCAAAAACCAAAAGACCTTCTGGCTGGACCAGATGCCAGCATAGCATGTGAATTCACCCCTACCTTGAGATGAAGTAGTCTTGTAGTACATAGAGCTCCTGCCAGTGTTTGAAAGCCTCTGTTGAAAACAAATGCTGCAGTAATCCAGTGGACAGACTCTGTGCACGTAGTCTGACCAAATTTTCCAATAACCAGACACCTTCTAGGAAGGACCCATTATCAATGAGGTGATCTTATTCTAGCAAAACTTTCAGAAATGTTTATGGTAAAAATTGTGACAGGACTGTAAAAAAACAAATTATCTCCTCTCATGACAACAGTAAATCATAATGTATATGGAAGTGCAAATATTGCTGACCAAATTTTTTAGCAATTACTTGTGGCAAAAAGAATGAAGAAGTTGGTAAAATAAGGGAAAAGAAGTATTGATTAAATACTCCAAAGTTGTGTTGGGAAGCATGACTATTGTCTTGTAATTCCTGATTCATCAGTCACCTTGACACAAAGAGCTCAGAAACATGCATTTGACCTGTGTATTTATTTTTGCTTCAACTTTTATAACAAATCCAACCCTGAAGAGAAAGTTGGAGCAGAAGTCTGAGCAACTACTATAGTGAGATTTTGCTCAAAGTATGTGTTTGGGTTAATAGAACACTAGTTTAATAAATCCTGCCAATAAATAATAGAATAATGTCAATAAAAACTCAGCATGAAAAGCTGCTTCAACCTCCAGACATGACAGTCTTTTGATGAAATAAACTCCTTCTCTACTCTACCCAAATTGTATAGTGCCATTAAAAATGTATCTCTTGTTGTGACCAGGTTTTAAATTCTAAGAGAAGGCTGGAAGATATTATATAAAGACTGAAGCTACTGTTTCAGTGTCTTGTTCGGGCACTGCTTACCAGCTGATTTACTTCTGCCGTGTGCCAAATTATGTAAGTGTGTGTTGAAGAGACAAGAATGTTTTTCCTTGGCACTCGTGACTGGTTACAAATACACCCAAAAATGTTTCTTAAGACCTAGAGCTTTATTAGTTTCTCTTTGGCATTTCTTCTATGCTGCTGAGGTGAAGAGCTTTTCTTTTAAAGGGTGAAATAGCAACAGCAAACTGTGAGTGGGATGCAACTTTTTTGTTTGGTGGAGGCAAAGGCAATTAATACTTTTAGTAGCTTTCTCCTTGCTTGCAGAGTAGCTAACAGAAGCCCATACAATAATGAGCTTTGCAAAAATCATCACCTTCAGTAGGTGATGTTTTGTTCATATTTGGAAAAAAAAAAGAAATATTTAATATGTGCAGAAGGGAGGGTCAGAGGTTCCTACCATGCCCCCCCAAACCCCAAAACCTGAAACAAAATCCCAAACTAAAACCACTGCACCCCCCCAAAAAAAAACCTTTATGAATTTTTTTTCTCCTACTGGCTTGAGAACCTGAATTCTCTTCTGCTGGCAGCATTGGTAACTATAACAATTAAAGCCATACAAAAAAGGAAGTTATTGTTTTCAGATGGTGATGCTGGGGAAGACCACAGAACACTCAATCAGATGTTTCCAGGCACAAGTCTTTCAGATCAATACTTGAAAGCTTACAAAACTCCCAGGGGTTTAGATGCCAGACTCAGTTAAACCCCAATTTAAGATCATTTACCTTCATTGAAAGCTGCTGGCTCAGAAAATCCTAACCAGAGGCTGCTTTTCAGAGGTAGTTAAGTGTGGATGTTGTACACAGTCAGAGTTGCTTCAGCACAAACCGTCTCTGGCCAATACATAAGAGAAGCATAACTAGAGTCACAAGATTGATTATGAAAAGGGCAGAACAGCAGCACATTTGAGTTTTTTTCTTTCTGTCTTTATGTTGTTTAAAGTCCATACAGTCCTTCTACAGTTCTATTTCAATTTCAGGAAACAAGATACTTGCTCCCAGTACCATACTCCTTAAATTGCAAATTTTTCCATTCGTCTGCCACTTGTGTTTGGGAAATGTACTAATTGCCTCTCCTAACAGAAACAGCTAAGAATTCATGTTGCTTGATCCCATTTTTGCTGGTATTTCTTGTGGCCTGGGGTCATTAACCTATTTTTGCTGGGTCACTCTCCACTTCTGTAAAATGGGCATAATTCTCAATACCTGTATTATTCCATAAGGATGTTCTAAAACTTGGGTAAAGGGTTAATTGAGGTGACTTGCAAAGCATATTTAAAGATTTACCAGTGAGAAGTGCTATGTTCATGCTAACATTTTGAAGCCTACCTGTGCATAGGTAGCAAGCCAGTGAGTTGAAGATTAAAAACTAGGAACAGAGGTCCCATTGACATGTGTTTGTCTATAAATAAGTAGGAAGGAATAGAACAACTAAAGAAAACAGATAAAACTGGATTTATCATTCCCTAGTGTTTCACTAGATATCAACATCTATTTACAGCTTCTGTGAGGGTAACTTTTCAGCAAAATTGTAACATTTTCAAATTTTGTAGGAAGAATTAAGTTACCATAAGATGAGATGGATCTTTGCATCTAAAACTATGTATTTCTGTGTGTGTGAATAGTAGTTCCCTTCTTGCTGCTTTACCAGGAAATAATTGCTTGCATTTCTGGCAGTTTTACACTGTTTCTGTTTGTGACCCAAGTTTCCATCCTAAACTTTATCTGAGTGCTATTATTCCAATACAGAACTACGAGTTAACTTTTTTTTCCAGAGCCTTCTACAGTAATTTTTTCTTTTTGCTCTCTTTTCTGTCACCACTTAAAAACTGTTAGTTGGTTTGAAACAGTCACTCTTCCAACTGAACAGATGTGACCATTGCATGAAAACTCTGAGGAATGTTCCATGGCAGCATCTGCTGCTTTACTTTAAAGTTTATTTTTAATATGAAATAGTTGTGAGTGTTCATTTGTAGCTGAAATGCTGTTTTCTCAAAGCAATGCAATTAGGTCTGACCCTTCAGCAGTAAAGTTTTTACCTTCAGAGTAAAAAGGTATGATGACATGTGGTTTTAAGGTAGAGCTGTTGCAGGCAAGCCAGTGACATTGCTTTGTTATTCACCATGTTTGTGCAGATCTATGTATCTTATACGCTAAAATTTCTTTTTGAAGTCAGATTGTGTCATGAGAACTGCATCTTCAGGACCAAATCTTATCAAAAGCTTTGAAAAACTGTTTTTGGGGTTTTTGAAAATGTTTCTTATTCTAGTTTTCAGTCTCCTTATTGAAGAAAATATGTTGTTTTTAAAAGGAAATTTCACCTTCTTAATTTTCATGTGACATCATAGTGTCATTGGAATCACTGCTGCTATTTTTGTGCGTAAGACTGATGTCACAGTGGTAGGTATGATGGTATGAGTTCTGAGCTTCTGGGAGGCAGAGAGAGGCAACAGTAAAGGCTTTGCAGTAGTTTACAGCCCCTGGGGAGTCAACATGGCTGGGGCACTGAGGGAATGAACCACTGGGGCTGCCAGGGTAGCACAGAGATGCTCCCTGCCATGCTCACTCAGGATTGTAAGAGACAGAGGACATCACTTTACTGCTCAGAGCCAAGTGGCAGCTCACATCACTCAAAGGGGAATCCCAGATTCCGGCTTACAGCAGTTTTCCACTCATGTGGTGCCAGGACTGGTGGAATAGGAGAGGATCTCTAGGCCATTATTTCCAGCCATGCAAAAGGACTGGCAGGAAACACATTGAAGCAGATGTCTTGTGTTTTAACAGAATTTCAGTGAGTCATCTGCATGCCCTAAGGCACTCAATGCACCAGACAGCTTTCTAATAGATGTGGCATCTTGCTCACAATCTAATATTATGCACACATTCCACATAATAAAATCCCACATCTTCAGCTGGGGAAGGTCCATGATACTTTGCTAACCCTGGTAAATTTGCTGTGCAGTTGAGGACCTGGCACAGGAATGCAATGCCCAGCACAACCTTAATCTGATTTGGTGTTAAGAGCCAGAATCTGACCCTGGCCTGTAAGTGGCCTTGCTGTAACAATCTTTTGGGACAAGGCATTTGTCATTTTCAGACAGTCCATGCGGACAAAAGGGTTTTTGTGAGTTGGCTGGCAGCCTGTGAGTTATGTACACAGCTATGTGTTACCTTAATTTTTCCCTTCTTTGTCCCAACATGCTGCTCGGGGACTGACTCAAACTGAATTGAAAGAAAAGAAAGATGTTTCAGCTTTTAACAGCAGCAAGCTCTTTTCCTTCTATAGGTAAAAAAAAAGGAATGTCTTAAATCAGGTAAACTGTGATCTTCTTAATCAATTTCAGTGTTGAATGGAAGCAGCAGAGGAGGACATGTATCCAGGTAATTATTTACTTACTGAAAGGTCAAGGAAAATACTTGTGCATAACCACGGCCTGCAGAGCTGATAATGAACAACCCTCTCTATTCGGTCCCACACTTCTGGCCTGCCACTAAGCCTGGACGTGAAGCAATGATTTACATATCAGCAGTAGCAAAGCAAAGCCTCATCTTCAACACTTGCTTGGATGATTGCAAAATGTTTGCACATATGCTATGTGTTTCAAACATCTGATTACTTGATGTCCTGAACTGATATGAAACCATCACTGGGAAGAAAACCTAGGTAAATCAAAACATGTTAGAGAATCACAAAAAAATATTTAACAGTGACAACTAGTGTGGTAAATAAACAAAGATATTTATGGCAATCTGATGTCTAAACTGAATCTTATACCATTGCAGAGCTGAACTTAGATTGGTATAACTTGGAATTTCTTATAAGCCTGGTTTTTCTGTTCCACATAAACAATTCAATCATTTCCTTCTTAAAGACAAATTAATGTTTTTTCCACTCAGTCTCTCCACTTATTCTGTAAAAATAGTTCTCATCAAATGTCATTTTTTACTTATGATTATCATACCAGATTGTCTAAAGACACTGCTAAGTATGCTGTGCTGGCAGGGGAGGGATAAGTTTAGAGACTTCTTCGCAAGTCCTGCTGTTTGGTTTTGCTCCTCATGTGGTCTCAAACAATGCATACTGCATTTTTGACTAAGGTGCATCCTTTTTACTACATATATGTACCACATATAGTTGGTTCAGCAGCCTCCAAGCTGGGAGTTGTTTCAGGTGAACCAAGCAGCCGGAGTGTTTCTTCTCCTGAAGAAAAAAGGCCTCTTAGTTTTACCCTTTGATTAATTTCAGGCTAATTTTAGTAGATCTTGAGCTTTGAATACACTCTTCTTTGAACTGTGTGAAAACACTGCACTGACTTAGGGTTGCTGAAGTTCTGGCATTTGATGTCTCAGATTCTCTAATGTCCTGCAGAGAATTCACGTTGAATCCCAAACTGATGAAGAAGTGATCTCATTTTCACATATGGTGGTATCAGACCTTTTCTCTTTGAAGTCTTAAACTACTGCAGCCTGTTCTGAATGGCTTTGACTTGCAAATACTGTTCCTGTACTGGAAACTGATGTCCTGCTATGCATACCTTAACTTGCACTGCTATTATGGAGAGGCTGAAAAGCACAAAATCAATGTAAAGAACCTGGCTTCTGCAAATCTAGTTTATTGCTGTTTAGGGAAACTGAAGAGAAATCATGTCATCCCTCTCTGATTTTGCAAAGTTTAATGCAACATAACATCTGGGGTTACCTGTATGAATGCCTCATGCCACTGTCCTCTACCAACAGTAATGAGAAACAAATTAGTGTGACTCTTTTAACAACAACATTGATAGAAACTGAAGCCTTCATTGCTGTTGAATTGTTTTGCTATGGAAGTGGGAACAACAAATCTTTCCTGCCTCTTGCTTGTGAGTTGTCCTCTGGCTATGCAAAAGAGAGTGTGTTCATGTCGTAATTAGTGCACAGGCAGTGTAACTTCTTCTGTGCTGTGTATTCCTTCAGCTTTATCCTTTGTTATGGAACTAAAAGAAGGACCAAATCTCCTACAGACTGCAGTAAGCAAAAGTAACAGAGACAGTGATGTACCTGACTATTTAAAAGATGAACCTGAATGCACTGGAATGTGACATTCTGCATGGCAGCTGATCAAGAGTTTCATTACATCCTGTGCCAGAATTTTAGGTACCTTAGCTTACCATAGACATATTTGAATTGAAACATTTTGCATTGACAGCAATCCGTATCAATTTTTTTTTTTTTTAGTCTGTAGATAATCAGGAAGCTTGGGTTTGCAGGTTTTTGGACTTATTTTCTGTTCATTGAAGACGTAAATTGCATTTACTCTGAATAGAAGCCTGCTCAGTGAGGTTCTTGAGAACACTGTGGTTATTCATTGAGTAGGGTGATACTTTGAATGTTTAACCCCATCTTTTTCATATCAAATGTGGGTAAGAGAGATTGGCATCTAGCCCACTAATATCCTTAATCACTGAGCTCCTGCTCCAGAAAACTACAGCTGACGGAAACAGGATCTTTGTTTTGAAAAGAGAACAAAGTGACCACACAACCACACATGTGAAAAAATACTGAACTAGTTCAGCAACTAAAAGATATATTTGAAGCCTGAGGTATCAACAAAAGGGATATGAATGAGGAGAAACTTCCTCAGGCATCTGTAAACTCCTTCTTGCTTAACAGTTATGATATAAAAAGTTCACACAAATAATATAGCATGTAAGTATCTCTAACATTTAGGCGACATTCCTCAAAAAAATTTCTTTCAGTAAATGACACAAAAATATCAATAGGAATAGTAGTGTGATTTAAGAATGCTAAGAGAATAATGGAAAGATTGCCAAGTTTCAGGAAAATCTGGATGATACAAAGATATCAGTAAATTCTGCCCTGTGTTTGGGTTCAAATGTTTTTGTTCACACAATGTTTAGTGGAAAATAACTAATGCAAGAGTCACCATGCTGACTTCATCTATTACATAAATTACATTACCTATGGAATCTGTTAACAGCATTGCAGTGAAGAATCCATAACATTTATTCTTGAACTGTTCGGAAATAAGCTGTTGCTGGAAAATATTGACTGGGAAAGAAATTTTGTACTGGTTTAGATATATGAAAATGAAATAGCATCTTGACTGTAGAGTGAACTATATAAACTAAACTTGCCGTGAAAGGTTGACAAAAACAATGCCAGAAAGAATGTAAAAAAAACCCTGAAATCTAGTTATTTGGGAGGGAACAAGTACATTTCATTTGAGTAGATTTGAACTTACAGTTAAGGTTTCCTGTGTTACTGCTGCTGCCTTAAGCAAAGAGCTGGTTAATTGTGTGGTGAAATATGTCCCTCTGAGAAGTTTTTCCTCCAAAGCTGGAAAGGATTAAGTTTCTAACTAATGTAGAACATGAACACCTTTGATATGTGAATATGAATAAGATAGAAGTATTTAATCTCTAACACTATATTGAGGACCAAAGAATTGTGTGCTATGCTTTTGCACATGTCCAAACAATCTGAAGCTTTGTGCATTGAAATTAAGTCTATTTTGATTCTGAGTGACAATTCTGCTTAAATATTATCAGTTTCTAAATACCCTTTAGCTTTTGATCTAAAGTGTCACAGTTTACCGGAAAGATATGCAACTGGAAGCATCCATGTCATCTCACACATCTTACACAGCAGTAAAATGTGAATGGCATTAACATGTAGCATACACATTACATGCCCCTAGATCCAAGGATCCCAGATATATAAGACAGATGTCTATCTCCTTTACAATGTGTTGTGACAGCAGATTGGAAATTAATCTACTTCCATTGTGTGAATACCAATAACACCTATGTATGTATTTAATACATAAACTTTGTAAAGATTGGCTTGAGAGTAGTGGAAAGTTTTGGGGTTTGAACCCATTTCCTGAAGTGTGCATCTGGGCTCTCGTTAGTGAATATTAACAAAGTCCAAGTGCCCTGTCCTGCACTTCAGCCATAACAACTTCATGCAGTGCTACAGGCTGAGGGCAGAGTGGCTGGAAAGCTGCCCAACAAAAGAGGATGTGGGGGTGCTGTTGATATCCAGCTGAACATGAACCAGCATGTGCCCAGGTGGCCAAGAAGTCCAATGGCATCCTGGCCTGTATCACAAATAGTGTGGCCAGGGAAGTGATTGTCCTCCTGTCCTCAGCATGGGTGAGGCCACACCTCAAATCCTGTGTTCAGTTCTGGGCCCCTCACTGCAAGAAGGACACTGAGGTGCTGGAGCGTGTCCAGGGAAGGGCAACAGAGCTGGTGAAGGGTCCAGAGGAAAAGTCCTATGAGGAGCAGCTGAGGGAACTGGGGTTGTTTAGCCTGAAGAAAAGGAGTCTCAGAGGAGACCTTATTGCTCCCTACAACTCCCTGAAAGGAGATTGTAGCAAAGTTGGTCTCTTCTCCCAGGCAAACAGTGACAGGACAAGAGGAAATGGCCTCAAGTTGCACCAGGGGAGGTTCAGGCTGGGCATCAGGAGCAATTTCTTCACTGAGTGGTTGTTAAACATTGGAACTGTCCAGGAAGGTGGTGGAGTCACCATCCCAGGGAGTGCTCAAGAAACAACTGAACGTGGCACTTAGTGCCATGGCCTAGTTAACAAGGTGGTGGTCAGTCAAAGGATGGACTTGATCTCAGAGGTCTTTTCCAACCTAAATAATTCTGTGATTCTGGGACATGGTGTCAAGAAGCTCTGCCAGTGTGAATTTGCATTAGAAAACTCTCTTTTGTTCTCCTTTTCTTTTTCCTGCTTGAGTGTGTTCAACAATTGCAGTACAGACATTTCCTCTTTAGTATTATTTGCATAGGTATCCAATGGGATAGTTCTGATGTTCTGTGGATCCTTAATACTCAATAATAACCACTTAACTTTGTGGAGAGGCACAAATTTATATTTTGGTATTCCCTGTTTATATAGCAGAACTTCTGATAGTCATCCTTGAACTAAAACTTGTTGAATTCATTAGGGAACATTGATGTTTGCTAAATAGCAGATTTGGTTAATAATTTTGTTTTTTCAAGTGTTTTAAAACACGATTCTCATATTTAGTGTGATTTATTTGCAAATCAGGCAAGCTGATGAAGAGTGTCTTTTGTCAAGAAAATCCACAATCTAACAGCAATGAATGGAATTAATTGAAAGATGAGAAGCTGAGGTAAAAGACTGCAACATTCAGGTTGTAGACTTGAAGGAACTTGTTTCTCTTTCTAATGGTCTAAAAAAATTATTTGCCCTTGATTTATCTTGCACTATTTGGATTATCTTCCTTCCCATTTGATATGATTGTAATTCCAAGGGCATTAGAAACTGCTGCATTTTTGGCAAGTGACTTGCCAAGAACTTTGCTCTGCTCTTCACACTCTACATCAGTATTATGTGGACTAAACTTTATTTGTCAGCTACAAAGAGGTCTTAATGCAGGTTTCCACCCTGTCAGACATATCCTTTCTCAGCTATGAGAATTATATCTCCCTTTATACTTAAGGGAGGAGGAAAGAGAGATTCATATTTCTCTACAAATCAAGAAAGTGGAGTGTTCTGAGCTCAGCTCTCCTGGAGGCAATGTCTAAAGTAGGAGCAGATGTACTTAGATACCCCAAGGTAAATGCCTGAAGGTAACAATCCCAGTTGAGAGTATTAATTAGCGCCAAAGAAGCATTCAGGGCTTTGAGAGCTCCATCTGCTATTGAATAGCCAAGATAACCAGCACCTACCCTACAGCAAAAAAAGCAAACAAGACTCACTTTCAGAGCACTTGTGCTTTACAGATGTGTTCTTTTTCCATTGGGAGGCACAACTTATTTCACAAGAACAACATAAGCCACATTTAATGCAAAGGCCAAGGCAACCAAATATCAGCTCTGCAGTCACCGTCAAGCCACAGGTATTGTTACAGGGCAAGATCACCACAGGCATTGCTTCTCTCTGTTTTTCCCTTCTCTCTCTTACGCAGTGACTGTGGAAAGGCTTCTTGCGAGGATATTATACAGTCTATTGGATTTTTAATGGGCTACAGACCAGACTGTAGTGTTTAAAACTGTTTGTAATGTCCACAATAAATTTTACCTTACATATCACTTTCTAAAGGTTTTTTTCTGTTCATAGGAGGAAGAGGAGTAAAATGGGGTTATGTGCAAAGCTTAATCTTGCAGGCTGTGTGAAAGAGTAGCAGCAAGCAAAGGAAAATGAAAACAGTATTTTAAAGCTGTTATAAAAATTATTCCTGTGAGCACAACATTTAAAAAAAAAACACCTCTTGCTGAAAAGTGACATTTTGGGCTTCATTCTGTTATTGGATGCTTATTAAAAATCCTTCTCTGCTATTGCTTTTTTGGGTTACAGGGTTTAGGTTGCAAGAGAGATGAAGAGAGAATTTTCACAAGAGCATGTAGTGATAGGACAAGGGGGAATGGCTTCAAACTGAGAGTAGGTTTAGAATTGTTATTAGGAAGAAACTCTTTACTGTGAGGGTGATAAGGCACTGGAACAGGTTGCTCAGAGAAGCTGTGGATAACACATTCCTGAAAGTGTGCAAAACTAGGCTTGATGGGACTTTGAGTAACCTGGTCTAATGGAAAGTGTCCCTGCGCACGGCAGAGGGGTTGGACTACAAATGATCTTTTAGACACTTTCCAAACCATGCCACTCTGGGAATCTATAATCAATCACTGAAAACAATGTTTAGGGTGATAATGCAAATGATCCCACCCTGATGTCTTAGAGCTCATCAACAGTTTACCTGTACATGTGATTTGTACGTAGAGAAAGTGGTCATACGCCTAGAGGCATACAAGTGATCATTGTTTCTGTGAGCGTGTTATAGAGAGCTTACTGGATTTTTTATGTTATTTCACTGTTTTACCCAGTATGGGTTTCCCTACTGGAATAAAAAAGACAGCTGTCTTATTGTCTATGAGCATAGGAAGCTGCTTCTCCTTGACAGGCAGCAGCTACCTGCACAAAGATGATAGTGCTGAGTTTGAGTTGTAGAGATTGAAGTGATTCTGTCCTGACAGTATGGGCATCCTCTCTGCTCACTAGGGCAGTGCCCTACTGATGTTCTTGAGTTCAGACTTAAGGGTTTGCTTGTATAGAGAAAAATCGAAGGAGAAATGGCAGTTGCCAAGAGAGCATAACTCTTGGACTCGGCTAACATGCCTATGAACCCAAGGATGAATAATTTCAATAATAATATGAGTACTTCAGAGCTAAACACACAGAAATGAGCAGAGTGTGATGTGATGTCTGCACATGATCTTATCTCAATGCTCTTGGAAAGAAAGGGGGATTTTTTTCAGTTGATGGGAATTTCATACCTAAGTCTCATGGGTATTTGTTGGAAATCTTACTGTGAGGCTTATCTGTTTAGGCATGCATTCAGCAAAAATTATTTTTGTTTGGGGGATTTTGAGGTGGGATTTTATCTGAATAAGGATGGGAGAGGGCTAGGTTCCAAGATGCAAGCAGATCTTTTTTTAATGTTTTAACAGATTCACTCTACTTAATAGAAAATGTAAAGAAATGCATTTTAATATACTTTAAATGAATAGCTGCCTCTCTAAAGAATTCTGATGCCAACTATAAAAGAAGGCTACTTATCTTGTGGACACCTAAGACATGGGGAAATCATGTGGCATGGCCAAAGCACCTTTTCTTTTCTCATAATGGACAATGTTTTATTTTGCCTGGGGGCAAAACATGTAACCTGTTTGCATAAGTCAAACAATGGAAATGGAAGTATATCAACTGGACATAAAAAATGTCTTTTTTATACTGTGTCAAATAAGAGGTCCATATTCAAGTAACAAACCCTAAGAGATTGGTACTACTTCTCTGATTACAGCATACTAAACATTTTGTATTATCTTTGTTTTTTTCCCTCTATTTGCTTCTGGTCCTCTATTTCTTTTTCAAAGCATAAATTACTGAAATGTGTCTATGTCTTTTTCTATTATGTAGAGAACAAAGAGATAGAGACCCTTGAGCCACATCCAATAAACAGCTTTTAGATCTTAAAACTGAAATAACAAATTTGTTCTAGCCATTTCTGCATCTTTTGAATGAGGCAAAAGTAGGTAAAAGTGCATGGTAAAAGGCAAGCATCACACTTTTTCAGCTGCATTGGTTGCCCAGACACCAGACAAGACTGGTGTATGCAAGACTGTTATGACAAGGCTCCAGATTAAATTTTGTGCTGGTTTTTTCAGCGTATTTCTGGTGATGGACAGGACATTTTTCATTTAAATTTAAATCTCCTGGCTAAATGGGTTCGATTTATCTTTAAATGCCATGAAACATATGCTCAGAAAGTTATCAGTCATAGGAGATCATATTTTTGATTGAACTTAATATTTTCAGGATGCTTGAGTATCCTGTGATGCTCTCAAGTGCTAATGTTTGTCTAAAGACACTGTACTGTCACGTATGCAATGTGCTCCAATCCATCCATCAGGGCATCCATCTGCCTGATAACCCTTCTCAAAGGGGGCAGCTGAACGGTATTTAAATTCAGATCTCATTTCTGCCTGAAACAGACAACTACAAGATGGTCATATGCAGGGGTTTTAAAAACAAAATCCCCTTTGGATCAGACCTGCCACCTTTGTGGAGATTTACCTCCTTGCAGAAAATAGTGAGCAGCAGCAGCATGAACTCTTGTCTGCAGAATGGAAATATCAAGCTGATCAACATTTCCGCATTGCTTGTGAGATAATCCTTCATTTGAGCTGCTTATCTGAAATCTGTCTCATGAATCTGATGGGAGGATTTGCCCTAAGTAGTTAATTATGGTGCTGCTAAATTTCCTCCTCTCTACCTATTCCTTCACTTTAAGAAAAATCATGCAGCTATGAAGACTATAAACCTCAAATAAAAACAAATGAAACATTATCTTGTGATGAAACTTATTAAGGCACCTGAAACTATCTTTTTAGCTTTCATTCTGATCTTACTTTCCCAGATGCTCACTGTAGGTGGATTTTCAGTTGTAGTTAATATTCTGACAAAATTGTGGGGCTTGAGGGTTTTGTTTGGTTTGTTGGTTGGTTTTTAGTATGTTTGGAAAATTTTTTGTTTGCTTGGGTCTTTAGGGTGTTGTTGATCTGACTTAGAGCATTTACATGGAGAATTCTTCTGTGTCAGGCTAAGCCCTGTCTGTTGTCCTGGCCTGAACCTGGCTGTGAGGAATTGCAAAGACAAAATAAAGACATTGCCAGATTAATTATTTCTAGGGCATGTGAGACTCTTACAAACTTCTAGTCTAACTTATACTGCAGAGAGAAACCATGGTTTGTGTTTTTAAAGTATTTTGCACCTAATTGAGATTTATGAGAAAGATTTAATATGTTTTGCAATTTAAGTGCCACTTCTGACCCCTGATGTGATGGCAATAGGGGATTGGAAAGACATGCTCATGTTGATGATGAAAAAGTACCATGGTAATACAGGAAATTCTTGGGTCATTTCCCACACACAGAATACATTTTGTCCATGACGAAACGTTTTGCCGGTTTTTCAGATTCCTCACCCAACCTCTTTAGGAAGAATCTATTCAGGTTCTGTTTGCACACAAAATTTCTTTTCCCTCTGGATGAGGTCAGTATATTTTTCCCAGCACAGACACTGAATGGAACTGGATGTTCCCTGTGCAAGTGGGTCTGCCTTAGGGTGGGATTTCTTATGCAGTTCAGCAAAACATGCATCTCATGAGACATATGAGAAAAGTACTTGAATTCAAGTAATAAAAGGTATTTTCCTATCAGAGAAGAGATACCTGTAAGACTTAACTTTTATTCAAAAAGTTATAAAAGTTCTCATTCTCCTTTTACTGAGTTGCTCAACAGGACAGCCCTGGATTTCATGTGGTGCCACCTTGGCCTCTTGGGAAGCTGCTGGGCACAGCCTTTGTCCTGGAGAGCTCTCCTGCCCAGAGCTGGGTGTGTTGCTTTCTGCAACAACCCAGTCCCTAGAGAAAATGGAGCAAAATGTACTTAATTGTTCTTGCCATGAAAAATTACAATCTTGGAGGGAGAAATGGCTCCCACCCAACCTCTTGCCTAAAAGAGGCTAAAGTTTCTCCCTGGAAGGTTTAAGATTTTGGGGATGTTGTCAAATTGCCTTTCACTAGCTTTCCATAGTTTAATTCGGGATGAATCCTAGAAGCTCTCACTAAATCCTCAGGAGGTTTTGGTCTCTAGTATTTCAAGAGCAGAGGCATAAGTAAGGGTTTTATGAAAATACCCACTTAAGCATTTTTTATGATTTTTTTTCTCTTTTTATTCCCTTCATGCATTGACCAAGACAGGTGTTACCTTGCTTTTTTCTCATGTTTGTTTCTCATGGCTGTTGAAAAATTTCTCAGAGCCTTTTGGTATGTGGTCTATAAAAGCTTGCCAAAATGTGAACTCATCTGAACAAATAAATGCTTTCTGCTAATTACTCAAACCAGGCATTCTCCAGGACATGCTGAAGTGTTACGAGGGTTGTGCTTAAACCATGATCATAAGCTCTTTTCTTCTCCCACATGGATTTTAGATTTTTTCTTACGCAGCATGCAGAGTAACTGTGGGCCCTGGTCACTTGTATCACCATGTACACATGACCGAGTACTGAATTATAACAGATTTAGTATGAGACACAGCTTCAAATTTTGTTTTGCACTTAGTTTCTGCTGAGACCTGTGCTCAGAGGCTCTACCAGCCCTGAGGCAGTAGGATTCTCCATGTGTGCCCAGTAGTTTGATACAATAAGAAACTCATCAGTTCATGGAAGCCTGTGTAGAACTTGCTTGATGATCCAGTTTTGGTTTTGTTTTTTTTTAACTTCTTTAGGCCCTTGCTACATAAGGTTGTTTTTTATTGTTCCATTTCATAGGAATTTTGTAACTTGAGCAACAGAGCCTGCAAAAAGAATGTGAGGAAATAAAATGACTTTTCTCCTGCTTTCTTTATTAAGAGGCTATTTCCTAAGGCTATCTACTTAACTGCAGCTGCTGTCTGTGCCTGGAGATATTAGAAAAAATCATGTTATAGCTCAGAACAGCAGCTTACTCTGGTTTTGATTTCTTCTGTGTTTACTACCAGACTCATAGGGGCCGTTACACTACTAAGATTGAGTAGATTTTTAAAACCCAGGTGGTGGATGGCTTGTTTCCCCTTAACTGTTTTCATGGTTGGTGGCAGAAAAGTTTCTTGCCACTCCCTTATCTGAGGTTTATGTAAGGAATTGATCATAGGCAGTGCTCCCTTTGAACTTGTTCCAGTTTGGCAGAGCTCGGCTGTTCCTGAGTCACTGTGACTCCCAGAGGAATTTTTCCTGACTTTAGATGTAGGTAGGTGATTTATCCTTACCATGGGCATTTTGAAAAATGTCCCTAGTGAGAAATCAGGCTCTTAACGGGATACTGAAATGACACCATTGTATAGGCACACAGTGATTTAGAGTCTAAAAATACAGACCAGCTCTGACTCCAGGACACATGCTGAACTCTCTGCTCTGTGTGCTGTCCTTCACTGAATGAGATACTCCAAGTGCATATTCTAGATACCTCTGCCTACTAGGGTCAGTTTGAATCTTCTTACATGAGTGTTTTAACACATGTTGCCATTTCTGCACTCTGTGTGTATGTGTGCTTTCTCATGGTCACTGACTTGTTTTCCCACAGGGAAGATCTAAGTGTATCCCCATTATCCTGGGAAATAACAAATTAAACCTTTCACCAAGAGGTAATGACACCAGACGTAATACTTCCTGACAGATAACAGTATTTTTCCTGAAAGCCTCTAGATACTGAACAGAGCAACCCAGGATTACACTGACTAATAGCCAAAGACAGCAAATTGGAAGTTTTTCTTAGTGGTTACAACCTCAGGTGAGCAAAAAGCAGAACATACCATAAAATAGCAAGCAAACTGTTAGAGGATGTTGTATCCTACTGACAGTCTGGTGGGCTCATTTCACTGCTAATGGGTTTTATAATGACAGCAGTGAAACACTGGAACTGGATGCCAAGAGAAGTGATAGATGCCCCATCTCTGGAAACATTCAAGGCCAGGCTGGATGGGACTCTGTGCAACCTGGTCTAGTTAAAGTGTCCCTGCTTGTTGCAGGTCGGTTGGATCAGACAACCTTTAAAGGTCACTTTCAACCCAAACTATTTTATGATTCTATGAAAACACTCTAAAGTAACATAGGTCGATCTAACTGCAAAATCAGTCCCACTCAAAAAAAGCCTCCACCCAAAAACTCTGTGTATGGTGTGTACAGTTAGGTGCATTTGTTCAAGCATCTCTCCCAAACCATCACTTCAGGCCAGACAGAATTGCCTGCTGACAAGACGGTAAATTCCCTTTTTTTCCTCCCTGAATCTCTTTTGGAGTTTCTCACTCACTTTCTTATCCCCTAAGACACAGAGAAAACTCTGTGAAACTGACTATTGCTGCAGACTCCCTGGCAAACAGGGGTGTTCTCTCTCTCTTCGCAGAATTTTCCGTTTTCTTCTCCACCAATAGGTGGAGCAGAGAAGTCTCACCCCTGCCGCTCTCCTCAGGAACCGTGCAGTAAAAAATAGCACGCTTGCTTGTTTGTCTCCCCAGAAATGATCCCAAATCTTGATGTTATTTCCCTAGCCTTTTTTGCCAACTCACGTTTACCACTTGTATGCCTGTTCTCTTCCACTGGCAGAATGCAAATACACCAGGTGGGACCAACTGTCAAGGTCTTTTTTGCTCTCCTTTTAAATATTCACTGGCTGTAAAACAAACCTCAGGGCTCTTTTACTAATTAAATAAATGAAACAAACAAAATTTTCTTACTCATTAAGGTATTTATAGTCCTATATATATAGGATATATATAATATATCCTATATTTTGTGTAGAAACTCTCCTGAATTTGTGCTTTGCTCCTAAATTGGTGAAAGTGTCCTTTCAAATTGCTAACAGAGCCAAATAGCACGTGTAAACGTTGCACAACATCCATACACATAAGAATTAATGTTTAACAGTAGAGTACCACTGCTGAGAAGGTATCTGTAAACACTACTTGTTTATATAAGAACCCTTGGCATATCTCTGGTGGTGAAGAGCAGATCTCAAAAAAGTTTGCACCTGAGTGACTGACTAACAGTTTTTCAACTCCTCTAATGAAGAAAAAAAATAGTTTCCTGCAAAATGACCACATGACCTCAGAAATTATTCCGGGGGACCTTTTGTTCATTGCTCCCCTGTTTGTAATTCGTTTTAAGAGTTCCAAATGACGCTGGTGCATTTGAGTCATACTTTGTTTTGTGCAATTAGCTTTAAACAAGCATAGATGTTCAGCTGTGGCATTGAGGTCGCACTTCAGGAAAAGCAGAATTAGGTGTACATACACAAGCATGCACTGTGGCTGTGTTTGTTGAGTTCAGCTTGGGCTGCCTGACATAGGATTAACAACTCCAAAGTATTAATTGACGCAAATATCTCATTAGAGTATTCAAAGACAAACATGGATAGAAGGATGTTTATATCTTAATGGGAAAAATAATTTTTAAAAAAAATTATATATGGAAAAAGAGCATCTTTTACCTCCATGACTAGAATAAACAGCATTTTGCTTGCCTGTATTAACCTGGACAAGTCACCAGCGGATCAGGGCTGATGGCCTGTGACCTCTAGAAGTTAATATGTTACACAGCAGTAATATAAAACAGTGTTAAGGTAGCAAGTGCTGGAATTAGTGCCTGCTCTAGGGCATTTCAAGTCCACGTATCTTGACTGCCCTGTTTCACAGTACTCGAGGTATGTCACTGTACTGTCATCACAGCTCAAACACATCATTGCACCACTCTCCTTCTCCACCCCAAACCAGGAAACCTATTTGGCTTAGCAAAAGCTTTCCCCATCATTCATGCAGTTTTTCCCTGTTGTAGTCAGGATGGCTGTAACTTGGATGGGGGCTGTGGGGAGGCTGAAAGTGCGTTTGGGAGCAGCAGGTTTGTCCCTCTGGGCAAGCTGCCTGCCCCACTCCATGCCACACAGAGACAAATAAAGCTGCTCTGTGTGTGAAGGGGTGCAAAGAGGGGAAAAAAGAGGGAATAGCTTTGCTGGGGACAGACAGGCAGGCGAGATTCCTCCACTCATAATCTGTGCCAATTTAGATTAGCTTGAAGTGACTATGAAACTGCAGTCTAAATTAAGTTTCATCCCATGTACCCAGCATTATTCATAATTGCTCAGAGACAAGGAGCCTGTTGAGTCTGGGATGGTATTTAGTTATTTTAATACACTGTCTTTTTTTCTTGCTAGAATCTCTTTGTCTGCTTCATTTTCAAACTAATGAGATAGGCTACACTGCTTTAGTATACCCTCAGACTTCATATCCTCCATCCTACATACCAGTGGTAGCAGGATCCTCTGGAAAAAGAAAAGTTTAGTCATTTCATTGAAACACTGCTGCTGTTGTTCCAAAGTAACCCTCCTGCCAGGACGTGACTGGCAGCAACAAGGTCTGGGTTCAAATTGAAGGGAGTTGCTCCAAATGTGGTGACTTGAGGCCACACCTGGACAACTGGAAAAATTATACTGAACTCTAGTATTTCAAAAGCAGAGGCATAAGTAAGAGGCAAACATGAATCAAACAGTTCAAAAAGATATTCTTGCGTTGTTTTATTTTTTTTTGAAAGAGAGAACAAAAATCTGACCAGATAGATAAACAGTGATAGTAATTGACTGTTACAGTTATTCTTTAACTATAACAGTTCCTAGTTGTTTTTTTTTTTTTCCTAAGGAAGTAATTCCCAGGGTAGACTTTTTCCCATCATCTGCAGTAAATGAAAGCTAAGATTTGTTGGGCAATAAACAGTGTGTGAAGCAATGCTCTGGTAGGTGCTTGGCTCCCTGAGAGTTGTGCCTCTGGCTGCTCCATCTTCATTCATGGGCCTTGGCAGCTCTGCTGAGAGCCCTTTGCTCTTGGCCAGCTGCTCCCAACCTGGCACAGCCACCTGTGTGACTCCTGCGGCTGCTGGACTTGCAGTGCTTTAATGCTCAGAACTACCCACAGCCAGCTGGCTGAACTGAACCGAATGAGGAGCTGGACATGGATCTCATGGATCTTCAAGGAGGCAGGGAAATGGCTTTTCCTCCCTCCTATGCAAATACAGTTTGCAGCACAAAATCTTGTGAACCCCCTGCCCAAGCTGTCGAAGCATGACCACTAACCTTCCACTCAAAGCACAACATTAGCTGTTGCCTTAGGCTGGGACAGCCATTTGCCCAAGATACATTTCACAAAGCTTCAAGTAAATTGGAAGACTATAAATATCATTGTTATAGCTGCAAACTTTTCCCCAGTTTTTGAACTCCATTTCTCAGCAATGCCTCTCAAGCGTAGTAACACACTGTACAAAAGAAATGTTCAGGGCATGTCTGTTGGGGTGTTCTGTTTACCTCCCTCTCACCCCTCTGGAGGGAAAAAGAATCTCCTCTGGTGAGTCCAGAGGTGTCTAGGGGTAAAGTTGCTCTTAAAATTTTGGAGCAAACCACCAGGTTAAGGGCCCAAAGGGACTGAGTTAGAGATCATTCTGCTGCCAAAGTGTCTTTCCTTTCCTTCTTTTTTTTTTTTTTTTTTTTTTTTTTTTTTTTTTTTTTTTTTTTAACATAGAATACCTGGGAATACAAGAGACAAAAATACAAGTCCTTCACAAGTGGCTGAAATCATCGTCCCGCTGCTGGTGGGTTCAGCCTGAGCTCTTCAGCTCTTCAGAACAGCCATGAGCTCAGAAAATCAAAATCTTTTGTCTTATTTTTGTAGCTCTCTCTCATCAAAACTGGAAGCTGTGACGATAAATCTACCCAGGGTGTCCTTTCAGCTTCCTGCTGCAGCTTTGCTTTTATGATGATGTTAGCAGAATCTTTCATCATCCACCTCCGCAGAGCATCCCCTTCATGCCCACGCATTTCATTCCCATTTTAAGAAAAAAGTAAAAGCTGTTTGGCTTTGCTTAGAGCATAGAGGGATTACAAAAGCAGATATCATGATTAAAATAAATCCAGCCTGTTCTCTTTCCCAGTAGGTAGTAACACACTATTTCATTACCTCAGGAAAGGAGTTGACCCCTCCTCCCACAGATCCATATTGGGACTATCAGCCTCAAGTCCCCAGGGAGCAGTGACAGAGGCCTCCCAGTGGAGAGGTGCTGGATACAAACGTTTTAAAGCCCTAATTTTGCAATAAGACCTTGGGGAATTTTTGTTGGTTTGTTTTGGGTTTGTTTTCCTGGTGATTGCTCTCTTCCCTTTCTTAATCATTAGTTTTTCCCAGGTCTTAATCCAATAATTGAAGTGTTATTAACACTTTCATTGGTCATTTTCTTGTAACAGATTGTCACAAGACTGTTGAAGAAATCATGCTCATTAAGATTTCCTTCCCTGTGCTTTTCACAGCGTGTTTTCTCATCATATTGTTGGACCACTGTGGAACCACTGATTTAATTTTGAGCTTCTACAGTAAAAATTAAATTAGGGATGAGTTACTATCTATTTTGTTGGCTTGGCTGCTGGATTCTGTTTCCCTTCAAAAAAACTCCATTTAGGAACAAGGGTTCTGAATCCTGGAGTTTCATTATCAGTTGACCTCAAATATTCATAGTTTGCCAGCAATGAATCCTATATTCTCACTTGAGTCCACTAACACAAATACCTGAACCCTCACTTGGGCACTCAAGAACCAAAAAGCAGTTTGGGTTGGGAAGCGCCTTTAAAGATCATCTATAGTCCAACCCCCACGGCATTGGCAAGGACATCTTTAACTAAACCAGGTCACTCTTCCCCCATCCAGTCTAACCTTGAACATTCCCAGTGATGAGGCATCGACTATTTCTCTGGGCAACCTGTTCCAGTCTCTGACCGCTCTAACTGTAAACAATTTCTTCCTTACGTCCCATCTAAAACAACTCCCTAGAAATTCAAACTGTTACCCTTTTCTTTTATCACTATATGGCCGTGGTAAAAAGTCTGTCCACATCTTTCTTATATGCCCGCTTTAAGTATTGAAAGACTGCAGGAACTTTCACTTCTCCAGGCTGAACAACACAAATTCCCTCAGCCTTTCTTCATAAGGGAAGTGTTGCAGCCCTCTGATGATTTTTTGTGGCTCTCCCCTGGACCCACTCCAACAGTTCCATGGCTTTTTTGTGGTGAGGCCTGGGAATTGGATGCCATTCTTCAGGTGGGGTCTCAAAAGAAGCCACAGGCATCTGGAGCTTCCAAGTAAGTCAGTATGCAGAAATAAAACCCCAAAACATAAAACCCTACCACAAAGGAAACAAAACTCTGCAATCATACAATCATATATATATGAATAAATATATGTATTTTACAGTCTATGTTACATCCATCTGAAAATTCCAGGTTTAGCCATTCTTAGTGCTCATCCATCAGGAAGGAGTGAGGAATTCATAAAAGAGTAGGGTAATAAGTGTAACTATCAAGATCTGTATTAGACAGCACTTTGGAAATGCAATTGTAATGTATAAATGAATCATATTTTGTAATTTTATAGGGAACCACCTAAAAATTGAAAACATGGTAACAAAGTACTGTGGATTTTCAGTGTCACTCTTGACCACACCACTCTTTCCCAAAAGGTTATGCCACTCCTCAAGTGGCATAAATATTCTCCTATGTTATGACACTGAAATCTCCGGGAAGGGGAAGGTTATACCAGCACAGGGGTGACGGTGAAAGGGAGCTCTACCTGTTGTTTAAGAGGTGCTGTGAGTTTGGCAATAGTTCAGCTAGGATTGGGCAACCCAACTGAGGTGGTTTCAGTGGCCATGAGCCAAGGGTACGGTGGGGGAGGGCACGGAAGCCTTCCGTCTGTGATGTGCCCAAGAGTCTGCAGGTGGGAGCCCACCCTGTTCCCACATTGGAGTGGGACACAAGGGTATCTTCTGCATGTGCAAGGACAAAAACAAGCAGGGGCTGCTCACACCAAGCATCCTGAGAAACCTTCATGTCAGCAATGACTTAGGCTGCAGAGGTTGATGCAAGACTCGCAGCTGGTTACTCTTGTATGCACACACAGTCTGACTCAAGCAGACACTTCCTTCAAGTTCAAGAAGTGTTTGGACAATGCCTTCAGACACATGATGTGATTCTGCATGTCCAGTGCAGAGCCAGGAGTTTGACTTGATGGTCCTTGTGGGTCCCTTCCAACTCAGCATATTCTGTGATTCTATGAACCACTGGGGTGATACGGCACATCAAATACAAAGTACACAATGAACAATTAAAATGTCACTCCCTGGCTTTTAGTGTTCCCATGTAAGCTGTAGACAGGTTTCAAAATACATTATCAGTGAAAGTTTGCAAAGATTTCCATGTGCATTTTGGTTCAGTACTGGTCAAGGAAGTTAATATGGCTTTTATGACAGACTTAAAACACAGGCCAGTGCTGGAAGCACCTCCAGTTATTGCAGGTGTTAGTCTCATGTATTTTAAGAGGATTTAAACCTTCATTTGTCACCTTCTAGTAAAAGAAAAAATTGCATGTAAATCTGTGGGTTCCTTTAATATTGCATCAGATTATGAACAAGTATAAAACCAATCTATTCCTTCAAATTTCTATGGACATGTGCCTATTTACTGAAGAGTTTGTGGTCTTTATCCTAGACCCTTCATGGGCACTAAGGCCTTTCTATGATAGAGAAAAGATGAGTCTCTGTGGGATTATTGTTTTCCTCCCTTGTCATCCACCTCTGCTGAGAGAGTAGAAGGTGGAGAAAAGGTGGGGCTCTGGCTCGTGGCCCACTGCTGGAAAGGTAAACTGTGCCAACAGGCTGGGCAGCAAGCAAGTGCTGATCCAGACACCAGCTGCTGCCAGCAGAGCTCTTGCCATGGGGGCAGAGGAGGAACCAAGCACAGATCTTGTCATCACAGTTTGTTTTCTGGGCGGTCCCTGAAGCCACAGAGCAGTGCCCCACCCAGTGTAGCAAATTCATCGGAAGTCTTGACATTTTCCTTTTGCAACTGTGAACAGCAAGAAAGCATTCTCTCTCTTTATAAGTTAGAGGTGCTTCATATTTATTTTTCCTAAGGACATCTAACAAGCTACCTTTGTTTTCTTAATGCCTTGAACCTGAGGTAATTCTCATGCTGTACATTTTCTGGATACCTGCAGATGACTCACTTGAAGAAATGGAGTGTTGTTTCATGTTAATTATGTAACGATTTTTACCACTCCCCTAGACTTAGATTGCAGTGTGCGGAGAGCTGGCAAGCCAGGAGAAGACAGAAAAATAAAAAGGTTCCAAAGGTTCATCAACCACAGCATGTCAGGCACAGGGTGTTTGAAGGGTATTTAAAGAACGTGGCAGACTTTTGACCTTCATGTTGTCTTTTAAGGGACAGTAAACAGCAGACTCTAAGGAAGATTCACATAGCACCAGTACAACTGACCAGAGATAGGATTAAGACATGATTAACTTCACATTCAAAAGAAAGAGGGAAACAAATGAGAGAAGGAAGATTGTGTAGAACAGTCATTACTGCCTGTGTTTGCAAGTGATATGAAAGATTTGGTAAAATGCAGTTGGAATCAGTAGAAAACCTCTCAGTATCAGTCGGTTTTGGATCATTACAGTGATGTTGTTCAGATAATCCATACTTTCTCCACCCCTCTTTGATTCTCCAATCCCTTCCTTGATAATTCAAGGATAGTTTTACTGGTTTCTAATTCTCTGTATTGCTCACAGGAGCAGGGTGAGGAACGTGACTGCAACCCTTCATAAAAACAGAAGCTCAAGCTCTACCCTGTCTTGTCGCTGCATGACCACATCAGTTCAGTGATACTGTGGTGAAACAACTGTGTGCTTCATCTCAGACCAAGATCTCCTGGATTTGTACCACCAGACATCTTTGGAAGAAACCCCCTTCCTCTTCTTTAGCCATACCTAGCTAACCCAACTCTCCTGGAAAAAGACATAAGCAGCAGGATTGGCCTCAAGGTATGTTAAAGAAGAAAAGTATTATTGCTTTGTTGCTTATTGATATTAAGGTGTAAAGTTTACAAAATCTACAATGCAACAGTTAAGAAGGCTTTGCTGGGCTCAGGGGGTCAGGTGATGGGAAAGTCACCCTTCACACCAGTGATCATACCATGGCATGATGGTGACTAGAAAAATTTTATTGTACATGATGTCAATCTAAATAAGCTCACAGAGAATTCCTCAAGGTAAGGAGGTAAGTTGTTTTCTCATTTACCCCCCCCATTACCTGTAAACTAAGTCTGAATTATATATAAGGCTTTATGTATGTCAGACTTCATCTGCCTTCTTCAGACAATAGCATCTGTTAAGTCTCATTCTTTCAGGGCTATGAGTCTCATATTAATACAATTTAGTGATTTCAGCAGGTTCATGAGGCCTGTATTGGGGGTAGGGATAAGTAAAAGGTAGGCCTTTGGGAGTGCACATAGTAATTTAACAGCATGTAGCTATTCAAGTTCAGTTTATGCAGAATTGTAGAGATTATATTATATGTCAAAAGATCTTTCTTCCCTAAATAATTAAGGAATATGGTGATGTGATATAATATTGGTGAGCTTTCTTTTTTATCTTTGTGTGCTTTGAGTTGTTGAACTAAGGCAATCACAAATTAGGTAACTCAATAGAAACAGCAGCAGCACCAAGCCTGCTACTTTTGTATCTTTGCTATGTATATATTGGTTGTTTAAATAGTTTTGACTTAAATGCAGAACCAAAACCTGGTTTCATTTTTTCTGCTATCAATCAGGATTAACTGAAAGATGTATTAGAGGATGCAATTGTGAAACAAGAATTACGTATGTAACTGTGAAATTCTATAAAATCTATGTTGTAATTTATCCATCCTGAAACTTGAAAATGAAACCTGGAGATACCATTACCTCCTAACCATGGAAAACTTCTAAATTTCAGGGAATTAGTGTCCTGAAAAAAAAAAAAAATTAAATGTAGTAGAAGTTTAACCCAGTCTGTAAGCTAAAAGATAGTTGTGGACAATGTTAAAAAACCTTCTCTCATACAATGTTAAATATCTATATAGAGGACTGTGAGTGTACATAATTCTTCAGATTATAGCATGACTATATTTTTTATATCAAAATAGAAATGGCCTTCCTAAAATAGAAACCCTGCTATTGAGTATTCACTACAGACATGGCTCATGGGAATTGTTTTCTAAAGGCATTTGGGACTAACTCACTCCAAGAATGACTCCAGGAGTTAGTAGCTGAAGCCCCACCTGACAGGGTTTCAAAGGCAGCAGGGGCTCCTCACTGCCATCACTCCCAGCTCCAACCGTGCTGCTGGCTGGAGAGCTGGGTATGATGCATGGGAGGGGTGCAGGCTGCCTGCAGGGGTGAACACGTGGTGTTGTGTATGCAGTGTGCTGCACAGGAAACACTGGGATGTGCCACATCCACAGCTTACAGAGAGGAGCTTTCTGTTTTATTGTGTCACTAGATCATGCACGGAGCATCCCTTCTGCAGTCTTCTTGTCAGCCCTGCCCAACTCTACAAAAGCTTGGCCTGTCTGTATGCCACTAACTGCAAAAGCATCAGTCAAGTGATGTGCTACAACTTCATGCCACTTCTAAATGGACTGTTTCGGATCCATGGAAAGTTATTTACGCAGAAGGCTCATTAAGTTTCCCTTTCTGATAGCTCTGCTGGGCTGGGTGGCCAACGACCTTTACTTCTGCTTCACAAAAATTCTGAAAGAGAGAGTAATTCTAAGAGTACAAATTACTTGCATTACAGAAAAAGATAAGGCTAAAGTAAATTTTAGTGGCACTCTCATCTGTGAGGAGGTGAGTCGGATCTCTGAAATGCTGGTTTCGCAACCTCAGATTCTCCCTGGCATGGCAAACAAAGAGCAAAACCCTCCCAGAGAGGAATGGCTGTAGCTGGGTCACTCTGTCCAGCAGGCCAAGCAGGACTACCCAGCTCAGTACAATGAAGATAATTTTACATAAATTAGCTAGTGTTTTGATTCAAAAAGCCAAGATTTCCCAAAAGGCTTTTTTCAGTCATATAATATGACATGGTCTTGAAAATTGATTTTGAATTTTTTCTGGATAGTCCTATTGCCTTCTCTGACACTGTTCAGAGAAGTATGTTCTCACTGTTCAGATGAGTATGAGTCATGCAACTATTAATTTTGGGAAGCATCTTATATTATCATGTTGCCTAGGAAGGTTCTCACCACAGCTGGGCCCAAGAACATGAAGTTTGGCCCACTGGGTCTGTCCCAGTAAATATATTTTCATTAATGTTGGTTCAAATGTAGGCTAAGCCTCAGGTTTCAAATCTTGAAAGAAGTTCACATAAGAGGAATAGTAGAAAAGAGAGGAATTTGAAGGCTACTTGCCCAAAACATAGAACAAAATGGTAGGGAAAACAAATGTCGGGGGAATAAAAAAAGCACGGAAGAACAAGCATTTAATCAATACCTGATCTTTAAAACAAAATCCCCAAAGTTCTACAGTTCTTACTCTCAAGCTGTCAGTGTATTATAGATATCGGCTTCAGTGTGGGTTATGTGGTTGTCTGCTGTGTCCACTTTTAGCCACATTTAAAACAACCCAGTTTTAATGTCCTGATGGCTGCACTGTTCATGGAAATTCCTCTTGCTCTATTCATGCTGTGGGTTTATACCATTTCCCCATCTCTGTTAATGTACATCACATTACCCACCCTGCACACGTGCTCTGACATACTCTCCTAGGCAAAAGGACCCTCCCTTTCCAGAGTATTTTTGCATTGCATGGTGGTGCTCAGTCTGCCCTGCGGCCCCTGATTGTTGGCGCTGGGCCAGGACTGCATCACACCCTCTCGTCTGCAGTGCTGCTCCATCCCTCTCTCCATCATTTTTCAGATCATACCACAGCTTTAAGGCAGGAGTGAATGGTCAAGCAGAGGTTTCTTCAGCAGCCTTTTCCATGCAGGGGGTGGACAAGAGTCTCTTGTTTTCTACACCACATGCACAATACCTTTTTCTAGGTCTTAATGCCAAAAACCCACTAAACTCTTCACTGACTTCAGTAAGTTTTCGGAGATAAAAGAAAAAATCTCTGAAGGGATCTGTTTTTCAAAACAAAATGGGTTGAGAGATAGCAGACAAAGGACAAGCTTCAGTTTTTCTACATACACAGAAGAAAATTACCTGGTAATTCAGAAATAGCATGAACCATCTCAGCAAAACTACATAAACCTATATGTGTCTCTATATCCACATGCTCTTTCAGATGGCTTGTCATGTTTTCATAAGATTAGTGTCTTTTTGGTTCTTTCTTTGTGATCCTCCATTGACATCTCAGATGTTTTACACATAAGTCTCCAAAACGATGAAAAAAACCGAAATCACTGTTCCAAAATCCCCAGGTTGTCCAGGGCAGGAACTGTCTTTACTTTCTTGCAGATGCTGTGCAAGTGTAATTTGGCACTGAGCCTCAAAGGAGGCTTCTCAGCACTACACAAGACAAGTAAGAAGAACAAAAGATGAAGCAGAAACTTGTTGGCAAATTGCTATGTGACTAAGGGCAGATCCAAGCACCCTTGTTCCTTGTTTCCCCTTGAGTGCCCCACTCATCAAGCCACGGTGCCTTTCTGAAGCAAATTCAGCCTCTTCAGTGGTATTTGATAATGTGTTGGGCTGTTATGGGCCAGCAGTGACATGATATTTGTTCAAATATAGTAAATGTTTTTATTTGTTATTTTGACTCATTACTCTAAAATGCCTATCACTTGCTCTCAGCTATTTCAGGTTCTTAGCTAAAACAATATGACATGTACGGCCAACTCCCAAAGCAAATTTCTGAAGAATGGGTGCTCTGGGACTTAAGGAAAAGGCCTAGCAAGCCCTGAACATCTGATTTCCTGTCTCTTTTTTTCCTTTTCACTATGGACAGCAATGTAAAAGAGTTTTGTGAGTTTGAGGCTACAGAACTCCAAGTGCTATAATTACATAACCAGGAATTTTACAATTGTACAGTAAGTCAACTTTCTTGCAGGGACTAATGCTTAAATTGCAGCTTCTAGATTGCTTAAAATGGGAAAAAGACTTATGTGGTTAAAAACATTTACTATTAACTGAACCTAACCACAATAACTAACTTCTATTCACAATTTTTTCCTGCTGTAAATTTGGGGTTATTTTTGCTTTGGTTTTTAGGCTCAAGCCTGGTTTCTGAATCTAGGATGGTCCTCAAACAGCTAAATCATAAAAAGAGAGTATGTGTTAGACTAGAGAAAAAGCTTGGTTAACTGGTGCATGTTAGCTAATGCTAAGCTAATTTTAAGCTCTTTTTGCTATATAAACAAATTCTTTGGTATTAGACTTGTCTTACTAGATTCCTTACATGTTCAGTTACATTTATACTACAAACTCAAATTCCTGAAATATTGCAGGCCAGTTTTAGCAGAAGAAAAATGTAGACTTAAAGGGTTGATTCAGTAATACTACTAGCAGTGAAGGTGAAGAAAAATAAGAATAAGGTTTTGAGAACTGTACAAAGGCATAAACGCACTGGTGAGTCATTGATTTTAATTTTTATTTTATTTGTAAATGCCTAACCTATTTTACAGCAAGGATTTTGTCATCCAAATGACTTTATTTGCTTATGAAATATATTGAAGAGGCCCACTGAAACAGAGATGAAGCTCTACAAACAGGAAAGGGTGAAAGCAGTCCTGGGAGCACTGAACATGCCAATCTCACAGACATTTTATGACACTGGCAAACACTCAAATAGCCCCTCTCCAAACTAATGCCCTTTGTCTAAACAAAGGAGCATAGCACCCCAGTTGTAGGGATTACAATGCATACTAGAAATAGCCCCTTTGCCCTTTTTAGGAGGGACATGCAGTGCCAAGCAGCCTAGAGAAAAATAGATCCTATGTTGCATCACACAGTGTACTCCTCACACTTTGCTCAGCTTTTCCATCAGATATATTGTGACTAAAGAATGGGGGACATGGGCACTTGGCCCAACTGGTGCTCTGGAGATGCAAGATCATGAGTTTGGTAATCAATAGGCTTTCACTCTGTTGATGTGCTCTACAAAAAAGAAGGAAAGATAATAAGCAAATATCAGTTTGATGTTTTGTACTTTATACCCCTGCTCAGGTATATAAGGGTAGAAGTTACATCTGAGGCAAGGGAAGTTCTATAGGTGTAGTTTGCTAATGATGCAGATAGGGAAAGGTTTGGGTGTTTCTGCAGAGGTTTTTGTGCCTGCGCAGCTTTAGCCACTGTTCTAGAATAGGGAAAATTTCATTAAGATTTAGGAGAAAAACAGGAGATGAAAAATGACTGAACAGATGATAAACAGAGCTGTGAAATCAGGTCCTTGTGATTTAATAGATGACCATTCATTCCTGCAGCTATGGAAACTGACAGCATGCAGTGACTGAACCAATCCACTTGCAAAATAAAGTATGAAGCCTAGCCTATTTATTTTCACAAAGGGGCAAATTAAGATCATGCATGTGGCTCATTACTGCAGCATGTGGCTCAGATGACCAAGGTAATTACTGAACTGTGGTGACTCAGTCAACTTCTATCCATGGTAATAGGGAAATTAGATATCAATGTTTTGCTTCTGCAAATTTGTGTTTTTGTTTCTCTACATACAGCTAGGACAGGCAGCTGCCTCCCATAGGCCATCTGCACATGTGCGGTTGGAGAGAAGGGAATGGAAGCCAGCATTCTTAAATCTCTGATGAGGACATGGGAATTAAGAAGACACTTCAGGTTGTCAAAGTGAGAAAAGATAAGGATGACTACAACACAAGAAGTGTTCTGTTATACACTGGGATTAATACATAGACACTGGTATTTTGATCATAATGCAAAAGCCTTGGTAGAAAAAGGCAGGCATTTACAGTGATCTTCCACTCATGTAGTGCAGAAAAGGTGAACATGTCTTTCACTCTTCTGTTACTTGCAAATTAATCCAAAGTCTGAATGTTTCAAAGCATTTTCAATCTGCCTTGGATGGGGTTTTCTTACATATGGCAATGCCATGCAGCTTCTGACCAGATTTGCCAAGTCTTGCTGAGGAAGAAACTCTCACTTCTGGAGCCAGAGAAGCTGCTTACATTTACTCTGTGTGGTTACTGAGCTGGGCAAGACACTTTCTGATGGGCAGAATATGCAGGAATACAAGCTCAAGACTGAAGGGATGGAAGGGTGTGGGGAAAGGGGTGACTGACCATTAAGCAGAACCTGTGTGACTATCACCAAGGCAGCCAGGTGAAAAGCCAAGTACGGCAGCAGCTCAGCTCCTCACTCGAGTTTCTCACTGTAACTTCACTCAGCCTGCTTGCTCCTATCTCCTGGTCCCTGTGTTGGCTACTGGCCTGACCTGTCTGTTGTCTCTGCCATCCTCCCACCGTAGCCGGGAAAGCAAGGTGAACACAAATGGAAAGGAGCAGAGAAACTCCTGAAATACCAGGAGAAGGCAGGCAGCCCAACGCCGGACGTGCCGGGATGAGGGCACACACAGCAGTAGTACCAGTCAGACTCCCCCGCCTCCCGCCTGGTTCTGTCTTCGCACACAGGTGAAGCATCGATATTCAGGGAAAAAGGCGCGAGGGGGGATATTCCTGGAACAGCGCACACAGATTTTAACGCAATGCCCACGTTTCCACGAAGACTGTGCTGTGATACACCCCGCACTGCCCGGGGAGTGGGGCTGCCTTCCGCAGGAGGAAAACCCCGGGAGAAGCCTGCCTTGCCGTGCTATGCCACGGCCCTCCAGTCCCTCTCTCTGACCACAGCCGCTGGTAATTTTAAAAGTTGTTTTTGCCGCCTCCGAAAGAAGAAAAATGTCTATATGAACAGAGGTGACGAGAAACAGGCCGTAGGTGGCAGAGCCGGGGCTGGGCAGGGTGTGAGGCTGAGGAAAAGCCTCCGCTCCCCGCGGGGCTCAGTCTCAGGCACAGTTGTCTGACAAGCACTGGGTTTGCCAAGTTCGTGGTAGAAGAGCCGGAGAAGGGTCNGGAGGTGGGGGCGAGGGCGGCTCTCACTCCTCTCTTCTACTCTTCTCTCTTCCCTCCCTCTCGGTACCCCCGCCTCCGACCTTCGCCGCTGCCGGGATCGCGTCTTGCACCGGCCCGTCGTCTGAGAAGTGGCGAGGGGGGCCCGGCCATGGAGACCCTCGTGCGCCCCGGGGCCGGCAAGCCCCCCACCGGGTAAGCTCCCGCCGGGACCCGGGCCGCACCGGCCGCCGCTCCCTTCCACGGGCGGGAGTGGCTGCGGACGGCGACAGC